>OY998163.1:66239888-66839888 GCA_963921995.1 Oxystoma pomonae
CCGACAAAAATAGTTCCTGGGGAGATCTCAAAAGAACACACAAGAACTATGACTAATATAGGGGAATCTCAACCCTGTATCAATCTAAATCTTGTAAAAAAACATTACTTAAAAGAAACTGGCTTAGAATTCTTCACCTTACCTTACTTCTGAGTGAATCCCTGGGCAGTGGTGAATATCGTAACCAGGCCGTTAAGTAGATATATATCAGATCATAGCACTAATTATCACTAGTAGGCAATAGTTAATTTATAGAATAAATAGATCAGTCCGTCGCACTCTAAGAAACACGAGCGGCCCTTAGCTAGGTACGTACGTAACACCAAAAAGAAGAACAATAATATAATTTAAATTCTCTGGGAATTTTATAACGACACAGTCGAAACCTTTTTAAAAAAAATATATGTTGCTAATTTTAACGCTTTATATCGAGTGTCCGACGACGACGTGGTGAGGTCTTTTTTTCCAACACCAGTCAGTAAAATAAAAAAAATAAAACAAATGAACTTTAGTCGGGTCGAACACAGCAGATTAAATACCTTAGTTAGTAGAATTGAAACATAAAAATAAATAAAAGATATAACTCCTAGTTGTAGAACCCGAAAGAACCCAAGTTTAACTATAAATTATATACAGAGTGAGCGAAACGCAAACAAACTATAACAGGTCATAACCGAAATGACAATCCGCCGGTTCTGCCAAAGGACGAGGCACTAGGTATATAATATAATAAAAGGTCCGCGCAAATCTATGTATATTATTTTCTCATTTTTATTTTGTTTATGTAGTGTTACGCGGTAAATACTTGCTCGCTAGAGGCCTGAAAAGTATCTTGAGTTTTGCAATTTTACTAAATTTCAGATTTTTTTCAGAAGCGGCATTTCTCCCAGATCTTGTCTTATCCCTATAGATATATATATAACTGAGTAATTCCTACCTCGACTGAGGTAATAAAAACCTGTTGGTGGCGTCAATAAATTACGTAACGCGGTGTTGGGGAATAGGTGTAGTGTTACGAGGGGGGTTCGCCACTGCGTTTCTTTTTTATGTGAATTTAAAGTAAATTAAGGAGCGCGGGGGGGGGGGGAGGTTTTTGAAAATGTTGTTACAACGAAGAAGAGGGGGTCAAAATTTAAATTTGGCAAAATTGGTGTGCCACTTTTTTACTGAGATGTTACTGTTACTACTGAGGTTTTTTTTATTTAAGATTGCAGTGTTCTCGTCCAATATTTAGCGCTGAAAAACTTTTCACGACTATTTTTTCAGCACCATAATGCTATTGCGGCATTCCAATCACAGATTCCCTAACTTTCAAATTTTTGCTAAAAAAAATATAGTCTAACAAGAAGTCCGGTCCGGTTTTTCCGTAAGCACCATCTTAAAGATATTGGACATGAGAAAAGGAAAAGCTATGTAAAAGGGGTTTGGACAATTTTTGTTAATTAAACATATCATTTCTAAAAGTGTTTTTGCAGAATATTAAAGTTATTCTCCCAAACCTAGAGCTAAAATTTTTCCCATTCCTTTTAAAATCTCCTTTCAGTCAATGCATTATTTATCATAATTAACCAATTAAATTCACTTGACACCTAAAGTAAGAATCAAGAGCTGTAATTAACAAAAATAAGTTACATTTTAAAATTATTCAATGTATTTAAATATTCCAAAAATCATTGTTATTAAATAAGAAATTTTATAGGGGTTATTATCTCACTAACTTCTAGGAACAAATAATAATAATCGGTAAGATTATAAGGAAGAAATGTTTCCAATAAAATTGTAGGTAATAATGGTGATTATTGAATAATGACAATAAGGCAAACAAGTGAACCGATAACAGTACTCACCTTTTGGGAATTCGTAGGTGCTCTTACCTGCAAATTCCAAATGTAACCTACAATTATTTACTCAATTTTTGCTTGTGTTAATGTTTAAATGACATGAAATGATAGTTAAACGGATAAATTGAAAATCAAAATCAAACACAATTTTGTACACAGGAGGAACTGTATAAACATTATATTGATATCAGTGTGAACAAAAACCTTTAGAATTATAATTAAACGTAGGTACTGCTGGCCTATTTAATGGAAGAGTCAAAGTTTTGACGGTTTTTACTTTTATCCCAACTTTTACTTTTTATATCTACTAAGGCGATAAACTCTCTGGAAAAGAAGGGTATTTTATTTCAGAAGACATAGTCATGAGAGGCTCCTGACTGTATGTCTTTCGAAACATTGTTGTGCCCTTGTTAAAGTCAAACATTGATGATAGTGGTCTCAAATCCTGAAGATTGTCACATAAGGGTACAGTTACTTGGATCACGTGGCGGCTACTCTCCACCTTCAATCTTATATTACCCAATTTTCAAGGCTTGAACTAAAGTGCACTCTGGTTTTTGGGTATGCACCATCTTACAGATATTGAGCAACATATTAAATAATTATTTGCACACAAGAAAGACAGTTTGATGGATTTTCTCGAAAACGAAAAGCTGTGCAAAAAGTATACCGACAATCATTCTAAATTAAACATATCTTTTTTAAAACCGATTTTGTAAAAGTATTCAAACCCTCTTTCTTTTATAATTATTCAAGGCATTATTTATAATAATTAATTAATTAAATATATTTGACATTTTAAGTACAGGAGGAGCTGTGATTAATAAAAAGAAGTTTTTAAAACTAAGACTGTGTGGAAATAATAATAATTGTTGTTAAATAATGTTGCCTTGATGTAGTTTCTAGGAACAAACAATAACTGCTAAGATTATAAAGAAAATTGATTTCTAATAAAATTGAAGCCAATTATGGTAATTATTGAATAAATACAATAAGGCAAATACGATAACCGAACAGATTAAAGTGCTCACTTTTTGGAAATTCGTAGGTGCTCTTTCTTGCGTAACTTAGAATTGTTTGCTCAATTTTTGCTTGTAAATCCTTTCCAGATCTAAATTTAAATGCTAAAAACTGTTATCTGAGTGGTAATGCTAAACGGTACATCAAAGATAAACACAGTTTTGCATACAAGAAGAACTACATAAAAACCAGAATATCATATCATTTAAAGACCGTGTGAACAAAAACCTTATAAATTATGATTAAACGTAGTACGGGCATATTTTATAGAAAAACTAAAGTTTTGTAATTTATAATTTTTTCCTTACTTTTACTTATTATCAATACTGAGGTGATAAACGTTATTTGGAAAAGAAAAATATTTTATTTCAGAGGGTATAGTCAAAAGAGGCTCTCGCGTATGTGTGTATTGAGACCTATTGGTATGTTTTTGTTAAAGTATTGATCGTAGTCTCAAATCTTGGAGATTGTCACATGTACAGTTCCATGGATGCCGTGGCTCCTATTCTCCTACTCCAAATTTTTATGTGAAATTCTCTTTTTTTTGGAAACAAAAGTTTCCAAGACACACATAATTAACCTGGGCAATTTATACGCAAACCAAAGTAAAATTTTGAATGTCACGACCCGACTTTAAAGGTTAGAGATAATAGTTTTATCTAAAAAAAGCTTTTATAAAATTTAAAGTGCACCAAAAAGTAAAAAACAATTTTTAGATAGCATTCTGCCACGATTTGTTGCTCATTTGTTTCTATTTTTTTGCGGTAAAATAAAAATAAAATTTGTTTTTGTAGCCGTTTCCGAATTGTCGTTAACCTGTTAAGCTAGGGGGACCACCTCGAGGACCACCGATATCTTCAGTTCGGTTCATGTTACAACATTAATTTATAAACCATAATTTTTGTTAATAAAACTCGACAGTTTTCAAAAATAAAAATCTAGAAAAAATGTTTTGAATTTGTGGCCCTAAGGAAGAAAAAGTAAAAACAAACATAGTCACGTGACCTTTTTAGAGAATTTTCTTGTTACCTAACCAAAAGGCCACGACGTCTCGTAGCCATGCGATGGAGGTTGACTAATACTAATTTGTTGCGGCAGATTTATTGCTGTGACCCCAAGGGAGAAAAAGCAAAAACATATGGTCACGTTAATTTTTGGCGACTTTTCTCGTTATCTAACCAATGGGCCACGACGTCTTACATGTCATTCGATAGAGGTTGATTAATATTAATTTCTTGCGGCAAAATAAAATTTTTTGCTGTGGCCCTAAGGGAGAAAAAGTAAAAAAATATGGTCACGTCACTTGTTTACCGAATTTTCTCGTTACCCAACCAAAGGACCAGAGGTTGAATAATACTACATTTTTATGTATCTGATGCAGACCCTCTTCCAAAGAATTCTTAAAAAACAACCGATTGAGCTAGACAGTTTTTGTGATTCTTTCTTTATACCTACCTAGTGAGACTACTCTATAAAATAATCAACGCAAGAAAAACTCGATTTGCAAATTTTTGCGGGCTCACTGAAAATTGAAAATATACTAGAGTTTCGAACTTCCATTATCTTTATTTTTATTATTCGCAACGTTTCGATTGCTTATGTACCTGCAATCGTCATCAGGTGAATACCAACAAAATCTAAGACTACCTAAGCTTATATGGAGAATTCTCCAGTAATTTTAACTTTAAGCAGGTCAAATTTTAAAAAATGAAAATCCATTTATAGGATTTGTTTTTGTTTTCTCACCAACATATATGTATTAGGTATATAGATTTAGAGTGGGCGAGCTAAGTTCATAATGGTTTTTGAAATATTTGAGGTACAACACCATTCAAACATGTAATTGTCCGGGGGCGGCCCACAGTGATCTGTTACTCTCTCTTAAATGTCCCTAGGGATTCGAAGCATTAGAAGTTAATTCCTAAATCTATTTTTTTTAAGTTATAGAGGGTTCATTTTGCATAATTTTTGGTGTATAATCACCATAAGCCTAAAGCAAAAAGTAAAACAAATTATAAGTAAGGCAAAAATTGTTCGTGAAAGAAACTAAAGACATTAAAAAAAAACATTACTAACATTATTAAAAAAATGGTGAGAGCATTTTGGTTTTTACGTTAATTTTTTTTTAATAAAACGTTATTTTGAAAGTAGTTCCTGCTAATTTCATAGACTAGATCTTTTAAAGTCCAACTTGGTCCGGCGTGCTGGTATATAAGTATTATGTCCCAAGGCTTACCGAGTAAATCTAAATTATACATTTCACCGACGTGACCCGCCCATGAGGACAACAGAGATAAACTCCGTTGTCGGGTGCGTTATTATTGCCACCGAGCATTTCTCGCGGGATTTACTGCTGACATCATTATGACGGAAACGAACAAAATTAATTGGCCAGAATCCATAAACGTATAAACGTGCGCAGGGGGGGGTAAGTATAAGTTAAGTACTTTGTTATACTGATGTGTATTCTTAATTGTGGTTAAGTATAATATGTCTCGTGAATAAATTTTGTATTCTGAAACATGTTATATTTACCTATTTTTCATAATTAAATTATTTTCAACAAATACATTTATTTAATTTTTAAATACGCCAATACTCATTAAAAATATCTAACTTACCTGCCATCATTAACTTTAAAAAGTTCCTAAGGCTGAATTAACTCCTATAAACAACAAACTAAAATGAAATTTCATTGATATTGAGAATTTTTGGTGTTCGGAATATGTCATATCGCCTAGGTATTTGCACTTGCGCCGTATAAATATTAAAATACTCTGCAAATTGAAGGCACCAAAGCTCACACGTCACAATCGCATGTTAATTTTTTCTGCAATATGTCTTATTATCGAAGATATGTCAAAACTGTGAAAATTACAGTTGACAACAAAAAATATTTTTTTCACAATCCACATTCAAAAACATTTCGACTGATACCCCACAAGGCATGTTTAGCATCAAACTGTATTTTTTAAATAATCCCCCCCTCATTATCTCCGCCTCTGGGGGCCAATTTTAAAATAGGCCAAGTGGTTAATGACAAAACGACTTTTGGCCGCTTTCCGACCTAGCCAGATCACTGTGCGGCCCACTAGATTCATTGCAGAACAAAAAAATAAAGCAGTTAGACAAATCCATATTTTCGGGGTTAAAAAAATGTAAAGAACTGTTTTACTTTAGGCTTTAAAAAAAATTAATTGTAGTCAAACTTCAAAAGTATTTTGTGCGAGAACTTCAATGTTGCAAATTGTCTTGGAATATTCATTATCCAAAAAATTAATTCAGTTGTATTGCAAATTAAGCAAGTGAGGCTACTTACTTCAAACTCATTTGGTCTTTGTATATTCCAGACTATCTGATATACTGACAGTGTGGTTGGTATAGGTTTAATTAAACCTGCATTCTCCGATTGCAATTTTTCAACAGCACGAACGAAACGAACGTTGATGTGGCCTGTAGCAGCGATTGAAAGTTAATTACGTCGTTTCCATTACAAACAAACTGATCAGCTGTACGTTTAATGAGAGCTCCTACACCATCAGCTATATAGGCCTTTATCATGTCCGGCCTCAGAAAAAGTCCAAGACGCAGTTTTAAAAGAATAAGTTGATAAAATCTTGGCCAACAAAAAGAATTTTTTTTGTTTCGGTATTGAGTAACTGGACCATCTGACCGGAAGTGCAAAATGTCGATGCTTGGAAATTTTGTTCTAATTAGTTTTATTATAGGATCTGGATAAGCCCATATCGCACAAGGCGAATGGTCAAGAAAATCGGACACATGCACCACAAAAGGTTTGCTTATCCAGTTTTGTTTGTTTCTTTATCGACGCCTTCCTTGCATACTGCAACGAAAAAGTGAAACAACACAAGCCGTCTTCCCTATGGAGTTATTATAGTTAGTTATTATTATTATAGTTATTATTTTTTTACTATATGTAATTTTATTTTTGCGTTCGTTTAATAAAAATTACTGAAACAAAAATTTGCATTTTTTCGTCTACAATTACAAAAAACTATAGAATGACTGCTTTTCATAGATAATTTTTTAACGCCCACGGGTGCACTTTAACGCCCGGTTGTGCATAAATCGTTAAATCGGTCGCAATTCTTCAAAAACTGTCAGAAAATTTCGCCCTTACAAGAAATCTCACTATTTTTAAACACAAGTAAGTTTACACTTAATGCTGTTTTTTCAGGACTATTTGTTAATATTCTTTAAAATTTAGTGTCTTAATACTGTTCTAGTAAATAAACAATATATCAGCTTTAATTTTTGTAAGCTGTTTTTCTGAAAACCCCTGCTTTTTATTTAAAAATGTGTGTTATTAAGCTTATTTTTTGTGTAAACAATAAATATTTAAAACTTTTAAAATACAAAACCTTAGATAGCCATGGAATATGTCGCCGTCACTGTTCAGAAAAGTCACACAAATTCTGTCTTTCCTTTTACATGGTGAGAATTTTCGACAGTTTTTGACGTTTATTGGTACCCGTCGTACCAACACCGTTCTCAACTAAAAAGCCAGTTAACTCTTATCTCTTCAGTGCCCTTTAACCAAAGATTTCCGCCATTTTTATAACCAAATTGACAGGTAAGACATGTATTTTCTGTCAGTTGGGTGTCAATATGACCGCTATAGTAGGCTAAAGGATACTAAATCGAAAAAGAGTTAACTGGCTTTTTAGTTAAGCAGGTGTTGGTCGTACCTTGCTCATACTATCTTTTAGGAGTTTTGAACAGTTTTTAGAAGTTCGAGGAGATTTGAGAAGACGAATAATTTTTCTCTTAAAACCTGATCAATTCTCCTACATTGATTTTAAAGAATCGAGAAGTATTCTATGGAATGTTGCGAAATCATGGATCAAAATTTGTCAGATCTTCTTAAAACACGTATGATATTGGATGAGAATCCCAATGAGATTTGAGGAGACTTTTTCAGGAGGATAGTAACAATTTAGCTCCGCCGTAAACACGAAGGATGCTGTTTTATCTAAATGAGGCGATAAGTAAAAATCGCCACTTTCCAGAATTGTGACGGGCAAAATTTTTGTCGTTTCTGAAGAATCGCGAACATTGTGTCGCTAAAGCTAAAAATAGACATTGAAACTGCTGCTGAAGCGGTAGTAAATAAACTTTTGCCAAAAAAGTATCGGAATATCTACAAACAGTTCAAGAAGTTTAAAGAATGATGCAAGTGCAACCATATTGAAAATGCCATCAACGAGAATGTTCCTTTCCCACATTTTTTTTGACGAATCAAAGACATTCAAATCGTCGACTTTATGGTCGCACTACTCTATGATTAGGGCTAAACTAGTTAATATAAACATTAAAGTAAATAACAATTATTGCAACAAGTATATAGTAGTATTTATGTAGGTAATAATGGTGTAGATTTAATATTTTGTAATGTGTTATACTTTAGTACTACATTATTGTTTATGCCACTTTTTACTCTAGTTTTCCAGGGACTAAAGTAGCACTTTAGTCCCGAAAGGAGGGACTAAAGTAAACACTTTAGTCCCTAAAGTGCGAAAAGGGTATTTTTCACCAAATAAAATTATATTTATGTACACGATTGATTGATAATATAAAAATATACTACAAAAATGTTTTTTTACAACCTTGCGGGTGTAAATTTAGACTTTAATATTCTTCGGAAGGCCAGAAGGCTCATTTGGGTGTGAGTTACACTCAAAATATTTTTACATTCTTGAAATGGTCAAATTAACATTTGGTAAATTGGTAAAGCTTACATTTAAAACGCTAGAACTAAATGTACATTCTTGCGTGTAAACTAGAGTGAAATATACAAACTGTACTATTTTTTAGTGTGTACTTAACTTTTGATTATAAAAAGAGTAATTAATAAATTAAAAATTTATAATTACTTATAAAAAGTAATTTTTAAGGTTTTTTTCCAAAAAAAAAGTTAAAAGTGGTTAAATTACGAATTGTAACGTGCGAGACATATCAATTGAGTGCCGGTGTTCTTAAAAACGCTGAGCGCATTCGTATGATAGTGAATTAAATATTTTTAGGATACATAAAACTATGGAAGTAGCGCATTATTTATTCAAATTCACCCTGAAATACTTAAATAATAAAAAAATTTTAAAACAAAATTTCGACAAAAAAGCAGAAAATCTCTTAGTAAAACAGAAGGCTGCTCAAAATGCACAAGAGCATTACTGATTGACCCGTAGCGAACACAAAGTACCTCGAGATTTCGATGTTTTTTTATTTTACTTGTAATTAACTGGTTTTGGAAATGCCCTACTGGCACTGATCTATGTTTGAAACAAATGTATTAAAATTGCCATTGCGATTTTGATGGTTTTTCCTTTTACCTATAAATCATCATAGTCATAATATTTTCTTATTTTTACTGTTAAAGCACCGCTTTCAATATATGCTTAAACTGAAATTTTGTAGGTGACCTAGAAGTCCAGTATATATCATTGCAAATAAAATATTTTTTTTGCTGGCGCTTCTAGCGCTTTGTCAGCAAAACAAACAAATATTTATTTTGCACTCGCAAGTCAGCTGCCAGCAATACCAGTGTATTGGCACACTAACTGAAGATAACTTAGTCAGTACTATATCATCATATCATAGTATCCGAGAAATGCAATTTTTCTTTCAATGGCTCAACAAAAATTCCGGTGTATTTAAGATGAAGATCCTTCTTTGACGATTTAAAATCGTATTACTATTAGCAAAACAACTGTGTTGACATACCAACTGAACTTATTCAGTGACCCAATAAAGTATGCTCCAGTATCGGAGAGATGTAATTTTTTCTTTAATGGCTCAACAACAAAGGCCGTAGTATTTAAAGTGAAGATTTTTCTCCGTCGATTCAATATCGAATTAGTATTGGCAAAACAATTATGTGGGCACACCAACTATAGTTATTCAGTGAGCCAATAGGGTAAGGTCCAGATAGTATTGTATTTTAAAATGCATAAAAAGGTTCTTTGTGTTGAAACATTACAAAAAAAATCGTTTATTACTCGAAAAATGTTTAGAAAAAAAGTGTTTATCTGGCAACTCTCCCCCTGGATACGGAGAGATACCCAATGTTAATTATCACGTTTACATGGATTACATAGGCTTAGGAAACTCTCCTTCTTGCTAGGAGATATGCGTTCATGGCTAACGCAGGCAAATTGTTAGTTTTTAACGAAATATGCAAAACAAAACCTTTAATAAATCCTGTATAATCCTAGAAATGTAATTTTACCTCATTGCTTTAGCTAAAACAAAATTTTTCAAGAGTATTAAAAACATGCAAAACAATTATAGGTAAAAAATAAAAACTTTTCAAATTTATTGCACAATAATGTACTAACCACAGCCAAAATATTACTTGCTAAATAGCTCTTTGATTTTACCGTTTCCACTTCACATCATTCGCGCATCTATCCGGACTTTACCCCAATGGTCCAGTATCCGAGAGATGTATTTTTTTAGTAAATGGCGAAACAACAAAGTCCGTTTTATTTGAGACGAAGATTCTTCTCCGTCGATTCAATATCGAATTAGTATTGACGAAACAACTTTGTTGGCAAATTAACTGATGTTGGTCAGCGGCCCACTAAATAATTTCCGTCATAGTCACCCAAAAGTCATTCAGTCCCCCAACCAATGAAGAACCATCAGAAATCAGTCACACCGGGATGTCTATAGACAGCTAGAACTGTGAACTAAGAATCATTATTCTCTTCTGGAGTTATACGGGTTACGACTTGACCTAAAAGAGATTTCTGTGGCACATTTAAGCCATCCCTGGGATTTTTCGAATATCCCAAATGGATCATTCAGGGGATATCCCTGGTATGTACTGTGCTATTAGGGTGTGAGATTTGGTTGTTGGTTTATTTTTATTTAATTTAATTTTTTTTTCTGACACTACTTTCTACTTTGCAATATTTCTTTCAATGACTCAACAAAAAGTCCGGTGTATTTAAGATGAAGATCCTTCTTTGTCGATTGAACATCGTATTACAATTGGCAAAACAACTGTGTTGACATATAGGTATGTTATATTTTTACGATTATTAAAAAAATACAAAGAAAATATTTAAGTAAAACTACAACTTGTTTTTCCTAGATATATGCCTGATGCAGGCCGTTGTCCAAATCAATGTTAACTAGCTAACTAAGTACTAAAATTAAACAAAATTGTCGCAATATTCAATATTGGCATAGCGCCGCAGGCAAAAACTTTGAAAAAAAAACAAAAAATTCTTTAAAAATTATGATTTCTTAGGTTTTTTGATAAATATTTTTGAAAGAATAGATTGGGTTAGATGCCAAGAAGGAGTGTGTTGCGGTGGTATCCCAAGTAGCAATTGAACGTTCCGGCGAGGTAGTCCTAGAAGTTACGCAACTATCTGTAGTTGCGGCGCTGACTCATACTACAACGTTTAAACGACTCGATTCTGCACCGATTTGGTCAATCATTTTAGGGTTTTTACAACGTTCTGCTTTTAACTATGGGTTCGTCAAAAATCAAAAACGAAACCAAGTTTACTGTTAATTATATAGTGACATATGACAAAAAAACAAAACCATTTAAATTGATAAAACAATAAAAGTTAATCATATGGGTATATTTATTTGCAATCAAAAGCTAATATTAAGCTTAAAATAGGAATTTTTCTTTATGTTTACATTTCAATTGCAACAATGGCGGAGTACGGGCAGCCAGGTTGAGGCATTCAAAATGGCGTGGGCGTAAACCAGTTGATTCTGTTAACTCGGGTTGTGGAGTGTAAAAGATTGACCAATATGTCTACTTCGGTTGTTCTATCAACCCAAACCATTACCCACTCCCAACGGAAAGAGCTTTGGCAACTAAAAACTGAACGCACCCCAACCGCATGTTTGCCTTCTGTAGTGCAGTACCATTTGCAACAAAAAAAGTAAACAGTATCGGATCGGATTGAGGTTAAGTAAACAATTGACCAGTTAATTAATGCCAATTCTCCGATAGAGAATTTGTGCCATCTACCCAATAAATTGAGGTACACAAAATAAAATTAAGTTGCATTGACGCCTTTGTTGCAGTACAAGCAAAAAACATGAACTAGAAATTTATTGCGTTTTAATAATAACTATTAAGCAACGATTACCTGGTTCTCCATTTAACGTTAAACGTCTTGTTTAACGTTTAACATTAAAACGTCTTGGGTCAACTAAGGTTATGGTTTCAACGTTTTCCTGACGTCACTATAAAGCCCAATATATTAACTACGATAGTGATATTGAAAAGGTTTCTACAGTGGACATTGCAACGTGGAGCTATAACCGAAGTTGCGTTTAACGTTAAATGACCGTTGTTTCGTGGTTAGATAATATTCGTTTCAAAAATGACTGATATCTGCCCGAACAGTAACGTTAATTTTGGTGTAGAACGTGGTTGAGTTTGGCAAATTGCTGCTTGGGATATTTGTTGTCAAATCATAAATGTGCCGCAGATTAAAACAAAATTTTTAATGCTGGTGCCCCCACCCCCCCCCCCCTGGCTACGCCACTGCATTATATCAATATTTTTGTTACTGATCTAGCAACGATTTACCATTGGACCAATGATATAGTATATCGGTTAAGTGACTGATGGGCCAGTATTCCCAAGTTAGATAAAAAGTTACCGGCTAGACATCTGCTACCTGGTCCATTGAACGAATAACTGAAAATTTATATTGGGCCAATATTTATCCATCACAAACTATTTATAGGAAATTACACCAATTACGTATATTCTCACTAAATATGGTTTCCTAGTTATTATAACCTTACCTACTTTAAAATTATAAGTACCTAAACTCTGTAAACTCCAATCATAAAGCTCTTGTAATCAATATAATAAAAGCATAATTTCCGAGATTTACATGACAATCCCCAGAGCTAATGTACGTCTGAATAAATCTCATTAAAACTTTAATAACAAGGGCGCAAAGCATCTTACACCCAGATCGCTCTAATATTTTCCGACATCTACTAAGAGATACTAAGGAGGGTTCAGACAAATATGAGCTTTATGGCAGATTAACATTGGGTTGTAAAGGCGGAGCGACCAATCACCGATCGTTTCCCACACGACCAACCAGCATCACTTAAGCTCCTCCCTGTTTTACTTTGGGTAAATAGAAAATTTTAACAGATTCTGCTTCATTTAATCTTTGGCTACATAGCACATTATCTGCAATAGTTTTAGTGGTTTTAACATTTGTCAGTGTAGAATCTGTAGTGATATTTTGATCGCCTTCGTGATAGTTTTTTTTACAAACAATTTAAGTGACTGTTATTTAGTGAATATAAAAAGATGCACACACACGAAAATTTCAAACTGTTTGCACATAGCGAGCCAAACAATAATGGTGCAGTTATTTTGGATGTGATTCCTCCGCATTACAACAATGCTGGATTACATCATAGTCATCCAAGCCCGCCTCAAAGTCCGAATACTACGCAGCAGCAATTTAGCAGAGGTAAAAACCACAGTTCAACCTATAAAAATAATGAAAACACAAAAAAAAATCTATCTGTGTTTTGAACTTGTACCTACTGCTTCTATCTTCTTTCTATCTATAAAATCCAATTTAATTTATTCATGTTCTATCTATATTTTTATCTTGTACAGGGTGTCCTAAATTTTATGGTTTTGGAGGGTTTCGGGCATTTCCAAAGAACATTAAAAACAACTGCGAGGCTTAATTTTTAAGAAAAGTTTAAGAGGAGACTTGTATCGGTCACTTTTAGCAGGGAAGTTTCCAGCTTTTTATATATAATCCATTTATTTAGCAAAAAAGCTAGTTTACAAAATATAGTATACAAAATACAAAAGTGAGTATCTAAACGTAAATTTAACCATGACCTATTAGAGAATCAAATGCTAATAGCCAATTGTAATACCAGTACACTGAACCAAAAACAGCACCGTTTTCTACAAAAAAATACATTGAGTCAATGTATTTTTTATATGATTTTTGCTCCGATGTAAAGTTTTATTAATACCATAATCAAGTTTACATAAATTTTATAGCCAAAACGAGTTATTGATTTTACTGCTGCTAGTAACAGTTTCAAAAAAAAGTTGTTACCGAGAGACGAAATTATTATAGAGTAGGTAGACCATGCGCCACCAAAACAAACCTACGATGTACAGTCACCAGCATTAAAAATATCATTATACTAAAAATTTTTTAGTAGGTTAAGTACTTAGCAACAGATAAAGTTACCGCTCCTGTTTCGTACCGCGTTGATCAGCCTTTTGACTATAATATGCTCCCTAGTTAGACAGAAGGAAGCGTTTTGCCTCTTTGGCTTTCATGAGTTTTCTCGAATCATATTAATTTTCAAGTGGGAGTCAGTTCTTTTCCATCTCCTCTGGAAATACTAGAAACCCCCGAAACCATTGAATTTTAGACACCCTGTACTCCTTTAAAATTTACATGTCCTATGTTTTTAAAATACTCCCTTGGCTTGTTATTCACTTAAAAGTCTAGATCAGTTTCCGACAATTGTAAATGGAAATACACCAATGACTACCCTTAACAATTTAAGTATCTTTAAATGTACCTAGATTGTAAATTATTTTTAATTTTACACGTTTTTTTATATCTGAATACAATCTGTTACTAACGAATTTATCTAAACTAACTAAATCAGTACTATCTTCAACCATACTTAAAAACACTAACATGAATATTTTCTTTTTTCCAGATTGCATCAGTCCCTTAAACTCTTCCCCAGAAAAAGGAACCCCTGCTAGTCCCAATACTGCCAACGATCCAAACATTAGAAGGTACCGAACCGCTTTCACCAGGGAACAACTCGGTAGATTAGAGAAGGAGTTTTTTAAGGAAAACTATGTATCCAGGCCGCGGAGAGTTGAGTTGGCTGCTATGTTGAATTTACCTGAGTCAACTATTAAGGTATCTATTATTTAAATGTTTAAGTATAACGTTTCTTCTTTTTTTTTAATACTTTGGATTTTTTGTAACTTATCTTTTCCCGGCAAACAGCGCTTAAAAGCGCTCTTCTCTTTACTAATATTGCAGTATAGAGGCTAAAAATGAGTGGTTTAGTTCAAAAAAGACCTAAATACAAAATTTTTGGATAATGTTTGTCTATCTGTCTGTCTGCCTGTAACACAATAACTAAACCGATTCTTATCAAATTTGGCACAAAGATTCTCTCACCAGACACAGAGCTTTTGATGAGGGTGGGGGAGGAGGTTGTCAAGAGGTTAGAAGGGGAGCTTAAAGTTTTCAAAAAATTGTAACTCAAAGACCGTAGCATCTATAGCAACATTAAAATACATCATTGCATTTTCAATCAAAAAATTTTTTTTTAAAGATTTTATGGAGATTTATACGTGCCTGCTGTTTATTTTAAGTTTATACAGACAAGTGATTTAAAATTATCTTAATGTAAGTAAAAAATAAATAAACTTCTGGATATATGATGTATGTATGTATACCTTAGCGATAAATTGCAACCCAGAACACAATTTCACAATGTTAACTTAAGAGCTGTAAACATGCTTACTGTGCCTCAGCATCGGCTAACCATTTTTCATCGGAGTTTTATTTACAATGCCGTTAAATGCTAGAATAATATTCCTTTATTACTTAAAAATCAAAATTGCACCGTTGCCACCCTTCGGAAAGATTTTAAAAGTTATCTACTGAATATTCAAAAATAAACAAACAGAAAAAATTAAATAGACATATTAATTTTCTTTCTATTTTTTAGATATCGCAGGAATTTATAAAATGTAATAAACTATATATTCAATTTTTGTTATTAAATTTTATTGTTTTTTTTTTGTTTTATTTTTGTCATCAAATTTACTTAAACAATTATTTTGAAATTGATACAAAATTAAGAAAGCTATCTACTAGTAAAATATTTTTTATGTAAATTTAAGGGTTAAGTAGAGTAGCCATTGAGCTAAACTTCGCCTTTGTTATTATTTAGTATTACAATAAAGACGTTTTCTATTCTATTGTACAAAACACTTGTACTGAAGATACTATATGCAGCGAGAGAACTCCTAACTTAAAAATTATCCAGAATCATTACCCTCTTCTGAGGGTAGACCTTGAATCGAGAGAAAATTTGCTCCCAGGGAGTCTAATTCTCTCGCTACTATACATCTCATTTGTCCAAATCTTCGGTTAAAAAAGTTATTCTCTTAGTCCAGACCAATATCGGGCAAAAGTGAGAGAAGCCGAATTAAACCGAAGATTTGGACCAATGAGATGCATAGTAGCGAGAGAATTTAACTCCCTGGGAGCAAATTTTCTCTCGATTCAAGAATAACCCCCCTGAGATGATTTCAACATCCCGAATGTGTCATTCTGGGGATTTCTCTGGGGTGTACTGTGCTAGTAAAGTGTGGGATAAGTTGGTTTTATTTTTGTCTATTTTTTTTTCTGAAACTACCGTAAAGCAGGCCTACTTCGAACGACATTTTTAAGGTTTTCTACGTTTTTTTTTACTTTAATTAAAATAACTACTAAAGTACTAAAAATTTATCTGCTAGCCTGATGCCGTCCGTTGTTTCAAATCAATACTAACTGAGTAGTTTTTACGTGCTTTTCACTTAGTTCTTTGACGTTATTGGCAGCTCAGAAAGCCAGTGCTTAAAAAGTACAATTTTCTTAAATTCGTGTTTGCTGGGTTATATATTTTGTGATTTTAATGTTTTTATGAACCATTAGTTAGTGTTAAGTGCTTCTCCTTAATAGAAAAACATATCCTGCTTACTAAAGTCTTGGCGTTTCAAATGTCAATGTCTAGAATATTTTGTTTGGTTACCAAACGGCATGCAGCATTGCCAATAAAAATGTGTTTCTTTTTATTAAAATATTGATAACATAAAATATATTTTGGAAATGGCGTTTTTATTGAAATTAAAAGTACAGGTCACTGGAATAGATAGTTCGTTTTTTGGGGCAAAACTCTGCATCGACAAATTTGATATTTCAAGAAATAAAAATTTTGGCTACTAACCTATCGAAATTGCGATACCGTTTAGTTTTGATTATTGGCACACTTGTAACGGCTAGCAATTGTTTTCGCGATCGTCGTTCGCATTAAAATTATTGTGACCAGACTTTAGCAAGCTTTTAGGCAATAAAAAATGTTTTAACGCTCTTTTTTTGTCCCGGCGGGTTACTAAAAACAGACGATATAAATATGGCTTTATAAAAATAAAAAACAAAATTTAATTATTATCTCAAAGAATGAACAATAAACTCTCTTATGGCGTGTTAAACCGGCAAACGCTTTAATCTTTGGTTGAAGATATTTAACACATCTTAAAGCGTTAATGTCAGCTTATCTGTCCATTAAGCTACTTCACTTCTTTTACTTGCGCGTTGGATATGAAAAAATATGCTATAAGTCGGCATCGGAGTCAAACGCGGCAGTATTTTGATGTTAAAAGCGCTACTAGCAGTTTGTTTAACCACGAAATGTGCTAATTGCCTGCCACCGTTTAACACATAAAAAGTGATCATACTTGGTAATAAAATTTGTACACTTTTATTTAATACAAAATACAAAGAAACAACATTTTCCATTAAGCTTCGTTAAAATGAAAATAATTCATAATTTTACATTGGATTTATTGTTATAAACAAAGAAATTAAAATGTTATTCTATTAAGAAAGCCAATTGATATCCATAATAATAATTATGCAAATTTATACAACCAATCTAATAAACTTTTTCAGGTCTGGTTTCAAAATCGTCGCATGAAAGACAAACGTCAACGCATGGCCATTGCCTGGCCTTACGCGGCTGTCTATAGCGATCCCGCTTTCGCAGCATCACTACTTCAAGCCGCAGCTTCAAGCTTACCACTACATTATCCTCCACCACCGCCACCAATGTATGCCGCTCCACATTACACTAGATATTCCCCTTACCCAGGTTTTGGAGTACATCCGGCGAGTTTACCTATGTCTAATTCAGCCGGTATGATGCACCAACATGTCAGTAACCCATTTAATCCAGCTGGATTATCAAATGGTGGACTACCCTTTAATCAACAAGGGTTGAACATAAACCTTAATTTCGATATGCCTGCTGGCTTCCAACAAAATAGTGCACCCAAAATAAGTCCTACCGATTCACATAGATCTGATATCAGTTTAAGTCCACCAGTAAATGAGAATTTATTAATACCGGCGTCAAAATTGTCACCAGGGCAATCACAAACTAAAATTTTAAATGTAGAAAATCAAATCAAATTTAAACCTTATAAAGCATAGATAATTTTGTAGATTTAGTTTTGTAAATTAGCTCTCCAGTGTACCTCGTTTCGTATTTTTTATGTGAATATTGTAAATAAAAGTTAATTTGTGGAAAATAATACTGCGGTTTATATAGTATCTAATATTAAATAGACATGTGTGATATTAATATTTATTGAAAATAAATATAAATTATTAATATTTCTTTGAGATATTTTCTTTAAGAACCTATTTCAGGCCATTAAAATCGTCATTAAAATAAGGTTCAAAAGACAAAGTGGTATAATATTTTTGGTGTCCCTCTTTTAATTTTTGTTGTTCCGACAGTTAGCAATTTTCTTTGCGTTTCTGTTTTTATTTTTTTTTTTTTGATTTAAGGTATAATTTTTGATACGGGGTTAACCTGTTGGTCTTTTGTTTAAATATAAATTTGTAGCTCAGACCTAAATGGTCGTAACTAAATCTAATTATACCAGGTATTTTCCCACATATGAAGTTAATATTTTTTATGAGTAGGCTATTCTCAAAATAATGTGCAAAACGGCGTCTCAGTTGCTAATCAACCTCTGTTTTTGAACAAAAACATTTTTTTTTTTATAAAGATAATACAAAGTACACATTTGCCATACTTTTCGTACATTTTTTATTTTTTTGTTTTTATATTTTCATATTTTAATGTTGTTAACAACACTGAATTGAAACATGCAGAAAATACTTTAATATATTTTTTCTTACAAGTCAATCATATTTTAATATGGATCATTAATAAAAAATATAAATGCTGGTGTCTTCACTTCATACCCTCAGAGAAATTTTTTATGCCATTATTAATGAGAGTAGATACAATCTAATGAGTAGATGAGTTTTATTATTGGGGCTGGTTTAGTGCTAGATGTTTGGGTTTTTTTTCGAAAATCGAAGGAAGATTCAATAGTGAACGATATATTGAAATCCTTGAAAACGTTATGCTGCCATCTGTACATGAAACTAATCACTTCGTTTATTAGCAGGCCAACTGTCCAGTACACACGGCTAATGTTGTTCGCCAATGGTTTCAGAATAATAATATATAAACACTTCCTTGGCCAGCCAACAGCCCTGACCTTAACCTAATGGAAAATATATGGGGTCGAATCGTTAAAATAATAAACCAAAGGAATTGGAGACGAAATGCTGAAGAGTTAAGCGATGCTATTTATCGCGCATTGAATCAGCTCTCAGAAGACCATGAGTATTTTCAAAATTTAATCTTTTCAATGCACAGACGTTTGCAGCTTTTAATACTAAATTATTTATTTTAGTTCTTTTTTAAGTTAAAATAATTAGTATTAAGTTTACCTTCGTTTTAGCCCTAATCCAAGTTTCATATTCGTCGAATTGTTTCCATCGTATTATTGTTATTTTATCAACTCAAAAATGGCTTACCGTCCTCTTTGTAGAACAGCCCTCGTCAGTTACTCGAGTGATAATTTGACAATGTTCAATAAAACTTTACTAAAACATTATTTTTGCTGATTTTTTACTATTATGCAAAATTTATTATAAAAATAAGGTTGCCTTTAATTTAAGTAAAAAAATATTTTCTGTTTTAGAGACCTTTTTTTAAACAACATGACAAATTGTCGTACTTTTGAAGTTTTTAGGCATCTTAGCTGGTAGTCCGTATATATTATACACTTTTAGAAAGATCAATTTTGTGACTGCATGTATGCGTTTTTTTTTTAATCAAGTGTACATGTGTCATTCCACGTCAGATTTACAACCCAATTTTTTATTTCTTCGAAAATTGTTTCTCGCACTCTTTAGCGAAAAATAATCGACACATATGTTTTTTAGTTTAGTTAGGATTTTTTGAACTTCCAAAGTTTATATAATTAAACATTTTTCAATCACTGATAACTCGTAAACCATTCGATGTATGAAAAAAAAATCGAATAAGAAAAGTTGCGGTTTCGTATGAGCTCCCCAGAAAAAATTTTGAAATATTTTTTTAAATTTAACTCATGTAGGTACTCTGGACTGGACTTCGACCAGTTTTTTTCTTTGTAAATATTTAATTATATATTTAATCCCACACAGCACCGACGCGACGGTGATCCGTGCTAATCCCCTTTGGGTTTGTCCCATATAACTGTGAGATACTATAACGGACCTGTGATAATAACTGTCCTGATCAAGTAACCTTGGAAAAAATGTAGAGTAAAAACTCCAGAGTCTGCGTCAGGCATGCGCAGTAGATTTTTTGCATTCTGCCTTGCCCAGAGATTACATTATTTTCTTTGTTTTTCAAAGTTATTATTGTTACACATTTTGTGATACTTGGGCCATTATAATATCTCATAATTATATGGGTTTTCCTGTCTGGACAAGTCATAGTACAGTTTAGGTGGTTTCACAGGAAAAATGTCGTCATCAGTTAAATTCAGAGATCGTTGTTATAACTCATTGGATAATAAATCAACTCTCCAAGAAGTACAAAACAGTTTTGCGCAGAGTTTCTTATTCGATTTTGAAAAAACTTGATTTCTTGGAACCAGAGAATAAGTGGTGCAATCCTTGCAGAGCCGTGTTCGAGCTAAGGCAGTCACGCCCTTTTTGGGCAAGCCGGTAAGGACAGTACCTTCTTAGATAAAGTAGGTCTTTTACATATAAATTAACGTAATTTAAATAAAACAAAGAATATCTTACATTTTTTGGGGCTAGTTACACCTAAGCTCGAACGCGGCTCGGAATAAAGGGTGGAAAAATGAGTGCCAATGATATTCGTGAGTACATGTTCAATGACCGTCGCTACTGCTTTTCGTTCATAATTTTTTTTTACACGTTCGTTATATTGCGTCTAGAGGCGTTATCTCGCTTGAAATTGTATTAAAATTTTTTTACTACAACCGTATCCAAAGGATTTTTCAAAATTTGCTGTATTTTTTAAAAAACATCAAAAATTCCAAAAGTTACTGTTACAGATTTCTGTATTATCGACGAGTCTAAAAAAAAGCCAATTAAGATTTTTGAAATTTTTGACTATTGTTAGCCGTGTTTATTTTATTTCGAAAATGAGAGAGTCCAGCAAAAAACTGTGTGGATACGGTTATGAGGAATTCAAAAGTAAAAATTCCTGCCAAATTTCAACAGATTCCGTTTTCTCATTTCCGATATTCTGGCCGGTAAAGATTGGCCCAAAAAACAGCAAAGCGGTGTTGTCAAATCTATGCCGTTTTTGTGACCTTACAACAATTTGTTTTGAACTAAAATATTTTTCTTTAGTTCAACGCAGTTTTAATCTTGAAATGAGACTTTATTTTTCTTCTTTAATTGTTGTTTCGATGCACCTCATTTTGCAACAAAGCAAATAAAATCGTCTTCATGTAAGTCATTCCGAATTCTTGCTTTATTTTATTTAAAAATTAAAAATTTTTCTATGGAATCTACGACGCTCTCAGTCTTCTTCTAAGAAAAGCTAAATCTTTAAAATTGAGTTTTCGCCCAAAACAACCCAGTAAAAATTATCTTTAACGAAAATAAAAAATGCGCCGCGCTTTGAACCAAAACAACCTGAGGCATTTTTCTTTAAGTTAGAAAATAGAGTTCCTATTGTCTTAAATCGATACATCTTCCCGAAATTTTTGACACTGGCTTAGTTATTATTGTAATGTGAAATGAGTAAGTGTATCGGAATGCTAATTTGATCTATAGAAATATGCAAAATATACGTGAACTTTTGGAAGAATGGGATATGCCCCCTGAAGTAAGCATTTGACTTTCGGGAGGGGGTCTTCTGCAGAAGACTTAATGGTGGCTACATATCTCAAAAATTACCCAATGGTCCACTTAGTACCCGTGCCAAGTTTCATTGCTTAATCATTTTTTGCAAGGTTGGACCCCGTATACTCCGGACCATAGTACTTTTAATTGTGTTATTGTTATTGCGTTATGTTTCCGACAGAATAAAAATAAATGTTTTTTTATTTTCAGAATTTTAGAATGTAACACTATGTTTCTTAAAGATGTTCGCGTTCGTAATACTTTTAAGTGTTTTATTCTTATTGTGTTATGTTTCCGATAGAATACAAATAAATATTGTTTTTATTTTCATACTTAGGATTGCATTTGTTTCCATTCTTAATCCTTGTATCAAATCACCTTGATCTTTTTGAAATTATTATACTTTTTATTATCGTCATCTATTTGACAACAAAATGAATTAAAGGGTAGGTATTATCTACACCTTTTTTTATACATTGACTTTGTTTTCCTACCTATGGTTAGGAATGGACTATATTATTATAAGTTTTTTATGAAAAATTCTTTATGTATATAAGCACTTTCTAGTATAAAGAATAGAAATTTATGCCTCATTTACCGAACTTTTAATGCGTAATGGCTAATTGATAATGCCTAATTTTTATACGTCGGTCTCTTTTTATTCTTTCAAAATAAAAGAGACAGGCATATTAAAATTATGCTATATCCATTTTGAACTAGCAATTAAAACTTGCGAAAATTAGAGGACAGTAAAACAGAGAATATGCATTTCTTTTAAACGCTCACCTAACCTTAAAAAAATAGGTCTATGTCAAGTGAATTATTGTGAAGTATTTTTTTAAATCATTTTGATCTTATTCGGTATAGTATCCGGTTTTCTCTCATTTTTAGTTTTTTATTTTAGTTTAAGAATTATGCTGTGTACTTTTTGTTGAACAAAGCCAAAAAGGAAAGACAATTAGAACGAAAATTATTGTCAGATAAAAAAGCTAACTCATTTTTCTTAATTTAGATGTGTTTTCGAAAAACAAAAATTATTCCCACTTTTAATTTTTAAGCAAGTTCTGTAATAGCAGAGTTTTTATACTTGTATACTGTTTATGAACTGTTTAGTCAATCTGGATTTTTTGTTAGAATTAGCTAAAATTAACTTTTGATGGTGTGATGTAAACCCTTTGATATAATTAGAAACAAAAATTCTATGCGAAAAATGTTCATGTTCATGTGCAAAATACACTGTTTACTGTTTTTGACAATATTAGATGTAGCGAGATTATATTCACCTTTATCTAAAGTTTTAATATTTTATTAATAAACAGTTTTGGTTAATTTCTTAAATTTCCAGTACCTAAAGTTTTTTTTCGCTTACAGGTATGACGTTTCTGCACAAAGCAACACTTAAAAGGGCAATTGCATAATTCGCATAAGATTGGGGGAAGTCAAAATAAAAAGAGGTTCTTATGTGAATTGTGCAATTATCCCTGTACTTGTTGCCATACTGTGTAATGACGTCACTCTTTCAAGTTTTCGTAAGAGAATTATGTGCTTCTCTTTCAAGTTTTCGTAAGAAAATTGTGTGCTTCTTTTAAGGCCAATTTTCAAGAAAATATTCTCTTAAAAGGAAACTATTTATTATACTATGATACAAATAGTTAAAAAATATGCTCTTGGCATAACATTTTGTGTTCTTTGCATAGGACTTTGAATCTCAAATTTGTTTAAGGGAATGGAGATCTCGTAAGAAGAAACTGATGACTTTGCTCATATCGAAAGTCATAATTCTCTTAAATTAACTTCGTATTTCGTAACACTAAGACATCCTTTTTTTCAGTGTAGACGTCCTGTAATAGGCCTGTTATAATTGAAATATTTTAAAGTATTTCAAGATCCACCCTGAAATTTTTTACATTTCTTCCCAACATGATTCCAAATATTTACAAAGAAAAAATAATCAAAAAAAAATTGGTCTAAGTTAAAAAACATTCAATTTGTTGTCAAAAAAATAATATTTCAAAAGTTTTTTCGCTGAGCTCATACGAAAACGCAACTTTTATTATTCAACTTTTTTTTTCATACATCGAATAATTTACGAGTTTTCATTGATTACAAAATATTCAATTTTATAAACTTCGAAAGTTTAAAAATCATAAATTTAAGAAAAATATTATATTGAAAAAAAAACGCCTACGTGTCCATTATTTTTCGGTTAAGATTGCGAAAAAAAATTCGGAGAAATTAAAAATTTGGTTGTAAATCGTACATTAGGAATTTTTGAGAATTTATTTCAAATTGGCTTTTGTAAGTTGAATAAATAATTACGTTGGCCCACTTAACTCCTTTCCTTTTAAACAAAACCTATGTTTGTGTCTGATTCATAATGTGGTATACCTTCATTAAAAACATGATTTTAGTAACTGTCTGCAGTTAACTAAAGCATGGCTTTTTTGGTTACCGATGCAAAAAAACTTATTATTTGATCACGGGTGCAAAAAAAGATTTCTGTCCGTTTTTTACCAAAAATTAAAGAGAAATATCTGAAAATACTAATATTGAAAAAATCTAATTATTCTAACCTAAAAATTAAGCCATTTCCGTCATTTACTGAAAGGAAGGCGACGCTTATAATTCCATACATCAAAGGAATCTCAGAAAAGATAAGAAGAATAGGCAACCAATACCATCTTCGGACTGTCTTTAAAACGACCACAACAATAAGACGTCAGTTAATAAAAACTAAATCATATCGACGCACCTCTCAAGAACTGCATCTACCAAGTACCATGCGAGTGTGGGGATATCTACATCAGAGAAACCAGCCGACAAATGGAAGTTTGCCTTACAGAACATTATAGTCCAAGAGCTTGCGAAAAGAACGTGCAAGAGTTTTGAAAAGGCTGAAATTTTCAGGATGGACTACACTTTGTCCATATAAAGAAACTGTAGAGTCAGCAAACTGCGTATCGGGATACCCGACGGTGGGGCGTTAGCGAAGATGTTAAAATAATGGGTATTCTCAAACTGTTTTGAAAAGGCTGAAAATCCATTTCTTAAGAGCTGATGTACTACCAAACGCAAAATAAACAGTCAGACCCTATAACACTAGAACGCGTGACGTGTAAAAATAAGGTTTTCACAAATATTCTAAATACTATTACCCTATCGGAGCCTTGCTGACGTCACGCGTTCTAGTGTTATAGGGTCTGACTGTTTGTTTTGCGTTTGGTAGTGCATCAGCTCTTAAGAAATAGATTTTCAGCCTTTTCAAAACAGTTTGAGAATACTCATTATTTTAACATCTTCGATAACGCCCCACCACCACCGCCTCAACAGGTCTTTTATATGGACAAAGTGTAGTCCACTCTAAATAAGAATAAAACACTTAAAAGTACTACGAACGCGAAGATCTTTAAGAAACATAGTGTTACATTCTAAAATTCTGAAAATAAAAAAACATTTATTTTTATTCTGTCGGAAACATAACGCAATAACAAGGCTCAGTTAAGTTTGCCCCCCCCAGATCGATTTTCTCAAAAATTTTTATGCCAAAATTTTGCACACATTTTGCACAATTTTGCACACCACAAATCAAATTTTGCACACCTTCCTACGAGAAACTACAGCCCATTTTCTGTGGGGGGGGGCAAACTTAACGTTGCCCCCCCCAGTCAATATTTTTCAAAAATTATGATGTCATTTGAAAGGTCTTATTTTGCACAATTTTGCACACCCATTTTAAAATTTTGCACATCTCCCCGTAATCCACACGAGGGTTCTGAAAATATCAAGTTTCCCCCCCCCCCAGTCAATATTTTTCAAAAAGTTTGGTGTCGTTAGAAAGGTCTTATTTTGCACAATTTTGCACACCCATTTTAAAATTTTGCACACCTCCCTGTAACCCACACGAGGGTTCTGAAAATATCAAGTTTGCCCCCCCAGTCAATATTTTTCAAAAAGTTTGGTGTCGTTAGAAAGGTCTTATTTTGCACAATTTTGCACACCCATTTTAAAATTTTGCACACCTCCCTGTAACCCACACGAGGGTTTTGAAAGTATCAAGTTTGCTCCCCCCAGTAAATATTTTTCAAAAAGTTTGGTGTCGTTAGAAAGGTCTTATTTTGCACAATTTTGCACACCCATTTTAAAATTTTGCACACCTCCCTGTAACCTACACGAGGGTTCTGAAAATATCAAGTTTGCCCCCCAGTCAATATTTTTTTAAAATTTTGGAGTCATTAGAAAGGTCTAATTTTGCATCATTTTGCACACCCATTTTAAAATTTTGCACACCTCCCTCTAACCCACACGAAGATTCTGAAAATATGAAGTTTGCCTCCCCCCCACCGTCGATATTTTTCAAAAAATATTGTGTCATTCGAAAAGTCTATTTTGCGCAATTTTGCACACCCTTCAGTACCCCACAAGAGCGTTCTCAAAAAAGTTTGCCCCCCCCAGTTAATATTTTTCAAAAAATTTACGTCATTCGAGAAGCCTAATTTTGCACAACTATTTTTAAATTTTGCACACTTCCCATGCCGTTTTCTTTTTGTGGCGTTTACGGTTAAACTTGGTCCTAAAATTTCCCAGAAGTATAAGCAAACGAAGGAGACCTCGATTGTGTAATATCTTTGAATATTGTTTAAATTTACAGATAATTGTTTATGTTTTACACAATCGAGGTCTCCTTATTTTGCTTATACTTCTGGGAAATTTTAGGACCAAGGTTAACCGTAACCGCTACAAAAAGAAAACAGCTCCAGAAACTAGTAGGTAGGTATATGCACCTATATCTGAATTCGGGACAGGTATCCGCGGGAGGCGGGTGGTTGTACGTGCTGTAAAGAGGAATGCGTGCGTACCTACACCTACCACGCGCGAAGGCCTTTTATGTAATATATTGAAATGTCGCTTAGCAATGCCTAGTTTTATTTGTGTTCATGATTCAGAATGACTTCGGGTGAAATTTCCGAAGTTTGCAACGTGTATTTTAAATGGTGGCGTTCCATTTCGGCAGGAAAGTCAATGTGAACGCCTCTATTTAAAATACATAACATTACGTAACGCCTGGTTCTCACCTATGCGTGCCCACCCTGACTCTAAAAATGCATCACGTGATCAGCCATGCATTTGCCGATTTTTTAAAAGTGTCGCGTGATGCGTTTTTAATGTCAGGGTGAGCACGCATAGGTGGCAACTAGGCGTAACGCTTATAGGGGTTATGTAGGGGTGAGCGGGGTTTCGCGGTTCCGTTACGTAACGCAATTTTTAAATTATTATTGTGAAATAAAACAACTTTTTGGATTTTTCGAGTGAAAAAGAAAAAAAAGAGGGGGTCTCTGGCAGCAAAACGTTTTGTTATTTTAGACTGGAGTAGTCCCAAACGTTACAAAGCGGTATATAGGGGGTCGCGGGTTGAGGTCAAAATTGGGCAAAATAAGGGTTACGTAATAACACTACCTCTCAGTTTACGCAATTACTTTGTGGTTATCGGTAAATATAACCTAACGTTCTTACTTACTTTTTACTTTTTTTAGTCGATGATACGTACCTCATCAATCAATTTTCCAAAAATATTACAAAAAAAATAAAATAACGATAACCATAAAGTAATTCCTCCAGAAATTCCGAACTCTGTTATGGAACTGCGCAGTCGCAGAAGTAACAATAATAATAAGGAAAGAGACAAAAAGACTGACCAATTAAACAAAGATCTTAAGTGTGAATGGAACTTTAACTTTCTACCTATTGGTGTCATCCCATTTGCAGCAGGCGTTGTTTCCGTCTTTGGGTTGAGAATTGAGTCACATTTACATGACATATATTTTGAATTTGATTTGATTTTTTTTTCGATCGATAAAAGGAATAATAATTTTTTTCTTATTTGCCATTTTAAGTGCATGATATACAAAAACAAAATGTCTAAAATGTTCATGTGTAGAAATAAATAAACGACTTCTTCTAATTATAATTATTGACGGACGGAATTTTTTGATGTAAACCTAGTTAATGACACACCAAGACGCCAAACGCGTGGTGTGAACTGCAAAATCAAGGCGGGCGTCATTACCGTAGCCGCTGTCCGCAAATAGCAAGGTGTCATCCCACCATTATCCAGATGAAAAGTTTCGGACGCACCCATGAAATCGGAGGCGCGTTCGACCTCGGGTGAAACTTGCCCCAAGATGGGTAAGTGCAGCCCTCTAGAAATTTGATAAGCTTTTGGTATTCTTGACATGTAAAAGAGAAAGATAGAAATGCGGCGTTATAGGCGTTCTTAGTCATTTTCGGTAAGAGCTTCATAGAAAGTGACAGTTTCCTCGTCCTTCACTCCCCAAATGGACCTACCTAAATTTTTGGGTGTTCTGCACCAAATTTTGACGTTTCTTGGACCTTGGTCATCTTGTCTTTACACTTTGCAGTGTGTATTTGTGGAAGAAATGAATTTGATGGACGAGAAGCACGAAAACGTCTGGGCGTGAAAAAAATTCTGTTTTTTTTTTATAAGTTAACTAGACAGGTTAAAAAGTGTAGGTTGTATAAAAACAAGCTTACGGAATCGTGGAGTGAATTAGGACGTACTCCTATTAACTCCGCGGTCCCGTAAGTATTATATATATAATTTTTATTTTGGTTTATTATTGAAGTAAAATATGCGTGCGGGAAAGTAGAAAGATCTGAAAGAAAACAAAGCGTCGTTTTTTTTAAAAGAAAGTGTTTATTTTATATATCAACGAAGTTTACTATTAGAAGTGCAACAACACGCAAATACGATTTACTTACTTTCGACTAACTTGAGTGACAAAGACTTTTATGGAACTTAAAATTAACGTTTTTATTTTATTAGACACTTAAAGCCAATTATCAAAGTTAACACTATCCTAAGACGTATCTCTGTCGAGTGGACCAATCAACCATGTACAGTTTTAAATATATGGGGAATGCGAGACAGCTCCAGCTGATCAAAGTACCCCTGGATACCCATTCTTCAGTTTCGAGAGAAACTTTCGTGTAGGAACGATCACATCCTTTATTTCAACCATTAGGCAAGCCACAATGCGGTTACGAAACGTTCGATAAGCTTAAAAGCTCCACGGCGCCCGCGCAGGAGAACCCGCTCTCTTCCCCATAACCAGCAGATGTAAGTTGTAGGGGAGTTCTCTTGATATGCGGTAGCCCGGTAATGTCCGGCGGTGCTCGACTGATATCGGATGGCTAGTGCAAGCAGTCAAACTATCCTATTGGTCCAAATCACTAATGTGAGCATTCCTATAGGAGTGTTCTCTCGAAACTGAAGAATAGGTACCCTGCTCTGCAATACGTGTCAGGATAACACGTAAGAAGATGTGACGTTACGTAGTTTTCACCCAAGACGTTGCTCTATCAACAAAAACGTGTCATTTCGATCAGCTGGAGATGTCATGCATTCGCCATAAATTTAAAAGTGTACTTGGTTAATTGGCCGACAAGATAGAGATACGTCTTAAGATTTTTTTAGGGATGAGGTATTTTGGGGGTAGTTCCGAAGGGAGAAATGGAGGAAAGTTCAAAAACAATAGGGCTCCGAGCGTCAATACACGTAATCGTTGTGTAAAATTTCGTTATGATCGGTGCAGGAGTTTTTGAGTTACAGTGGCGCATATCGAGGCGACGGACAGACAGACAGACAACAATTCAGTAAAGAATTGGGTTTCATCCTGTGAAGATCCATACCTTGAGAACCGCAACCATTCTGAACCGGCAAAATAGGCTGGTTCCGATTCTCAAGGCATCGAACATGACAGGATGCGCTGTCTACATCGATTTTTTCGGTTCATTTTTGATATGAAAATTTAAGTATAATCCGGAAAGACATAAAAATTTAAACAATATTCAAAGATATTACACAATCGAGGTCTCCTTCGTTTGCTTATACTTCTGGGAAATTTTAGGACCAAGTTTAACCGTAAACGCCACAAAAAGAAAACGGCATGGAAAGTGTGCAAAATTTAAAAGTAGTTGTGCAAAATTAGGCTTCTCGAATGACATAAATTTTTTGAAAAATATTAACTGGGGGGGGGGGGCAAACCTTTTTGAGAACGCTCTTGTGGGGTACTGAAGGATGTGCAAAATTGCGCAAAATAGACCTTTCGAATGACACAAAATTTTTTGAAAAATATCGACGGTGGGGGGGGGCAAACTTAATATTTTCAGAATCTTCGTGTGGGTTAGAGGGAGGTGTGCAAAATTTTAAAATGGGTGTACAAAATGATGCAAAATTAGACCTTTATAATGACTCCAAAATTTTTAAAAAATATTGACTATGGGGCAAACTTGATATTTTCAGAACCCTCGTGTAGGTTTCAGGGAGGTGTGCAAAATTTTAAAATGGGTGAGCAAAATTGTGCAAAATAAGACCTTTCCAACGACACCAAACTTTTGGAAAAATATTGACTGGGGGGGGGCAAACTTGATATTTTCAGAACCCTCGTGTGGGTTACAGGGAGGTGTGCAAAATTTTAAAATGGGTGTGCAAAATTGTGCAAAATAAGACCTTTCTAACGCCACCAAATTTTTTTAAAAATGTTGACTGGGGGTGGCAAACTTGATATTTTCAGAACCTTCTTGTGGGTTACAGGGAGGTGTGCAAAATTTTAAAGTGGATGTGCAAAATTGTGCAAAATAAGACCTCTGTAGTTTCTCGTAGGAAGGTGTGCAAAATTTGATTTGTGGTGTGCAAAATTGTGCAAAATATGTGCAAAATTTTGTCATAAAATTTTTTGAGAAAATCGATCTGGGAGGGGGGCAAACTTAACTGAGCCCAATAACAACAATACACTTAAAAGTACTATAGTCCGGAGTATACGGGGTCCAACCTTGCAAAAAATGGACCCTTGGCTAATTTTTGAGATATGTAGCCACCATTAAGTCTTCTGCAGAAGACCCCCTCCCGAAAGTAAAATGATTACTTCAGGGGGCATATCCCATTCTTCCAAAAGTTCACGTATATTTTGCATATTTCTATAGATCAAATTAGCATTCCGATACACTTACTCATTTCACATTACAATAATAACTAAGCCAGTGTCAAAAATTTCGGCAAGATGTATCGATTCAAGACGATAGGTACTCTATTTTCTAACTTAAAGAAAAATGCCTCAGGTTGTTTTGGTTCAAAGCGCGGCGCATTTTTTGTTTTCGTTAAAGATAATTTTTACTCGGTTGTTTTGGGTGAAAACTCAATTTTCAAGATTTGGCTTTTCTTAGAAGAAGACTGAGAGCGTCGTAGATTCCATAGAAAAAATTTTTGTTTTATTTTAAATAAAATAAAGCAAGAATTCGGAATGACTTACATGAAGACAATTCTATTTGTTTTGTTTCAAAATGAGGTGTATCGAAACAACAATTAAAGAAGAAAAATAAAGTCTCATTTCAAGATTAAAACTGCGTTGAACTAAAGAAAAATATTTTAGTTCAAAACAAATTGTTGTAAGGTCACAAAAACGGCATAGATTTGACAACACCGCTTTGCTGTTTTTTGGGCTAATCTTTACCGGCCAGAATATCGGATATGAGAAAAAGGAATCTGTTGAAATTTGGCAGGAATTTTTATTTTTGAATTCCTCATAACCGTATGCAGACAGTTTTTTGCTGGACTCTCTCATTTTCGAAATAAAATAAACACGGCTAACAATAGTCAAAAATTTCAAAAATCTTAATTGGCTTTTTTTTAGACTCGTCGATAATACAGAAATCTGTAACAGCAATTTTTGGAATGTTTTTTAAAAAATACAGCAAATTTTGAAAAATCCTTTGGATACGGATGTAGTAAAAAAATTTTAATACAATTTCAAGCGAGATAACGCCTCTAGACGCAATATAACGAACGTGTAAATAAAAAATTATGAACGAAAAGCAGTAGCGACGGTAATTGAACATGTACTCACGAATATCACTGGCACTCATTTTTCCACCCTTTATTACGAGCCGCGTTCGAGCTTAGGTGTAACTAGCCCCAAAAAATGTAAGATATTCTTGATGTTTTATTTAAATTACGTTAATTTATAAGTAAAAGACCTACTTTATCTAAGAAGGTAGTGTCCTTACCGGCTTGCCCAAAAAGGCGTGACTGCCTTAGCTCGAACGCGGCTCCGCAAGGATTCCACCACTTATTCTCTGGTTCCAAGAAATCAAGTTTTTTCAAAATCGAATAAGAAACTCTGCGCAAAACTGTTTTGTACTTCTTGGAGAGTTGATTTATTATCCAACGAGTTATAACAATCACCTAAACTGTACTATGACTTGTCCAGACAGGAAAACCCATATAATTATGAGATATTATAATGGCCCAAGTATCACAAAATGTGTAACAATAATAACTTTGAAAAACAAAGAAAATAATGTAATAATCAGGGGTGGCTCTGGGGAAGGCCGAATGCAAAAAATCTACTGCGCATGCCTGACACACACTCTGGAGTTTTTTGCTCTACATTTTTTCCAAGGTTACTTGATCAGGACAGTTATTATCACAGGTCCGTTATAGTATCTCACAGTTATATGGGACAAACCCAAAGGGGATTAGCACGGATCACCGTCGCGTCGGTGCTGTGTGGGATTAAATATATAATTAAATATTTACAAAGAAAAAAACTGGTCGAAGTCCAGTCCAGAGTACCTACATGAGTTAAATAAGAAAAAAATATTTCAAAATTTTTTCTGGGGAGCTCATACGAAACCGCAACTTTTCTTATTCGAATTTTTTTTTCATACATCGAATGGTTTACGAGTTATCAGTAATTGAAAAATGTTTAATTATATAAACTTCGGAAGTTCAAAAAATCGTAACTAAACTAAAAAACATATGTGTCGATTATTTTTCGCTAAAGAGTGCGAGAAAAATTTTTCGAAGAAATTAAAAATTGGGTTGTAAATCTGACGTGGAATGACACATGTACACTTGATTAAAAAAAAAACGCATACATGCAGTCACAAAATTGACCTTTCTAAAAGTGTATAATATATACGGACTACCAGCTAAAATGCCTAAAAAATTCAAAAGTATGACAATTTGTCATATTGTTTAAAAAAGGTCTCTAAAACAGAAAATATTTTTTTACTTAATAAAATTAACTGCTCCTTGTCTCTTGCAATAGTAGAGTCTGAGTATCGAGTGTTATTCGCCGAACAATAATTTTTATCAGCACCTTGAGTTCTGATGTTTTTTGCTTTTTGAATATATAAGAGAGTAAAGTAGTAACTGATGTGCAGATGGTAACCTTTTCTTTATAAAATGGACTACATTTTTACGGAAGATCTTTATTCTTCATGAAATCTTAATATTGCCCAACTTTAATTTTCAAACTTTTAGAAAGCACAATCCCAGAAAAAGTATCTAGTCTATGTGCCATATGCAAGCAACATTTCTATTAACATGGATTCACATTCTTAATGGGTTACTCACCCTTTGCCCTCTACGTCACAAATCTTTTCTGTAAATTTATTAGGGCGCTAAATTTTCTCTTTATTTTGTAAATATGTTTGGCTGAAATTATTAGTTGGAAATTCGCCATCTGACACCTTCAATAAAACGCTATATGTCGTGTATCGTTGGTTGATAGATAAATATAAATTTCGTACAACTAATAATCGTGAATGTGTACCTCCTTGTCTTTATAACATGTCTAGGTTTTTAAAGCCGCAGTAGGCTTCAAAGATCTCCCCACTACTAAAAAATGAATCGGACGAAAGGATTTACGAATAGCCAGTTAAAACCCCAGTTCCTCGGTAGCTCAGTTGGTAGAGCATTAGACTGGTGTTTTAGAGGTCCCGGGTTCAAATCCTGGTCGAAGAAAAACTTTTTTCCGATTTATTCCCTCACCCTTTGCCTTCTACGCCACAAATCTTTTCTGTAAATTTATTAGGACGCTAAATTTTCCCTTCATTTTGTAAATATGTTTGGCTGAAATTATTAGTTGGAAATTCGCCATCTCACACCTTCAATAAAACGCTATATGTCGTGTATCGTTGGTTGATAGATAAATAGACATTTCATACAACTAATAATCGTGAATGAGTAGCTCGTTGTCTTTATAACATGTCTAGATTTTTAAAGCCGGAGTAGGCTTCAAAGATCTCCCCACTAATAACAAATGAATTCGACGAAAGGATTTCCGAATAGCCAGTTAAAACCCCAGTTCCTTGGTAGCTCAGTTGGTAGAGCATTAGACTGGTGTCCTAGAGGTCCCGGGTTCAAATTCTGGTCGAAGAAAAACTTTTTTCCGATTTATTCACTCACTCTTTGCCCTCTACGCCACAAATCTTTTCTGCAAATTTATTAGGGCGCTAAATTTTCCCTTCATTTTTAAATTATATATATTTTGTATAAAAACTTTGGAATCATAGTTAGAGTAATATTGCACCTTTGTTCCTGGGACAAGGAAATAGTTATTTGGCAGAGTTGAAGACAAAACCAAGATAAACACATTCTGAGCTTCCAAATTTTGTAGTATATTTGCAGTAAATAAATAAATAACTAAAATATCAAACAAAAACCAGTCATCTAAATACAAGACTGATAGAAACCCTGTTGCGTCTTAAAAAGTACGGGATGGATTTTATTATTTTGGTGAGAATTCTGATGGGTGAATGGGTGAACTAAGGTTATTAGGCAAAGCAGCATATTTGTAAAATTAGGTATAAGGGTGAATATCAAAAAATGACCTCTCTAGTTGTCCCTACTATTTTACTTTGCAATTACGAGAGATTTATGATTTTTTTTTAATGTGGTTAGGATGTAAAATGGAAAATCTACCTTCATTTTTATTTTTTCAATATTTTATTTAAAAAAATACAGCCCCAATCTCATTCTCCTAGCATTTCCCCAGCTCACTTTCTTCCGGGTAAGTTTTTTTTTCCTTATAAAATGTTCCCATAGATTAGAAGTTTGATTTAGTTTAGATTCATATTGATCCCATCTGCACCTGGCAAAAACAGTAGAATATAATGTTAAAAAATATGCGCACTGGAATAACTTAAAAATTGTCCCCCACTTTTATTCTCATTCTCCTGGCTCTGTTAAGCACTATAAAACTAACTGCTATTGCATCCAACACATAACTTCTTCGTTCTAAAAAACTCAAAATAACATTAAATTTCTCTTGTTTTGATTTTCCTTTTGTAACAAATTAAAGTTTGTTCAAAATAAAATAATGAAATGAAAAATCATAAAATAGTATATTTTTTATTTTCATTCTCCTGGATCATTTTTTACCAAAACGAAGTTTTATTTAAAACACGCTTGTATGTCTTAAATAAGGTAATGTGTTATTTTTCCTAGTGGTGTAAACCAGTTATCCTAATTTTGCGATTTACCTACAAAAAAAAAATATTTATGATGTATTTTATCATTTTCCTGGCATATCATTCTCCTGGCATTTTCATTCTCCTGGCTACTTTGTTCCCAGGAGAATGAAATAAATGATCTGTTATTTTGTAATTATTCTTTTCTTTATTTATTATTTATTACTTATTTATTTATGTATTATTTATTATTCTGTCATTATTATTGTTATTCTGGCACTTTCCCATTCTCCTGGCACCAAAATATAAACGTCACTTGACAGCAAGATTTTTTAGAAAACTAGATTACCACTATATTTTTTAAAAACCCAACGAAATTAACAACACATTTAATTACTTCTTTAATTTCTTAGCCATCTTAAGTTTTCTGCAAAATTCATCAATAAAAAGAGGTAATTTTTTGATATTCACCCATAAATAACATGCTTGTAAACTTATACTACGAGATCCGGCTGCAAATTTTTTGACCAATCGCGTAACCACTCAAAATATTTAAAAAGTTGAAGATTAATACTCACCATTCCCAGAAAGCTTATGGTGCCAGTCGGCATTTGGCCGGAAATGTAAAAAAAAAATTGTTTTTGACCCATTTTTTTGACAATTTTTCTTTTTGGGCGTAACCAAAAAATACTTGTATTGGGACTTGGATTAGACTTAGGCGATGCCAAAAATGCAATGGTGCCATCCCGCATCCGGGCGCGTTGCCGCGGCACCATCGCCTGAAGGGGTGCCTTTTTTAAGCAATATCGACCCATAACGTAACCAATTGATTTAGGTGTTAAATTAAAGGTATTGATCTCCTCGATACGAATATCAAATGGTGTCACTCCAAATCTGGCCGGAAGTGCCCGGCACGAATGATTTTATACTCAAAACTCTCGGGCCGTTTACTATAGAGGTGAGTTAGTTATTGCTATATATCTTCGAGGAAAACATTAGTAGCAACAATAAAGGATGTTAAGATTATCAACCTTAATAATCCCTAATAAGCCCTCAAAAATCCGACTGGTACCAACACCGCCGTATTGAAAAAATATCGGAAATAGGTAATTTCTTGAGTTTGTCTCGAGCTTTTTACTAATTATCTCGAAAACTGTTCGGTGCACGAAAAACCTTATGGTGCCAAACTAAAAGAGTGTAAAATTATCTTTCAAACAGTGTAGTAACTTTTAGACTCAGACCACCAGTGGCGGAGATAGAATATTTTTTATTTTATTATGTGTTTTTTGTCCTTTCCAAAATATCATTTCAATTTCAATAAAAAATATAAGAGTTGAAAAAATAACTAGTTTTTTGCCCTCTCTAAAATATGACAAATTACATATTAATATATTAAAACAGTGGCGCACTTGAAGTTTCTTAAAATAATTTTCTAAACAACGATTTTCGTTTTTCAAAACAAACATAATGTTTTTAATATGAGTTTTTAATTTTATATTTTGTGTTTAGTGATTAAAATGTTGTCTCTGATTACTCTAAGTTATCCACAATTAGCTTTAGAATATACATAATTAGCCCATCCCACTTTCTCGGCTTCTAGGAGGTGAATGTGGATACTAATTATTTAAAAATGACAAATGACCACATACCACAGCTCAAACATAAACAAACTATTTACCAAATTTTATCGAACGAGTAGTTCTCGATTAGCCTGTGAATTTGGTTATTTTCTTTTCGTACTATTTTAGTGTTTAGTAATCGAAAAAATTAATAAAAAATTACCCGATTACCAAATCTACTATTAGCGGTTTTGTACAAAAATAGAAAACGTACCTTCACAGTAGCATATTATATTTTTAAAAAAAGCAATGAGTAAAATATAATAAGTATAAACGTAAAAATAAATATAAACGTTGAAATTTAATTTTGCCGAAAATCGTCAAATGATCGAAAATACCAAGCTCAAAAATAATTTTGTCAAACCCTAAAACAAATTTTTAATGTGAAATAACCGAAAATATAAAATAAAAAAAATTGATTAAACCGTTGCCCCAAAGGGCTAAATTATGGGACTTATTTGATTTTTTACTAAACTAGTATGATACTAAGTAAGTAACAATTTAAACATAGGATCCCAAAAGTCAAACCGTAATGTAATCGAATCGTATTTTTGTCGAATGTAAAATAAGCGAAAATGAAAAAGAAAAGATATTTTGATCGAACCGTAAAAAATGAAATAAAGTCGTTACGAAAGGGATCTAAAATAAATTGAAGGAACTGTTATTTGATCGGAACGCAGAAAGATTGCATAAGGTGGGGTCTACAAGAAAACGAGATTGCAGAATTGCAAAATTGTAAGACAAATACTTAGTTGAGTTCGGATTTGTACCCTGTGACCCTACCCTAAAACACGAATACCTGCTGTACCCTTGGAAAATTGTGATTCACAATTATATTGAATTTTTGTATTTTCGTTTAATTTACGTTTCGACTTTTTTACGGTTTAATAAATTTTTTTATTTTATATTTTAAATTATTTCACATGAAATTTTTTTTTGGATTTGACGAAAGTATTTTTGAGGTTGGTATTTTCGATCATTTTACGATTCGATTAAATTGTTGTTCGATCAAAATCAGCATTTAATATGCGACTGTGTAGGTACGTTTTCTATTTTTGTACAAAACCGCTAATAGTAGATTTGGTAATCGGGTAATTTTTTATTAATTTTTTCGATTACTAAACACTAAAATAGTACGAAAAGAAAATAACCAAATTCACAGGCTAATCGAGAACTACTCGTTCGATAAAATTTGGTAAATAGTTTGTTTATGTTTACGCTGTCGGATGTGGTCATTTGTCATTTATAAATAATTAGTATCCACCTCCACCTCCCAGAAGCCGAGAAAAAAGAATGGGCTAACTAAATATATTTTAAAGCTAATTGTGGATAATTTAGGGCAATTAGAGACAACATGTTAATCACTAAAGATAAAATATAAAATTAAAAAACTCATATTAAGAACATTATGTTTGTTTTGAAAAATGAAAATTGTTGTTTAGAAAATTATTTTAAGAAACTTCAAGTGTTTTTAATGCATTAACATGTTATATGTCCTATTTTAGGTAAAAAACTAGTTATTGTTTTAAATCTTATATTTTTTATTGCACTAGGAGATATTTTGAAAAGAAGGAAAAACACATATTTAAAGAAAAAATATTCTATCTCCACCACTGGTGGTCTGAGCCTAAAATTTGTTGCTCTGTTTGATAGATCATTTTATACGCTTTTAGTTTGGCATCATAAGTTTTTTTCGTGGACCGAAGTTTTCGAGATAATTAGTAAAAACTCGAGACAAACCAAAGAAATTACCTACTTCCGCCATTTTTTCAATATGGCGGTGTTGGTACCAGTCGGATTTTGAAGGACTTATTCGAGAATATTAAGGCTGGTATTCCTAACATTCTTATAAAAAAAATTGTTGCTACTAATGTTTCTCTCGGAGATATATAGCAATAACTTACTCCCCTCTGTAGTAAACGGCCCGAGAGTTTTGAGTATAAAATCATTGGTGCCGGGCACTTCCGGCCACACTTGGAGTGGCACCATTTGATATTTATATCGAGGAGGTTTGGTTACGTTATGGATCGATTTTGCTTAAAAAAAGCATCCCTTCTGGCGATGGTGCCGCGGCAACGCGGCCGGATGCGGGATGGCATCATTGCATTTTTGGCATCGCCTGAGTCTAATCCAAGTCCCAAAACAAGTATTTTTTGGTTACGACCAAAAATAAAAAATTTCAAAAAAATGGGTCAAAAATAATTTTTTTTTAACATTTCCGGCCAAAAGCCGACTGGCACCATAAGCTTTCTGGGAATTGTGAGTACGAATCTTCAACTTTTTAAATATTTTGAATGGTTACCCGATCGGTCAAAAAATTTGCGCCGGATCTCGAATGGGGCTTTCCCATAAAAAAAAAGTTACCCTTTTTTTGGAATATACAGAAACATAAAGGTCCAAGAAATCCATCTAAAAACTTTTTTCCCCAAAAAATTTTGGTTTTCTATGTGAAAAATAATGTTTTTAATCGTCGATTCAGTGGCCTTACGATTTTTCAAAACGAATATAGGTGACGTCATAATCAATACAGGTGACGTCATTTTTGGCTGGTCCATTGTAATTTGTCAAGTGCAGTTTTTATTTGGACCACTGGGTTGCGAATTGCGGCCTGCGGCTAACTTTAAGTCATACTGTCAATTCGTTTTTTTGTGTTTTGCTTTTTTGGTTGTGATTCTTTTGAAGTTAATTTATAAAATTATAAACATTTAGTAGTGCGGAAGGTTATATTGTCGTTTAGAAAGCCTACAAGTAATATACAACTATATATGTAGTGAATGTTATTACAAACAGTACGGTTCCTGTCCACCATAGCCCTAGCTGCTAAGAAAATTTAAGCTGGGTTTATAAGCTTAATTCGGAGACAAGAAGAATAAGAACTTTTGATTGCGATTTTTAACAGAGTGTGCGCATACAAATTTGGTAATTATGCAGTATACGGTTTTCTGCCATTTTTGATTTTTTTTGAAAAATTCTTTATGGGGGCACCTTCTAGGGTCCCTAGGACCCCAAATCCGCCTGCGCCCGATTTTTTTTTTTTTTTTTTTTAACGAGAAAAAAGGGTGCCCAGGGGGGGTTGTAAAGGGTTTTTTTAATTTTTTTGGGTTGGTTTGGATTAGGTTGGGTTGGACTGTGTTGGTTTGGTTTGTTTTAGTGAAAAAAAATTTAAAAAAAATAAAAAAAATAAAAAAAAACCCAAACGGCGCAGACGGATTTGGGGTCCTAGGGACCCTAGAAGGTGCCCCCATAAAGAATTTTTCAAAAAAAATCAAAAATGGCAGAAAACCGTATACTGCATAATTACCACAAATTTTGATATTTGGTAAGTTTTTTTAAGTAATTTTATATAAAGGAGTGTCTATAAAGAGCCGACAATTCGGCTGAATAGACGTGAGGGTAAAGAGCCGACAATAATTATTTATTATGTGTTTCATATTTTCATATTTTTTTAAACTAAATTAACCCAACCTAACCTAAACAGACTCAAACCAACTTATTAAAAGCCAAAACAACCCAAACATTTTTTGATGCCAAAAAAAGATGTAGGGGTTGTAGTGTGTTTTTTTGGGCTGTTTTGGCTTTGAATAAGTTGGTTTGTTTAGGTTAGGTTGGGTGAATTTAGTTGGTTTGAGTCTGTTTAGGTTGGGTTAATTTAGTTTAAAGTGTGTTTTTTTGGGGTGTTTTGGCTTTTAATAAGTTGGATTGAGTCTGTTTAGGTTAGGTTGGGTTAATTTAGTTTGAAAAAAAACAAAAATATGAAAAACACATAATAAATTGTCGGCTCTTTAGACACTCTCTTTATATAAAGCCGCTTTCTGATGCATCGTCAAAAACCACCATAAAAACTCAACCCCAGATCCAAGAATTTTCATGCTTGCTACATGTCTATTAGAAGACAGAATTTTCTCCTAAAATCTATATCTTTTGATAGCTTTTCTTATTTGCTTGCAAAAGTGTAGATTCATACTAGTAACATTATAAAAACTTCGTTCTGCTATTGTTTAAAATCTGTATATTGGTACAGCCAACGGGTGAAATGATCCCATATTTTGTACGTCTCCTGTAAAAAGTGTCCATATTCCAGTTCCTCCTGGGTTTAGGATAAAATGAAACTAATAATATAGGAAGCCTGCAAGTGCTAAAATATAGTTCCTGCCAAATATTTTGTGCACTTGCTGGATTGGTTCACCCCTTGGGTACAGCCATGATGGTATTTTCAGACTTCAAATATAGCTATCTATTCTAAAGCGATAATATTCTGTTCTTTTAATTTTTTTGCACTTATTTTAAAGGTTTCAATATTTATATTAAAAAAAGTATTGATAAAAAGATTTTTAAAGAGAGCTGTAGGTAAGTAGTTTTTTAACTTTTTGAATTTTGTTAAGATTTTTTCTTGATTTTTTTTTAGAGAATATGGCTCAGAATATGGAGAAGGGATTTGTGAAGGGTGATTCTAACAACTTACCCAAAGTGGATCATGAGATGATTAATTTATATTATTTGGATAATATGGATTTCTTTAGCGCTGAGATGAAGAATGTTAAGACTGGAAGTGAGTATGGTTTAACTGCGCACATTAAAAATCCAAATTGTGTCAAAATATATGAGTAAGACTGTTAAACATTTATTATAAAAACCTTGTCAAGTGACTTGAAATATGATTTTTGGACACCCTGTCCATATTTTTTTAAATTTAACTTTTTTTTCCCCGATTACAAAAATCCAAACCTTGTTACTTTTTTATGCCAAGTAAGAAAAAGCAAGGTAACTTTTTGAGAAAGGACCTCAGCACAAGTAATTTAATTTATTTATTTATATTTATAGGGAACAGAAACCCCATTAAAATCAATACCTTGTCAAAAGAAAAAAATTTTACATAGTCAACACTGAATACTAATTAATAAATAAAGACATGAAATATAGTATAGTAGGAGTTATAGTATGAACAATGCAAAATATTTGAAAACAGACACACAACAGTATAAAATTTAACTAAAAAAAATATTTAGTCTGGTAAGATTCTTTTTGTTAGTCTTTTTAAGGAGTTAACAGATACATTAAAAACATTAATAACTGGTTACTGAGTTAAGCAATAAAGTTCTTTCAATAAATTATTTTTTTGTCCATAATCAGTTGTATGAAAAGTAATGTGAAAAGTATGATGATGTCTAACAGTCAGTTAGACCGTTAATTAATTTATGCATCAAACAAATGTCAGTAATTTTTTATGCCTCTCTAAACTATCAAGATTGAGCTAAATTCTGACATGATGATAATTTAGTGCCACATTACCATCAAATTTCTTTACTAACACATTAGGCTTATGACAGTAAAGTTTTTTCAGAAAAATGCAATGTTAATTTCAAGGTTAATTTATATACTTAGCAAAAGCTAGTTTAAAAAAAATACAAAAGAATGTCAATAAAGTAAAAAACTAAACTAAAAATAAATATTTAAAATTAGGATTTTGGGTTTAATAAAACCTGATGACTAGCTTATTAAATCATTCAAGTATCTTTCAAAGAAAATCCCAAACATTTAATTAAAATGACTTTTAAAACAAAACATTATATAATAGTCAATTAATTTGTTGTGAAGAGGGTGGAATTGTAGCAGCTAGCAATTACATTTACGTTGAAGTCAGATCTGTAGTTCTTGAAATATTCAAGGAAAATAAAATATACTTTTAGCAGCTAGCAACACACGGTTTTAATATTTAGATGGATAATTACAGTTCCAACAAAAACTATATCAGATTTGTAGTTTTTCAGATATTCAAGGAAATATTGGACTCAACAGGATTTCTTACTAGTTTTGACCAAGGTTTTGACCAACTTATTAAAAGCAAAATATAAATGACAGTAAATAAGTAATTTATTACAGTTACTATATTTTAAACATCCTGGATTTTTTTATAACAGTGAAAAGCTGCAAAATGTGAAGATAATAAAAAAGTCATTTGTAGGTACACCTAAAATTTTGCTATAAAATTTAAAACAAAATGTTAGAAAAGCTTTATCAGAAATAATTAACCACAGCTGTAAAATCTGGGAAAACTATTTTGAGGTATATAACTAAGACAGATTTGTAAAAATATAAAAAAAAATTGTATTTTTTTTATCTTATATTTTTAATCTCAAAGAATTTCCAAATTTAATTCATGTTATGAAAAATATCATAGCATGAAAAATTAACAGCTAATGAAGTGTCACCACATGCCATTCAGTGCATTACAAAAAAAATATGATTTCTAAACTTTTGCCATACCTAGAGGACTCATGGTATGTAAACTGGACATATGAAGTTTTGTCTATCTATCAGTTATTCTCGTGTCATATGAGAGTTGCAATTCTACGTGTATATGAAATTATTTTTACTTTGTTTGTACCTTAAAAATGTACATGGTCTGGTTGATTTGGTGTTAAAAGTAAGATGATTGAAGGCTTAAGTGTTATTGTTTATTTTAGAGTTACGAAGGAGGTCTATGGTGACACGTTAAGAGAGAAGGAGATGTTTGCACAGTCAAGGCGAAAATAACTCCGGAGCACAGAGTAAGAAATACTCCTTATACTGTGGAAATTTCTGTTAATGAGAAGGAGGAAAAAGTGCTGCATTCTGAGTGCAAAGATTGTTCTGCTTCTGCAGGTAGTTTTAAAAACTTGAAACTATACACATTTTACATTACATTTAAAAAAAAATATTTGGTTAATCTCTTTTTAAAGTCTTCTTAAAATTACTTAATAATTGTTATTATTTACATTTTTTGAGAAAAAGAGGTAAAATTATAACTTTCAGAATAGCAGCTGGCACTATTTTGCAATTACACCTGGTAGGAAAATTATATCTTTAAGGTATCCAAACTTACAGAATATTAGGCGCTGCTCTTTTTTTTGTACATATCTGGGGTGGAAAATCCAAGTAAAACTGCTTTAAATTTTTTAAAAGTTGACCTTTATGCATAGAGTTTTTAGAGCATACCAACACAAAAAGTTACGTTTGTTAGGACAAAATGAGGAGCTATGAACATTGGAATAATTTTTTTAGACATTAAAAGGTTGTATCCCCAAACCATCTCCGAGACTTGTTTAATTATCAAATTTCGGCGTCATTTCACATTTCTCTGGTGGGGGGCATTCCTAACTTCAAAAAAAAAAATATGTGCGAAAAAAAAACACTTTATTTATACCAAAATAACTCAAATAAACATGAAAGACCTAAATACAAAATTTCTTAATTGGTGCCTGCCTGTCTGTCTGGACAACGATGACTGAAAAGCCACTAAAGTTAACCGATTTTGATGAAATTTGGCACAAAAATCCTTTGGAACCAAAGAATGAGCTGATTAGTTTTTGATGGGGGTGAGGGTTGTAAAGAGGGTAAGAAACGGGGTTGAAAATCATAACCCACAAACCGTATCAGCTAGCAACACACATACAGTTTTCACATTAAAAGAAATAATTATATTTTCAACAAAAATTAGCAGATCAGTAATTTTGGAGATATTGAAGAAAAATAAAATTTATACATGCCTGCTGGTGCCATGTTTTAAAAAATATTTTTCTGGTATTTTCTAACTATGATGTATTTTTTGTACCAGTTTCTGTTAAGCTAGGAACACACAATGCAAATTTAGTTTTCACAAGATAAAAAAAGACGCAAGCAGAATGTGTCTCCTTTTAACCTGTTATTAGAAAATTGTTAACTGTTTTTAACTTTTCTTTTTTGATACTTACAGGGGGCTGCAAGCATGCCATTGCTGTCCTTTTTTGGCTTCACAGAAGAAGTGAAGAACCAGCCTGCACCTCTACAATGATGTTGGAAATGCTAAAATGGATTTGCAGTCACTTAAACGAAGACGTGCCAGCCCTCGGACCAAAAAGTCATAATTATGTGTCTCAATTGATGTAAATCTGCGCAGATAACAAAGGGGTAATATATACCATTTTGCGATCTGAAGACAAGTACACCTATATCGATGTATACCAGCTCTGGTTCAAGTTTAAAACTGCAGAGAAAATGGACCAAATGGAATGTTGACAGGTTCATTAATTACATGCGGTCAAATATGAGCGATTCCTTGTGTGTCGAAGCTGAAACGGATACTCGACTTCAAGCCAATTCTCCATTATGGCACAGCTTGCGATTTGGCAGAATAACGTTAACTGAGGCTATTTTTGGCGCTTCTAAACACCTGGGCACTGAGGCAGTGGAGAGGGGGAAAAAGTTAAAGATGATGTCTTGAAGGAAATTCAAAAAATTAAAATTTCAAAATCAGGCTTGTACCTGAGAAGCCAATACCCATGTTTTGGTGTGGTGTCTTTTTGTTACATTAGTGGAGAGCTGCTAAACCGATTTTTATAAAAAATTTACAAAATATCTTTGGCATCAAGCAATGAGTTTTTAATAGTCGTGGGAGGTTGGAAAGAGGGTTGAACTTCTAAAAACATCCTTACTTACTGTAGCTGCTAGCTAGAGATATTCAAGAAAAGGTTCTTTGGGCGATATATGTGTCTGCTAAAGCACTTTAAAAAATCCGTGTTTGTTTAATTAATATCTGCGTTTTTTTTTTGTTTTTTAATGTTTATATTTTTTTAAAGTCTCATTCGTTACTTAAATATCTGGTCATAAAACAAAAATTTAATCTCAAAGTGCCATAAAAAATGTAGATATCTCAAAACGCGCATACTTATAGTAATACCAAAAATATAGTTACTACCTAAACTAATGCAAAACATTGAGTTGTTTAATAAAACGCGGAAATTATTTATAAAACATGGATTTTTTTTTGTGAAAATCACAAAAATATATGATAAACTCCAAAAAATGTTGTCAGCCTGAATTTTTTTATCTCTGTAGAAACTTCAAAGTGATAGATCACAAATGAACCCCAAAGTGAAGTACCGTTTTTTATCAAATCTTGAAGTGTTCTATGTGAAACATTGTTTTTCGCCAATTTGAATAACATTTTTTGTTTCATGTAAACCATTTATAATGTACAGGGTAAATCAGATATCGTGATTAAAATTTAAAACCTGCTATTAATATATTTATAGTTTGATGACCCAAGTACTCAGATTGCTAAAAAATCAATGAGCATAACTACTAAAGACTTAAAATAAGTGTTATAAAACACTTTTATGAAATTTTCGTTATGATTTCTGTATTGTGTATTTTGACTATGACAATATACTAAAATTTTATACAAATTGGTGGAGCACAATTTTTTACAGAGGAGTCTTATGACAGGACTATCAAAAACTTAAAAAAACTGTTAAGAGATAAAACCTCAATGTAAGGTACCGCCAAATAAATTATAGGTTTTTGGTATTGCTAAAAAGGTCTTTTGACAAAGATTTTGAAAGAAAAAAAATCTTCACTGATTGATGTTAATACATTGTTTTCATTCCCTGTACAAATCTTGGCATAATAAGAACCGAAGACAGGCTGTTAGGATAAAAAATTGTCTCTCTGAAGAGATATTAGTGAAGTCTGGAGTACCACAAGGGGACCTATGTCTACAATTCTTTTCATTTGTTTTATTAATGATATTTCAGACTGTTTCTGTTGCTGTCTAATCCTTCTATATGCAGACGATTAAAAGATTTTTAGAATTGTTAAAGATTTTAGGGATTGTGAAAGAGTGCAGAATGATCTCAACACTTTTTCACAAAATTTAAAGACTTAAGGGTATTATTTGACCCAAGCTTAAGCTTTAAAAATCACTATAACTTTATCTGTAACAAAGCTTTTAAACTACTGGGTTTCTTAAAAAGGAGCCTATCTGAATTTAAAAATATAATCTGTTTTAAAAATGTTTATTGTTCTCTTGTTAGATCAATATTAGAATATTGTAGTTCCATATGGTCCCCATTCTATAAATGTCATGTAGAAAATCTGGAAAGGGTATTGAAGAAATTCTTATGTTTTGTAGCTTTTAAACTTAAAATTCTATCTGGGGAAATAGTTTATTGTGATGTTTTAAAATTTCTAAAGGTCACAACTCTTGAAAACCGTCGAGTAATGTCTTGATCTAGCTTTTATTTTCAAGATTTGAAATGCAATGTTTGATTCTCGTCAATTAATACAAAGAATTGGCTTAAGGGTTCCACAGCGGAGTACAAGAAATAGGAATATTTTTAACTTAGAATATTATAATACAAATTACAACCTTAATAGACCTATACGAAGAATGTGTAGCTCTGCTAATAATGTGGATATTTTTTTCCACCTCTCTGGATTCCTTCAGATATAAAATTAAAGTTTTGTATATTTAGAATAATAAAAAATTGTATAATTAAAATAGTACATTTATTTATTTTGTTTTATTAATAATTTACTATTTTCTTGTGTATCTAACACTCCTTTTGTTTAAATAGTACGTATTTTTGACCATATTATTTAATAAAACTATTTAACTTTAGTCTTGATATTTTTTTGTCCGCCTTTAAAAGCTTGAGTTTTAGGATACATAAAACATGGTAAATTTACAGTAGGTATATATTTATTTCTTACAAAACAAAAGAACAGGCAATGATTTTATTTCACTTCACTTATTAAAAATAAAAATTATATAAAACTATTGTAATATTAAAAATGACAATTTTTTCCATTGAAGGTCCCAAAATGAATCTTATTTACAGAAAATGCTTCTAAAAAAAGATTGAAACAATTTCAGACAGTATAAAACCACTAGGCGCCCACCCCAAACATCATTTTGAATCACTCACAAATAGGCATCATTCCGCACTTGTACTTTATTATAAGTCATCTGATATGGGTTCGTCCTGGCGATGGCGTGTTAATATTTCCAATAGGAATATGCTCCTAAGGCAATTGAAACAAAAGAGAAATAAAAAAAAGAAGTTAAAAAAAACGCATCCAATTTTGAATTTCGTTTTTCCACCCAAGATTTTTTTCGGTTGAAAGTTATGAGAAAAAAGTCTTCTTGGGTGTTTGCCAGACATCTGTTATTTGACGGCTCATATGTCCTATCATATAAGATCCTCATAGAATTTCACTATTTTGACCTTTGGTACAATACATTAAAATACGGTTACATTTTACAAGTTTTTGTGCAGGGGGGAAAATAATGTCATTTTTAATATCATTTTTCACAAATTTTCGTCTGCAATGCATTAGTAACTTGATTTTCCCAACATCTAAAATTAAGACGAGATTCGACCCCAACCCAGTCCTTGGCAGGTAAACTAACCCAGAAGTTTTTGGTTTAAGAAAAATTTGGGAAGAAACATTGACTCTTGCTAATCAATGCATCTCTCTAAATTACTTGCTATGAACTTCTTAAACTACAAAAAAATTAACCCTGAGGCAATAAATTTAAATATAAGTTTAAAAAAATTCCACTAAACTTGAAGAAAAAATATTAGAAAAAAAAATAACTTGAAGTGATTTACCATATTTTTTCACTCCCATCACTGGAGCTAAAAAAAATTTTTACAGAAGTTTTATACGTCCCTAGATTCCCATAAAGGTGGGGAGGACTGACCTTATCAGACTTTTCTATGTCATAAGTGGGAAGTTTGGCTCGGTCAATTTTAAATAAATCTTTTCTTTCCAGTTTTTAAGCAAATCAACAAAAGTCTTATTACAGAATGAGATATAAATTCCCAATGTCTATAGTGGAGTTAAATATAAATAAAAAAAGAGTTTTACCAACACAAAACTATTGGATTTTTGGCATCCTCCACTAGTTCTACCACTGACTGGTTTCAAACAAATTCCCACTATCCATAGTAGCCATCATTTCTCATCCTGTTATCTATAATGTTTTGCCGAGCATTTGTTCATGACTTGTTGGTTTGATCGTTCGTATTATTTGTCTATAAAACCTTATGGCGTACCGATGATCCCCAACAAGGGTGAAACACATGTTTGCGTTTATTCTCCAAGTCACACCCGGTATGTATTCTTGTGGTACTCCGGTGTATTTTGTAAAGTTCATTGTTTTTGTTATCGATTCGTTATAGTTGAAGGGCCGACTGGTGGATGGACTGTGTCTGAAACCAGTGGTGGTTGGTAAAACTCTTTTTTATTTACTTTTTTATTTAAAAACTTTATTGCTATAAGAATAATGGGTTAAACAAGAAGTGAACTAAATTTTACTTGTCTTAACAGATTGTATGAGGGTTATTTTACGCGAGAACCATCAAAGGTAAACCTATATTTTTTTACATGATCATGAAATATTTTTTTTGTAAAGAAAAATTTTTCCTTTGGGTGGCGATGTCTCTAATGGGGTTGTAGTTGAATTTCAGCTGTGATCTTCACACACTATTGCGCCCAGCCGTGGATAATTTTTTCAGGTTTAGTGCCTCTAGAGCCACAATTTTTTTCTTGGTCACAAAGGGAAGGGCAAAAATATCTTAAATTTACAGGGGAATTCTGACATTTATTTATTTTCACATCCGCGGAAAACGCACTTTTTCATTTTGATGCAGAAAAAGCTCGAGAAAAAATAAATACAACTTTTAACAGATTGTTTACTAAACATAAATGACATTTAGTGACAGCTAAGCATTAAACTGAAGTTAGGAAGAGGCTGAGAAAAAGGTCACCACTCGCTACTTTTCTCGTAAAGTTAGTTGGCTAAAAAATTTTTTTGAGCGTTTTTGTAGAACTCCAACTTTAAAAATTTTTTTCTACAAAACCAAGAGTTTTTCAGAAGAAATAATAAATGCGTTTTGGATAACTCACTCTAAGGTACCAAATTCCGTTGCTTCCCAAAAATGTGGGAAAACCCCATTATTAAGACACAAAAACCACATTTGTAAAACTTAGCCACAAAGACCACTTTTGATTTAATTTCTCTAATGTTTTATTTACCTGAGCCTTGCTTATTTTCTTTGGTCTTTCATAAGAAAGTATATTAGAAGCCATATTTAATTCTTCCTAGCTCCTTCACTTTTCCATAAGCTTTGGTACAAATACCAGCACATTTGTAAGAATATAGGCACAAATATGATAATTGTAAAACTAGGCACACAACCATATTTTTAATCCTATTATCAAATGTGGGCAAAAATACCGGATTTGTAAAACTTAGGTACAATTAAAGACCTATTGTATTTAGATAATTGGATGGTAACTGAAAACTTTAAGAAATTTGCAGAAACTGCATGCTATATCTACTAATTTAGACCTCTTTAAGATCAATGGTGGCCATAAAGCAATCTCTTGACCTAAGGCTGCTAACTTTGTTTCTCAAAAACACTGTTTTTCCAGTTTTAAAATTTGGATGTAGCTCCAATGTCCAATAGCGTAGAAACAACTACGTCAATTAATGCCTTGTGGGAAATTGAGCCTAAAAAACTCGTTGAGAATAATAGAGTTTGGATGTAGATGTAAAAATAACTACATCAATTAATGCCTTGTGGGAAATTGAGTGTAAGAAGCTTGGTGACAATAGTAGAGTCACCTCTATTGATATCTAAAATATAAGGATCTCTAGTTTGTTGTCCATGCAGTAGCCTTTAGGACTAAATAAATAGTAGACATAAAAAAATTGTTTTTCAAATTTTTAACATTTGGATGTAGATGCAATGTCCAGTAGTGTAGAAACCACTACATCAATTAATGCCTTGTGAGAAATTAAGCCCAAAATGCTCGGTAAGAATAATAGAGTAACCCCTGTTGATATTTAAAATATCAGCATCTCTAGCTACTTGTCTCCATTCAGTAGCCTTTAGAACTAAATTTGTTTTTCAAATTTTTAACATTTGGATGTAGTTCCAATGTTCAATATCCCTAACTAATTTTCTCAATTCAACCAAACAATTAGATAAATGTACAGCCTTAACCAATGTCTTAACTTTCTCTTCCAAATTAAGACCAAACCTCACCCGCTAGCAAACCTAACAGAGGTTTTCTTAGATCCATATCTACGAAAGATGATAACATGATTTAAAAATACTGGAAACTTCTTGATAAGTGTGGGTCTTGTTTCTGAGTCTAAACCCTTAAACAGCAAATCAGTACACTTTTCAATCGAAAATATTACAAACAAACATATTAAAGCTTTATTGACGTTTCCCTTTCATCATCAGCTGTTTACATTTTCTCTGTTTTATTTCTTTTATTTTGTGTGAAATAATCATCAGAAAAAGTGCATAAAATGGCCGATAAAAAATCACTTTCCCTTAGCTTTCCTCCCCAAAATTTTCAAAAGAAAAAATGTGTAATAAAGACAAAAAATCTATTTACTTTTATTTGCAAGAAGGTTATTATTAATTTTCACACAGACCTATTTTATGAAATCTAGGCAGAAAGTCAATCCTTTTAATTTAAGCTAAAAATAGGTTCTAATATGCAGTATCGCTGAACCATACAAGCTACATCTACAGTCAATCCTTTTAATTTAAGCTAAAAGAAAAATAGAATAGGTTCTAATCTGCAGGACCGCCGAACATTGAAGTATTTTAATACTTCAATGCCGTTGAACCATACAAGCTACATATACATATATTTTCTTTTCCAATTTTTTAAATTTTCTTCTCCCGAAGTTTGCCTCGTCTTCTTTAGATGATGGTGCAATTTTGAAATGTGTTTTACGTTTTCTGGAGAACATTTGAAGTAATTTTTACCCTTTTAAAAATTTTGACGAACTACTTCGAAAACACGAGTTAGAAGAAGTGAGGTTATAACCACATCCTCTTGTACGTGAGGGCAGACAGGCCAGATTTTTTTGGGGGGGCTTTGAGCTACTCGTGATAACGTAAAGTTAGAATTACTACAGTTTACCAAATAATTAATCACTATCGAGGGAGACAAGTATAATTTACCGGCAGCCCCAACTTTTGGCTCAGGTCTAAGCTTCATTATTATACTGGGACCGTAAATGAGCCATTACAACCGTGTTAAGACGCTCGTAAAATGAGGATTATTGGTTGGTTGAGGTAAAATTTTAAATGTTACAGAAATCCAATTGTATATGCCAAACAATTGACATATTACGCATTTTTAGTAAAAAAACTACATTTTATACCGAGGGACTAAAGTGGTGCTTTTTATCCCGAGGCGAAATGTTTGTATTGTAATTCGCTGAGTGATAAAAAGACACTTTAGTCACATGGTATATATACTATTTTTTGCACTTTTGGGCACCATTTTTATTAAGGCGAAGATACATCAGGTACCATATGCACTACAATCACTGAAGATTGCGGCACTGAACAGTAAACATACCCAATCATCAATCTTTCAAACTCAAATACAGCAGCGAAACGAAATCACCTCAGATTCGGGACCATTAGTCCATTTAGTTGGCTGTAGTGGGGCCATTGTATCAAATAGTTTAAGAATTTATAGGTTAGGTTAGTTCTTTTACTTTCCTCGATAAAAGGAAGTAATGTAATCATCGAAAAATCGCATTTCGAGATTTTCATGACCCTCCACGAATTTTGAGGTTCCGAATAGTGATAAGCACGAATCCAGATGCCGTCACTCTGTCTGTCGGTCTGTCTGTCGCCTACTTTGTAGCCACTCTAACTCAAAAACTCTTTCACTAATCATAACAAAATTTTACGTAGTGATTACTTTTTTTGACCCCTATTGTTTTTGAGCATTCTCCTAGTAGACCCTTCGGAGCTAACTTCAGAAAACTTCATCCCTAAAAAAAAATATTATTTTTTTCTTACCGTGTGATACCTCCTTGGAAAGCTTATAAAAATTATAATTGAATGGCGACAAAATTTGTGACTACATTATATATCACATAAAAAATGCAAAAAACAATTGAAAAATTCAATTTTCTGTGCCATATATCTTGAGTTATGAAACGAAATAATAAATAAAAAGTAGCTTGGGAGATCCAGGTCACACCCTATTGTCTCAACAAGAATCTTATGTATACGAGGATATATACGAAATGTTTTTAGAAACAATAAAGTCTCAATCTATATATATATATATATATATATATATATATATATATATATATATAACATGTAAAATGTATTGGAAAAGTCCGTGCACCCTAGAAAAGTCTGGATACACCCTGGAGAAGTCTGGAAAGACTCTGGAAAAGTTTGGAAAGACCCTGGAAAAGTCTGGAAAGACCCTTGAAAAGTCTGGAAAGACCCCGGAAAAGACCGGATATACTCTAGAAAAGTCTGGATATACTCTGGAAAGGTCTGGAAAGACCCTGGAAAAGTCTGGAAAAGCCCCGGAAAAGTCTGGAAAGACCCTGGAAAAGCCTGAATATGATCTGAAAACTCTGGAAAGATCCTGGAAAAGTCTGGATACACCCTAAAAAAGTCTAGAGACAATCTGGAAAAGTCTGGAAAGACCCTTGAAAAGTCTGGATACACTCTGGAAAGTCTGGAAAGATCCTGGAAAAGTCTGCATACACCTTAAAAAAGTCTGGAAAGACCTGGAAAAGTCTGGATACAATCTGGAAAAGTCTGGAAAGACCCTGGAAAAGTCTGGATACACTCTGAAAAAGTCTGGAGAAGTCTGGAAAGACTCTGGAAAAGTCTGGAAAAGACCCTGGAAAAGTCTTGAAAGTCTGTGGAAAAGTCTGGATACACTCTGGAAAGTCTGCAAACGCCCTAGAAAAGTCTGGAAAAGTCTGGAAAGACCCTGTAAAAGTCTGGATATACTGTGGAAAAGTCTGGAAAGATCCTGGAAAAGTCTGAATTCACTCTGGAAAAGTCTGGATACACTCTAGAAAGTCCGGAAAAACCCTGGAAAAGTCTGAAAAAACTCTGGAAAGGTCTGGAAATACCCTGGAAAAGTCTGGATATACTCTGGAAAAGTCTGGAGAAGTTTGGAACGACTCTGGAAAAGTCTGGAAAGACCCTGAAAAAGTCTGGATACACTCTGTAAAAGTCTGGATAAGTCCAGAAAGACTCTGGAAAAGTCTGGAAAGACCCTAGAAAAGTCTTTATACACTCTGGAAAGTCTGAAAGACCCTGAAAAAGTCTGAATACACTCTGAAAAAGTCCGGAAAGACCCTGGAAAAGTCTGGATATAATCTGGAAAAGTCTGGAGAAGTCTCGAATGACTTTGGAAAAGTCTGGAAAACCGTGAAAAAGTCGGGATATATTCTGGAAAAGTCGGGAAAGACCCTGGAAAAGCCTGGAAACACTCTGTAAAAGTCTGGAAAGAGCCTGGGAAAGTCTGGATACACTATGGAAAAACCTGGATACACTGTGAAAATGTCCGAGTACACCATGGAAAAATCTGAATACTCCACTGAACATTGTAGATACACCCAAGAAAAGTCTGGATATACTCTGGAAAAGTCTGACCAAGCCAATCTAACCCATGTATATACAGGGTTCCTAAGCAAATCCTTAGGGAGCCAAGCAGCCGTGTATAAGACGCAGACAAACGGAAAAGCACATTAGGCAGAAAAAGATGGGCATGGGGCGATGTTGTCACTACATCTTACACGTAGTAAATCCATTCCAAGTTGTTGTTTTCTAATTTTTTCCATTTTCATACCTTTAGGACTGGAATAAAAATTGTTTTTGCTCGACTTTAAAACCAAACTGATGAAAGATAAAGTTAAAAAAAAATATTTTTCGGCTTTTCGTTTTGTAACCATTGTCCTTACGCACTGTTTACAGGCTGGTGACTGACTGAAATCGACTGAGATATTTCCGTAGAAACTTTATCAAGCAAATAGGACGGGTTGACGCCTTCGAACGTCCAACCCGGGTTTTGCACTTTGATTCGAAATCAAAAAGGAGGAACAGTCAGATGTGGGGCCGTGCACAAATTACGTATCGGTGATTTTACCAATTTTTGACCCCCTCCCTATGTAATGTTTTGTAATGGTTTGGCACGCCACTCCCCTAATATTACGTAACGATTTCAAGACCACTACCCCCCAAAAAAAAAAAACTTTTCACTTATTTTCATTCCAAATTTTCTTAGTTTCACACAAATGCAAACGCTGTCGAAAACCCTTCTCCCCCCTACGTAACGTTTTGTAACCCCCCTCCACCCTATGACCTTTACGTAATTTGTGCACGGCCCCTTTAGTCCCAGTGGAGGAGGGCGAGAAAATTGATATTTTTTTCTTAAAAATTATACTCTTTAGACCTATTTCTTTGCGTTCCCGAAATTGCGTAATTTTTGAAAAAGATTGTTAGCGGCGCCATTTTTATTTCGTGCTTTGTTTTTCTAACATTTTTGCGTTCGGCTAATTTAATTGAAAAATTTTTGCCTGCGGCGCCCTTTATCTTCTCACTCGAAACCAAGATCCCCCGTTTTAGGAAAACTGATCCCGTCTCTTTTCTAAATTTTTTCGAATAAAAGTAGAGTATGACCATGGGGGAAATAATTTTTTTCTACGGTATGACGGAAATTTCGAGAAAGTTGAAGAAAAAAATAAAAAAAGTGGCAGAGCTCAAGTTTTTCGTAAAAAAAAAACGTTTTCTGTAAAGAAACAGAGCAAAATAAATCTTTTCACCCCTTTTTGGGTGTTACAAATATTGGCAGCCCCTTATTTTTCGCTTTTACCCTCCCGCTAGTTTTGAAGAATTGGTTCGCTACATGTTTCGAGATCATGTCATAAAACACCTCGAAAATATCAAATGTAGTGTAGGGCCAGCTTTATTTAAAATCAATAATATCGCAAGCAAAAAGCTCTGCAGGAAAAACAGCGCCGTTTATTGATTTCTTTGGCTGCAAGTACTAGCTGCATGGTTTGTCCGTTTCCGGATATATGTCACTAGTAGAACAGAATGGAAAGAAATTTAATTAAAAGCGAAGATATTTCTTTCTAATGTTAACAACCTCACGAGTTTATCGCTCAGTATCGTAAATAATGGACCCTGCCGCCTCCTTTAAGCAAGAAAAAGCTGTGGTTTGGACCTGAAAACATCTAATTTTTAATTAGTTTTTCCTCGATCATCTCATGGTGTGGCCGCCATCTAGCGGAATTTGCAGACATCTTGTCAACGGTTATTATTGCAACTATGATTTATGCTCACAATGAAAGAGTGGCGACAATTTTTTTTCATGAAAGCAGTCCGGAGGTAATAACAAACTGGCACCATTGCTCAATATACCTGTTTCTTTTGTGCGCGCAGAACTTTCTATGCCATTTCTGTTTGATTTATTGAAATCCTATCCCTAAGGAAAATCTTAGGAACCCTGTATGAGTAGTGTCACTGTCGTTGCCAAAACCCCCTATTTTTTTAGTTGGCGTAGTTCCTTCGAAAAAAAATATATCTCTCAGTGGCAGAGGAAAAAATAATAAATACCAAAAATAAAAGTTCAAAAATATCACGTGTTTAAAAAAATAAGATAAAAAGGGATTTTTTTACAGAGGATTTTAGTCACATTTTAATAAAGTGGTTAAACAAATTCAAATGGCGCGTTTTGTCGAGCTTTGGATAACAATTAAATGGAAACGAAAATTCTTTAATTTTGTGGTTTAAAGTTAACCCCCTTAAAAACATGTTTTTTATATCGCAGTTGCTGGAGTTTTCTAACATTTGATTTTTAAAGTTCATAAAATTAAAAATAGTTTAAAAACGTTTGGGTTGGGATATTTTAATTTGTTTGAGCTAAAATCTTTAATAGTTAGAAATTTTGTATAAGAAGCAATAAATTGTTTAGAAAATATGGTTTATTCCAAAAATCATCTTTACTTGAAACAGTATTGTTTGCTTTTTTTTCTTTACGGCGAAGGTTTCTAAATATACACTTTTATTATCAATGTTGTAACTTCCTCCAATTGGAAATCCTTTAATAAATTGAGAAATTGTTAAATTTTTTAACAAATTTTTAAATTGTCTTGCGTCTGGAATATTTTGTTTAAGTCTAATTTAAGAAAAAAGGTTTTCTAGTGGATCTTAATATAATTTCTCTCATTTAAAAAATAACGTTGTAGGTCTAAAATTGTTTTTGTTGATAGTATGACTCCAGTTTGAATAGGCTTCCAACTTTTTTTTTCTCCAATTTTTAGATTTCTAAATAAATAAATTACTTCTTCAAGGAAAATTATGTTTTTTTATACTCGCCAGGATTTAATTTTGATAAAGCCAAAGCTGGTGTTCTTCATGACATTAACTTAAACCATCTGCTTACAGTCTTAACGAACCATGCAGTTGTAAGCATGTCTTTGTTTATTGCATTTTTATTCGATTCTTCACTTTGTGATAAAAACTCCAAACTTTCCCATCATTAAAATTTAAAACGTAACAAGCTAAATTTACCTTCATTTTATTAAAGTGATTAAGTTCTAATAAATCTGGATTTAATGTTGGTGCAAGTTTGAGATCTTCGTCCTCTTCAAATTTAAAAATTATTTGAGGGCAAATTTTTCAACTAAAATTTTGGGGATTTCAATAATTTTATTCTTGATAAAGATTGATCGAATACTTTTAAATAGATGTGGAACATCGGCCATAAAGTAAATTGTTTGATTTTTGTCTATGGGATTTTGGATCACATTATTTAATTTAGTTTTGCTGCACTTTATTCCAAACTGTTTTCAAGCTGCCTGATTAGATGGACCCATCTCCGTGTTTATTGCTTTTATATTAAGCCCAAGGTTTGTAACATTGATAACTACATCAGTAATTTGCTTGACAAAATCATCTGAAGCAATGCTTGCGCCTGTAAAATGGTAGGACACAACTTGCTTCCATCTTCGCGTAATGTCTCCAAGCATAAAAACTAACGCATGAGTCGCTACTTCACTAGTTGCGAAAGAGTTTCACAACCAAGTAAACTGGACGAATTTTCATCGAGTTGATACCCTGGAGTCAATACCATTTCATCAATATTTAAAACCCAGTCTTTTTCAGACTCAGTTAAATTTACAATTTTAGTTTTAAGTAAAGAGAATATATCTGTTAAAATATCGGGTTGAAATTTAATGTGTGCAAAAATTTTGTGCAAAGTCACTACAGAAGGTAAAAAAATCCAAGCTTAATTAAACTTGCATAACCGTTGGCGCCACAAGCAAATTTTATTTTAAATGCTTTTTCGAGCTCCCGGTCATCCCAAAAATAATTTTTTGAAGATTCTGTACGTTAAATTTTTCCAAATCCAATTCACAAGTAATATTGGTAATTTTTTGCTTTAAATCAGACACTTTGTTCTTTTTCGACCAGGTTATTTTGAATTTTGCTTTCCATATTTTGAACTTCTTTCTTTAGTTGCTCAATTTGTTGATCTTTGTTACTTATAATTTGGAACTAATTTTTAACATATAAGAAATAGTTTTAATATAGTCCAATAAGAGTGGCGACGGAATTCATCTGGGATACTTTTAGAGACCTTATAACTAGGTTGAAGACTGACCCGAATAAAAAAAATGTATTTTTAAATAAAAGGCAGGTCCCAATTTATGTAAGAATAATTTTGCGCCATGTTTGTAGGGTTTATAGTTTCCCAGATAAATCCGGTGACCAGTTATTGGAACACCCTGTATATATTATAAAACATAAATCTTAGTAGTAATACCACGGGCTAATCAGTTAACCCAAACACTACGTAAATAAATACCCAATTTATTCAAAAAATACTAAAATTATATTTTTCGTACAATTATTGGTATGGTAAGTGTAACTTTACGAAGATTGGACCGGAAAATATAACATATACCGGAAAAAAAAAAGAAGATACGGGAAAATAATCATTTTCCGGTCTATGTTTTTTTTCCGTTCTCAATTTTGATCAAGTTGGCTATGACTTGTGTTAATAATTTTAAAACGCGTACATTTGCTTAACAGTTTTGACATTTGCAAAAGAAGTCCTTGCATTTAAACTAAAAAGTTTATTAATGACCACTAGGTGTAAAAATAGGCGGATATTATTTGGTTGACAAAAAGAAGTCCGATACATGTCCGGAAACTCACTTTACAGGTCTAGTAACGTAAATAGGTACCTAATAGTCGGCCTCTACCCTATGTTAAAGACTATAGAACTTACATTATGAAAGTTATTGGAAACGATCATGGGTTTTCTGTGGTTAAACTGGTTTGGCCTCAGATATTTGGGACACACATCACTTTTTAATTGAAAATCCAAATAAAACTTTCAATACAAAATTCAATAAATAAATATACTGAAATTTAAAAAAATACAATAAAATTTTTAATTGAACAATATACTTTGATGAAAGTAAAATATTGTTTTGTTTCAATATAAAACATGGTTAAATTAACTGAACATAAAAACTAAATTAATAGTACATTATTAACCTAGGCACTTAAGAGGTACTTTTAATCCCGAGCAAAAACTGACGTGGGATTAAGAATCACGTTGGTCCTGATAAAAAAAAGTAAGTTGAATAACAAATAATGAAAAAACATAGTGCCATGTCACTTAACGGTACTCTATAAACAAAACGACAAAAATTTAAAAATGTTTTAAATTCCTCTTTTCTGGGATGAAAGTGGTACGTTTAATGCCCCAGGGACAAAATTTACTTTTAATGCCCCAGGGACAAAATTTACTTTTGATCCCATAGGGATTAAAAGTGCCACTTTAGTCCCTCAAATGGGGGATTAATAGTGTACTTTTAATTCCTAAAGTGCATAAAAACAAAGACATTCTTTTCAAAAGCAGACGTAGACCTTTTTCTGACTTAAAATTACTCACCACTTGTGTTGTGTTTACCTATAGAAATGCTTACCTCACACAGCCGAAATTTTGGGCCTATTATAAGATTGGGCAACCTTAAGGCATGTTTCCAATCTTCCTCCTACCCCAGCGAACATAAAAAACATGCGAAAACCGCCACTTTTAAGATTTGTACAAGTTTTGAGCGAGCAAGTCATCTTGACAAAAGTTGTAACAATTTTTCGACACTGACATATTTTTAAACATTTTAAAATTTTGAAAGCTGTGCCAATGACTAACACTGAAAAATTCTAACCTATTTTACGATTTTAAAAAGACAGTGGACAATCGATTTTCGACTCTTTGAAAATGAAATATGTCAAAAATGCATACAGGGACTCTATATATGAGTAGCGGTTTTTTATATAAAAAGGATAAAAAGTACCATTTTAGTCCCTGAAGTGAGGAAGTAAAATAAGTTTTTAGTCCCTGAATTGCAAAAAACTTGTTTATTAAAAGATATAAGATAAAAGTATCTGAGAAAACTTATTTGTTTTGACATTTTAGATACAACGTCATTGAAACTTCAGGTTATGAAGGTTGTTGACTTAGTGTCCGCGTTTGATATTTTTAATAATTTTTGATATTTATGATGACATTATATATAGTATAGTACACACTCGCCTGTGACTCGCATCTAAAATTTCATCTTCGCGTTTAATGACCATCATAACATGCTTGTTATGTAAACTACTTCTTCTCTACTTTTTCTAACTTCCCGATATTTCACATGAGGGTTTCATACTATGCTGGTAGAATCTAACTGACTCTTGACCACTGAATTATAAAACAAAATCAAGGATTAATGATTTTTAAACGACTTAGAGACTCGGAAAATAAATCCAAGGATGCGGAAAGCTTTTGAAAAAGTTTTCAACATGAAAGTCAAATAAAAATTTTTAGTTAGCATTCAAAAACACACGGTTATTATTGTGGCAATAAATTTCAAGTCTTTTAAGGTCATGCGCCAATTCAGTAAATTGCGAGTAAACGAAGCACTTGGCTATGTCATGCACACAAATTGAAAAAAGGAGAGGACTCAGGTGGAAGCCGGAGGTCTCCTTAAAATAATTTATTGTGACTGGTCCACCGATTGATGCCGCCAGCAATTGTCTAGCCAACAGTTTATTAATTTTACATCTTTTAATTCTTTAAATTTTAAGCAATAGTCCGATATTTATAAATTTACTTAAACAATAATTAACCTTAGAATCAAAGTTTTATTTTTACAACAGCAAGTTATACAAATATTTAAGAGTGTGATGTGTTATGAATATGTTTTGGGATTTTTTATAAAATAGTAAACTTGCCTTGGTTAATAAAAATTTGACGTGATCATCCAGGGTGAGCTCAATGCTAGTTTATATTAAATTTCATAAACAAATTGTAGCTAGAAAACTAATAAAACCAGTATTCACTTCGTATCCACCTACTAACGTTGTTTTACTCACCAAACCTACTACGGCCAAGCCACCTTGCGGTTAGTCTATAGTGAGGCTGCTATAGAGTAGTAGGGAATAAAAAGGTTTAGGAAATCCCTACAATCTTTCATGGTTACGACTAGTAAAGGTGCGTTTACACGGGTCGATTTCCGCCGTACGGCTGGTTGCTTCGATAACGCCTTGTCAACACCACATCGCTACCCCATTTACATAGTTGACTAAAATCGCAAGCGCCAGTAATTTTTTTCAAATGTTGAGCAGAACAGTTGTGGTGCGTGCCGGAATCAAAATAATAATAATAAGTCACGAGTCGTACGGTACCCTTCTTTGTTCGACCCGTGTAAACCCATAGATTAAGGAACTATAGATCCGTCACTTCACTCTTCCCGCCAATAATTATTTTTCGAGAAAAGTGCCAACATAATAATATTATAGCAATATTCTAGAAATCTGCAGCTCCGTCTCTTACCCCTTCTACGGTTGTTCGTTAGAGGGCACATTACGAACAGAGACAACATGCGCGCTATTTCTTTCTGTATGATTACGACATAAAAGTAACAGAATGGCAATTATGAGTTCCATTTTGAAAACTGAGGTTCGCCAAGGTTTTTGAAAAATGATTTTATGATTTATCCGTTGATTACCATGTCTGAGCAACACCGTTCTCAAGTAAAAAACCACTTAACTCATTTTCGTTTTAGTATCCTTTAGCCTATGATCGGCAACATATTGACACCAAACTGACAGAGAATCCATGTTTTACTTGTCAATTTGGTTATAAAAATGGCAGACGCAATAGGCTAAAAGGCACTGAGGCGGTAGGAGTTAACTGGCTTTTTAGTTGAGAACGGTGTTGGTCTGAGAAACAAAGAGTTAGAGTGTGCTGTGTTCAAAGCTGCGGAAATCGTGCCATGATCCCAATAAAAAAAGACATCGTTTCCCTATAACATTTGGCTTCAGAGGACATTTTGCAGACTGGTCGCAGAGACCTTAGAAATTGTGCCGTACCCACACTTGCATTTTTGGACTCCATATAACTATTTATAATATATAGTGTCAAAACAAACTTTTCTTATTTCACCAAGCTTAGTATGGCTAATTTTTGTGGATATCAACAATAAGTTAGAAAATGCAAACACTTGTGTAGTGCAAACCACGGGTATTAATATTATTGACACCGAGATTTTTTGTAATGTGTGCATTTACCATCAGTAAATTGTCATACATATATACAGTAAATTTTTTAATTTTTTGAGTTTAAAATTATTTATTTTTTGTTCCAAAAATTTAGTTTGGAATACAAAAGTGTTGCATTTATTGTTTTTTTTAGTACTAAAAATAAGATAACCATTTTAAAGAAAATTATTTAATATTTAAGAAAGCACAGACAAGATAATATTGTAGTATTTTATTTATTATCAATAATATAAACAAACTTGTTTTGAAATATATGACATAATTTTTTATAATAAACAACCAGAGATTTTGTAGATAGAAAAAAAGCATATTTTTAAAAACTAAACACAAATTGCTTGCAAATTTAATTTTTAAAAAAATCTGAAATTTAAACGGTCTAACAAAACATCGAATTATTGAGATTTTTTGAAGAGAATATGCCAAAAATCTTGTTTTATGCTACTACCTAGGCCATTTAAGATCGGGTGACCTTAACAGTAAATTTTTTGGAATCCTTGTTCTCGATTTATATGGAATCAATTATAATCGTGCCCCGGTTGCATTGTTATGATTTTTGGCCGCCATCTTGAAATGTGACGTCATATCAACCTCTTTTACATGGATGCGAACTAAATATCCGGTGGCGTGTGAATGTGTGACTAAATAGCTATTAAATCCTCATCTTGGAATTTTATTATGAATGTTAATAAACAAGTATAGTTATGCCCATCTGGCATAATTAGAATTTTTTATGGTTTTTCGACCGCCATTTCCAAAAATGGCATCTAAAGCATTTGGTTCAGAATATGGTAATGTATATTTAACTTAAGACAAGTGAGGAGAACATAAAATTCAGAGTTCCGAAACTAAACAAAAGGCATTTAGGTCATTTTTACCGGGATATAGCGGACGCCGAATAAAAAAAAATGACAGGAAGGTTTAAAGTAAAGTAGTTGTTTATGGCTAAGATTTTAATTTCATCTCCGTCACTTAAATTTTTTGCGTAGTGGTAAATTAAAAAAAAGCACTACAAGAAGCTGGGTTTTCATTTGTACATGGTGTGTTTTCAAGGTCAATTAAAGTCCTGATATCATCAACTAAACTTTTTTTTTCATAGTAAACAGAGCAAGAAAGCAAATTTGGATAAAATGATATTGAAACGCGTCATAGCTGAACCAATTTTTTTACCAAAATGGTTGGACTTGACCTTCTTTTGTTACCAAATTTTAGTATTTTATTTTTGCAATTTGTTAATATTATTGGGGTATTCTTCAAGGTTATGAAGCTTCAAACTACATCTAACTATAAGAATCGAATTTGGCGTACATGCCTAATAGTTTGAGGTACGTTTGAAGTTGGTCTGATAAAATGTCGAATTATTAAGATTTTTTAAAGAAAAATATGGCAAAAATCTTATTTTTTGCAATTTTCAAGGTCATTTAAGGTCGGCTAAATTTTTTGGAATCCTCGTTCTCAAATTAATCGAGTATAATCATGCCCCGGTGGCTAAAGTTGTATTTTTTTATGATTTTTGGCCGTCATGTTAAAAGATGACACCCTTCTACACGGATGCGAAGAAAACACCCGGTAAAACTTGATTGTGTAACTAAAGAGCTATCAATTCCACATAGTCACAAAACTCCTTCATTAAAAATCCCACGGACTTACACATACCCCTTCACTAATAATAAAAACTCAGGTATGCAATATATTTTCGAGAAGAGGATTTCATAGGCCATTTAAAAAATATATGGTAAATAAAATATGGTTCCATTTAAAAAAAAAGGTAAGTTGGGTCAATAAATGGCCTAACTCGCATATATCAACGGATACCATATAGTGATATAGGACTTCATAAAAAAATGGGCTAATACTTTAAGATTTTTATCATAGATAGGGGTATGTTTACGGATACCAAAAATACAAAATTTCCACCTATTAAGTGGAGCACCACAATATGGCAAACCTGTAAACACTAAAACTTTAAATGACTTTATTTCAAAATCCGCAAGTCCTACTTGAACATTATTTTCTTGATATTTAAGCTAAAACTGGCCCCCTTAAACAGAAAATAACAAAATTGCCATATGTCATCTGAGAACAATTGAAATAAGTCATCCAAAAAACTCGAAGGATCATTTTTTCGTGATTGTTAAAACGACTAAATGGCCATGGAATTAATAGACAAGAATATTGTAATAACGGTAATGTGATAAACAAAGACCCATCTAAAGTCCATGGGTATCCTGCATGTGCCGGGTGATTTACAAAAAAATGTACGTAACTTCATTCGCTTAAACGAGATTGTATATTTAGTAGTATTAGAGTACTGTTTTTAAAACTATACCTACTATAAAAAAAATTGATTAAATTAGCAATAAAATGCCAGAAATAAATAAAGTTTTCCTCTAAACAAGAATCGTCTGGGATTATTCCTAGAATGGAAGCTGCGTTACCGCATTGAATCACGAGACCTATTTGTTGTTTAATGAAGCAATCTGCGTTTTTCTTGTTTATTAATTTTGATAATTTATTAACAAAGGATTTAGCTTCTTCACCCCAGGGTCCCAAAGTTTCAACGCTGAAGGGTAGAAAAATGTACCCTTTGGCTTCTAACTTTTCATATTTTTTATTTTTTGATTTTCTCCGACACGTGCACCTTCTCCTGATTTTTTTGATGTTTTGTCGAGATAAGATAACGCAAAAGTATCTCTACAAGTGGCGTCCTAAATTAGGGATTCACCTCTGCACCAAGGAAACACGGACAGACCATCCACTCACTTTCCATCTCCTCTGCACCTACCAGGAGGTTCAAGCACTGAGAGTATTCCTGCAGATACAAGAGCCCTCCTGATAATGTTGTTGAGCAACCCATGGCGAGACGAACGACCGGCACTTTTGTAGCAGCTTAAAGCATGGTACCCATAAATGTCTACAGTTTTGCCGCAAGTGCAATCGTGCATCTCGCTCAGATGCTGACCCAAACGTAAAGAGATGGAAATACGAAATCATCTAAAAGATTCCGAAGGTAGAGCCTATAGCCAGGCGTTGCTCTCGGGTTCTCTTTGGGATCACTGGATGAATTAAAATTTGCTTCGAATTTAGAACGACAAATTATATTATCAAAATATTTTTGGCCATTGAGATTATTGAAAGGAATATTATTGGTACTAGAAATAGAAGTAAAAAAATCAAAGACTTCTTTAAAATCGTAGTCAAGATAATTTTAAAAAAACAAAGAAGACTAGAAGCATCACGAATGCCGAGGCCTCCCATTTTTATAGAAATGTTACATTGAGATCAAGCAGTATCACCTAGAACGATATAGAATTTATCCCAAGTCATTGTTTTTGGTTTTGCCGCGTGTTGGCAAATTTTGTAAATAAACAGTGGTTATTATTTTCCAATGAGTTTTCATTGAAACAGTTATCTTTTTTTTTAAATCTAAGTATAAAAGTGATACATATTAAAGAAGCCTAGGAGGTAGGTTTGCATAAAAGAAACACTAAAAATTGACCCGACTTCAAAAAAGTACTAAAAAGTATAAAATAAAATAATTTTTATTTGTTTATATTTTTTTTTTCGGCGCCTATTATAGTACACTGATAAAAATGTTTTTGAAAAGTCAACTATATGGTGGGGTTGGCACATATTTATTTAACTCAACGAAAATTTCGTTGACTTAAGCTCTTAATTTGTTACTGTAAATAAATGATACTTGGCTTCAATATTTTTCCTTATTTGATTAAAGAGATTAATTACTTTGACTTTTAGTCATATAAGTTATAGCCCTGCAATTATAGATGGTGACGGCAGTTATTATTTAATACAGCAACGCCTCGCACATCAAGCTACCGATCTCGGATCGACCACGAGCTTCTACGCTTACCGTATCGCAGGATTAAGTCTCTATGAAAATCCCGAAACCAAATTTGGCAGAAACATAATTTTTCAGAAAAGAAAATAAATTGGTCCCAATATGAAATGACGGAAAAATCAAATCACTAGAAAATATATGCATAGAGTTAAATTTAAACGAAACCTATTTTTATAGAAACACAAAATGTTCGAAAATATTTTTTGCAAAATAAATTTAATAGCAACATAATAATGCCAAACCAAAAAATTCAAGAACTCCAATCTGGCCAAAAATTATTTGAACCGATAGGCACGCATTCAATTGCGCCGTTGCGAACTTTACGGCAGGGAAGAGTCGAAGTAAGTTGTGATATTGTATTAATTTACCCCCTATATATCCTTCAACAACCCCCTACCCCCGAATTTTTTCATAATATTAAAATTGGTTCACAGCAAGTGTGTGAAAAATAAATCGCAAGATTTGATAGACAGTTAGACAGCCAAAACTGTGAAGTTAAATAAAATCGTTTAATAAAAAAGAATCCCCGTGTCATCTTTCAAATAGAGAAACTTGTCAACACCGCAACCCAGGGCCTACGGCGCGCTCTAGAGATTTAAATTTGACGCTGGATTGTGGTTCTGCTCATTTAAGGAAATATTATTTTCTATAAATTTGTGGGTCGGTTGTTTTCCGTTTCTAGACAATTATTTTCGATACTTTTGTAATTCTGATATTTTAAGGTTCGGGAAAATTATAAACGGTTAAATTATATTCGTGTCTTTTAAGGATCGAGTAAATTAAAATTCTATAAAATTATATTCGTAACGATTATTTTCCTTTCGTTCATATTTCATTGCGGACGTTTTATTTTCTGTTCAATTGTGTTTCGGACATTTTATTTTCTGTTCAATTGTGTTTCGGTTTTTGTAAATTCGGCTTTTTTATGGGTTCCTGAAGGATTTTGCATATATACCTGGAGCAGCAAAATGCAAGCATGGGGACCTACGTTCCTAATCATGTATGGAGTTCTTGATGATACTAAATAGTTTTTGGTCGTGCCCAAAATTCCCGACGACTAACGCTATTTACCACTGTTGACATTTAAACGTCATATATGGTTGAGGGCAGCCGTGAAAAGCCGCAATCCTACGGACGGTTAACGAAAGAATTTTGACGTACGTGACGAGCTTCTATTAAATTCCGCACAATTTCGGCCCGGGTGGCGCTACTTTGAGTACCAAAGACACACTCAACTGTGTTTTTCCGTTTGAGCGTTCTTTTATGTATAATTAAATAGGTACCTGCTTCAAACGCATTTAAATAAAAGCAATAAATTTAACAACAACCGGACCGTCGACGTAAAATCTGTAGCAAATAGGCTATTTTGAACTGTCGAATAGTGTTAAAGTTATCGTTGTCGGTGAAGTTATCGGGATGTAAATTGGCACGACCAAAAACTATCTACTATTCTGAGAATATGACAACCACTGAACAGTACAATACGGTTTTGTTGTTGATAATGGAATCAAAGGAATGAGTAGATAATTTTCTTTTAAATGCATAGTTTGATTTAGTTTCCAGATTTCGTGAATTTGACTTGATACATTTTGACATCAAATCGAATACATATACATGTTAAATATATCTAATTGATTTATTATACATAAATTTTGATATTGTTTACAAAAATTTGTTTCTTTCTCATCCAATTTTGAGGCTTGATACAAATAAATAATGTCGTTTGTTTCAGTCTATTTAAATAAATATTTCTTTGAATCAAATATATTTTTATTTAACTCAAATAAATTTTTTTATCAGTGTACCACCGAAGCGAATACATATAATATATAAGTATTCTACTAAAATATGGTAGGTATATATGGGAGCCGACTTCAGAAAAGTTGAATTCTATGTATACAAATAAAAATTATTTTGTACCTGTCACTGTGAGTGTCGAACTACTTTTTCTTAAATGAACTGTTCTACCTATGGCAATAATATTTGATACTCATATCGATCTTCTAAATTCGATTATCCACTATATCCCCCAAGCGATTGAATCAGATTTGTAGTAAATATTATTACCAACCAGTTAAATATTTTCTAACCTGTAAAGAAAAGGTCATGAACAGGGGATGAAATATTTGAGAAAATATTTTTGAGGGTATTCACAAAAAGTTGATTTTAAATGGTTCATTAGTAGCCGATTTTAATGATTTTTAGTTTATTTAAATTGAAATTGGTCGTACTACCTTTCTTTATTAAGGAAAAATTCGATTCAACGCGCTTTGTTTACGGGCCGGAATTTTTTGTTGTTGTATTAGAGTGGCACCTAAACTGCTAGTTTTAAGTGTACAGGCTATGTCGTTTGAGAGATAAAGAGACTAATCGAAAAACACATTTCGCTCCCTTGCAGCCGCTAGCTGCACTACATGTCATTTTTTAAATTTATAATATATTTTTGCTAGAAGGCCAATATGTGTACCAAATTTCATTGCCATAGGTCAAACCGCTCAGATTTAAAAAAAAAATACACTCTAACGCTACTTTTCTAGCTTCCCAACAACCTAGATAAACACCGTTTACAAATAAAAAGCCATATAACTCCTTTCTCTTCAGCACAACGAAATAGAATAATGTGATCGATCGAGTCATAGAAAATATTGGAGATCATGGAAAAACCAACCAAACCAAAAGATAGGTAAATCACAATAGAAATAATGCAAGAGGTGATACACACTGTTAGAAATGCCAAATACTAACTAAGTAGATGTTTCAGACTTAGGAAATCCATCTTCAGTTTAAGGTAAAAAATCCATCTTCGTCGCTCCATCTCAAATAAATGGGGAACTTATTAGCTATACTTTTATAAAAACAAATAGAAACAGCCCACCCTTAGGGAAAACTCACCCTAGGGTAGTTGCTACAAAAATTAGCCGACCCAACCCAACTGGCTTCAAAAATTGTTCGTATCTTAGCTGCAGGTTGCTTAACGATGTTTTTATATCTTTTTGTAGTAGATCCTTTGAGAAAGATATTTTGATTTCATTTATGAAAATCCATTCAAAACTTTGAATTCAGAATAAACAAATTAAAAAGAAAAAGGTGAAATGTAATTTTCCTTTTTTAGGCTATTGGGATCGTAAAAAATAGTTTTTTATTTCAACTAAAAATAAGTTAATTGCTGTCTGTCTGTCTGATTGTATGTAGCACGATTACTAAAAAACCGCTAAATTCCTTCTCAATGCAAAGCTGATTAGTTTTTGATGGAGCTGGGGGGTTGGCAAGAGGGTAGGAGGGGGACTAAACTTTAATCAAAATTGCGTAGCAGCTAGCGACACACGGTTTTCACATTAAGATAGATAATTGCATTTAAAAAAAAATTGAAAAATATATATTTTTTAAAGAGTTTTTTATATCTTTTTTCCAATGTCTAGGAAGATTTTTGGTGATTTTGTTTTAACTCGGTATACGCTAAGGTATGGCTTTGGGGACCACCAAATAAATATTAGTTTTTCGGCGTCGGCGTACGTTAGGCGTCGCGACGCCCTAAACTTTTTTTTAGGACATAGGGTCATTTTGACAGCTGTATCTCGGTGATGTGTCCATATTTTAAAATTTTGGTTAAACCCCTTAAAAGGCTATTTTTATAAAAATTTACAAAAAAAAAATTACTCTCTATTTATGAACGGGATTTTGCAAGTTCATTTTGAAGTGACTATAAGAAGGTCCTAATTACTCGTCTATATAAGAAAACTGTAAACTTATGAAACGGAAAAAACATAAAAAAATTAAAAATTGATGTATGTTTAGAAAATTTACAAAATCTCAATTTTTTGACCCCGGCTGCTTAACTTAAATTTTTTAATCCACATTCCCTTTACAGACCTGCCAAATATGTTTTTTAAAAGGCTATATAACACGCTAGAATATTAAATGCACCAAGCTTTTTGCTAAAAGCTTTAAAAATAACAAAAATTATGTCACGCTTTATATTTTGTCGTGTATTTAGAAATTTTTTCAGGGAATTCCTGAAATTTTATCAGCTGCTTGATTGAATTTTTGTTAAAACATGAAAAAAAGTTTTTATACAACCAGCAAAGTTTAAAAAGTAAAACGTAAAATTTTTGAATTTTTTTAGTATAAGTTTGAGGAGACAAAAAAATAATAAATATACAACAATAACAACAATCAAATGTAAAAGATGTGAGAAAAGAAAAACACAAAAAGTAAAAAACAGACTTTCATTCAAGACGGACGTTCCATATGTCTATTTTATTACTAGTAAACGTCATCTTTTGGTAAAAATGCATTTATTTTAAAAAAGCACACGTACAGTTTTAATTAAAAACTTTTAAAAAGAAATAAACACACACATTAAAATCTTATTACTATGGCGTCTATTTCGTTCGCATTTAATTTTTTAACTGATATTCACCAGATACTTGTTTTGTTTCCCCTTCCTTTGTTATTATTTTAGTTTATTAATTATATCGAAACATGAGGTATTTTTTAGTTTTTTATGTCAGTCCTTTTATTTATAGAGTTAGGGGTCTTTTTTAGGTGTAACATCTCCCTAAAAATCCTCTTTTTATAATTTTGTTAAGTGTCTAGGATTCTTGTTTCCTGGAAGTTAAAAATGTGTTCTTTTTCTTAAAAATATTCAAAAAGCGCCGTTTTGTTTTCTTTTCGAGCTTGTGGGTTTCTGCAGTCTCTTACATGCTCTTGTACCCTTGTTTTTAAGTATCTCTGTGTTTGCCCTATATACACCCCATTGCAATCGGTGCATTTTATTTCATAAATTGCGTTTGCTTTTTGTTCTTTTGGTGTAGGGTCCTTAAGTTTGCTGTAGATTTTCTTACCTATGGTATTTTCTGATTTAAACGCTATTTTTGTGGTGTTTTTGAAGGTGCTTCTTATGTTCTCTGAAAAATGTGGTATATAAAGCATTTTGGAATATGTTTGTGGAGGGTGTGAGGATGGCCTTTGGACACATATTTAACTTCCAGGAAACAAGAATCCTAGACACTCAACAAAATTATAAAAAGAGGATTTTCTCGGAGATGTTACACATAAAAAAGATCCCTAACTCTATAAATAAAAGGACTGACATAAAAAACTTAAATACCTCATATTTCGATATAATTAATAAACTAAAATAATAACAAAGGAATGGGAAACAAAAACAAAACAAGCATCTGCTGAATATCAGTGATAAAATTAAATGCGAATGAAATTATACTTCGATCGGGCACATCCTATTAGATACACTACTTCGTAGCACGTCATACGCAAGTTTTAGAGATAAGAAAAACATACCGCCATGGCAGCCTGCCTGTTCTCTGCTAGGTACTTCAGTATACTTCTTGCGCTCATGTGACAAGCGAAGACGGTATCGCGCGCGCGAATTGTGAAAATACGCGTTTAAGGAAAAAATGTAACAAAAGAAAACGTGAAAAGCAAATGGACTACCCAAAGAAGAAAATGAGGAACCTGAAAAAGGAAATGAAAAGCAGAAATGGTAGATAGGGTGTTCAAGATATAGGCAAACTGTCAGTTTTAAACAATGGAGTGAGACAAATATTATGCTTTTGGCATGGGTTTGTTTATTCTGTAAACACATATTTGTTTTTATTACGCATAAAAACTTAAACCCTGCATAGTTTCTGACTTATGCCCGCTAAATTAGTCTCAATAAAAAACTCTATATGTTTACTTACTAGCACGTCGATTTTCATTAGACGGCGAATAAGAACGAATAAAATGCCGAAAAAATTTAACAAAAGAAAACGTGAAAAGCAAATGGATTACCCAAAGAAGACAATGAGGAAACTCAGAAAGGAAGGAAAAAGGAAGCATCGTGATTCAAGTAAGTAAGGCGCATTGTCAGTTTTAAACAGTGGAGTGAGACAAAATATATTGGCTAATATTTTTTGGCATGGGTTTTTTTGATTCTGTAAACACATTTGTTTTTTTGACTCATAGAAACTTCAAACCTGCATATTAGTCTCAAATAAAAACTCCATAATGTTAATAAAATCTGTTTCCAAAATATCTCATTTTAATGTCCAGAATAATTATTATAACAAAAACCCTTCACCCGTCGTAATTTAACAAAAACTCTCAACCGAATTTTCCATGTAGACGGAGCATGACTCAGAATTTTTTTGCCTAGCACGCTATATCCTATATGCTGCACGTAAAAACAAATACTATCATATCTCATCCACGCTCCCAATGCATGGTTTACTCTACCGGCTGTCCAATTTTCTAAGAAGATTATAATATGTTTACTTAAAAAATTATTATTAGCACATCGTTTTTCATATTATTATATGTAACGACAAATCTAACAGTTCGTCAACTCGTCAGACACTAGTAGTTCCTAGAATAGAAAGTATATTAGGGGGGACAGATGATAGTACATTGAGTCCAGATATATCAGCAGAGCTAGCTTGCAGATGGAAGAAGCATCTTTCTATGGGAATATATAGATAAGGAAAATAAAACTAATCTCCTCGAAAAATACAAAATTCCCGGAAAAATTGCCAAAATTAAATCCAGGATGCTAGCATCCACAGAGAAAAAAAGAGATACGTAACTCTTGAAATTGAAAAGGTTTGACAGCCTTAGAGCGGGTTTTCTCTAATTTGGCCTAAACAAAAAAGGGAGAGACGAAGCACTTGATGAAGATCTTTTGGGTCTTACCGTATCGGCGCAGTTGTTTTGCATTGGCCACAATATTGTTTCATGCAAAAATATAATAAATTGCTACTGCTGAAAATCCAGATCTTTTCTTTTTTAGCGAAGGTTTTGCCGAAAATTGCAAAAATATAAAAAACGCGCCGAGAGGAAATATTAGAGCTAAACAGTGAAAGAACGTATTTTCAGAAGAGTGGAATCAAATAACTCAAAATAAATTAGCTTTGAGTTGGACAAAAGGTTACAAAATTCCCTTTGTGGACAAACCTTTTCAAGTTTTCACCCCCGAAACCTTAAAATTTAGCAAAAATGAGTTGAAAATTTATTCGAAAAGCATACAACATTTATAAGTAGGAGCAGTTAAAACTGTTAATAACTGTCAAGATCAGTATTTGTTAAGCTATTTTTTTAAGACAGAACTATAACAGGGGATTTTAGGTTTATCTTTAATTCTAGAAACCTTCATAAAGTTCTTTCGCCCACCTCATTTTCAACTGGAAGATATTAGAGAACTTAATTACTAAAAACTGCTTCCTTGCGACATTAGATCTTAAAGATGCATATTTTTTAGTTCCAATGTTTGATGAATATAAAAAATATTTCAGATTTTCTTTTCAAAACAAAAGTTGAATTCCAATGTTTACCATTCGGTCTAGCCACTGCACTTTTTTGTTCCACCCTTTCAGGCCTGTTTCTCTTATCTAAAAGATTAGGTTTTTTATTAACAATTAAAAAACCATACACAATCGACTCAAGAGATACAATCTTTAGCATTTATCCTTAATGCAAAAAAGATATGGATATAAATCGCACAAAAAAGAATAACAAAAATAAAAACAGCAATTAAAATTATTCAAATAAAAAAAAAATAAAATAACAATTAAAGAGGTTTCGCAAATTATAGGAAGGCTAGCCTCGGTTTGTACAGAGTACGGCTTATTGTACGTAAAAACCCTTGAGCGAGAAAAATATCGTGCCTTAAGGCGCATTTACACAGACAAACTTTCCTTTGATGTTGAAATGCCGACAAACATTTACACGAGCCTCTTGAGCAAAATGTTCAAAGAAATGTTCGAGCAAAATCGCGTACAAAAAAAAACACGTAAATTTTGGAGAGAATGTTGAGCAAAATTTGTTTGAAGAAATGTTGGTTATAAAAATTTCTTACAAATTTAAATTTTATAGTTTTATGGGAATTCATTGAACTTAACTGAAAATAGAAAGACTAAGTTTTAAAACAAGGTATTTTTAATTAAGTGCTTTCCGACGCAAAAACGATTTGATGTCGAAATTCACGTTTTATCTCATAAGCAACTTCGATTGATCTGATTTTTATAGGGGATATGCCAGTATACTTGTAACTTTTTTGGGGTTGTAAAAAAAACGAGAATCAAAAAAAATAAAAATTGGCACTTATTTATTGCTGTTGCTGGATTAGGAGAAGGTAAAAACCGACTAGTGAGAGGGGGTTTTGGTCAAATGAACATTGACACACAAAATTACAGCAGTGTTTGACAGCGCGGCGTTCCGACTGTCTAAACCTCCCTATCCCCCCCCCCAGGGAACAACTAACTACTCTCCAGAACAGTTCTCTAAAAACCAAAAAAGTTAGAGAAAAGAATTAAATGTTATTACCTCCATCATTAACTATTTTAACATTGCGTATGACAAAACTGATAGCCAATAATAATGTTTCGCTTGCCGTCGCCTTTTTTTCACAAAAGTTTAAAATAAAAGTTGGTGTTCCATTTTTTTTAAGAATTGAGATCACTGATCACTGATGTAAAATTATATTTATTCTCATCTTTAAAAATATGTTTCCAAAATAGATAGCAATAACTTGCTCAAAAATTTACCCGAACAAAATGTTCAAAGAAAAGCTCACAAAAATGTTCGCGCAAAAAATTTCAGATCTTTTGCACGAGCTTTTATTTGAGTATGTTCGTCTGTGTAATTGCGCCTTTAAAGGCTAAAGGCGCAATTACACAGACAAACATGCTCAAACAAAAGCTCGTGCAAAAGATTTAAAATTTTTTGCGTGAACATTTTTGTGAGCTTTTCTTTGAACATTTTGTTCGTGTAAATTTTTGAGCAAATTATTGCTATCTGTTTTGGAAACATATTTTTAAAGATGAGAATAACTAAAATTTCACATCAGTAATCTCAATTCTTTAAAAAAATGGAACACCAACTTTTATTTTAAATTTTTGTGAAAAAAAGCCGACGGCAAGCGAAACATTATTCTTGGCTATCAGTTTTGTCACATGGATTAGGGTTACTTGTAATATTTTTTTCTTAGGGTTTTTCCCGGATTTTTTTGCCCGGGGGTTTTTTTGGGATTTTGTTGCGAGTTTTTTTTATTTCCAAGGGTTTTTTCCTAAATTTAAAAAACAACCCAGGAAAATTTTCTTTTCCAAAAAAATTTTAAGTTTTTCAAATATCGGCAAAAAAATCGGTAATCCGCGCCTCACGACTATAAGGAGTGGTGGGGAGGGAATTTCTTTTTAAACATATCTTTGTAACTTTACTTTACCCTTAGCTTTGATTGTTTTTTTTTTCATTCCTTACACCAGATTTACCTAGTTAGTTTAAGGCCTTAACGGTTGCTTAAAAAAGCAAAAGGTTCATGAAAATGCTGAAGATAGATATTTACTGTCAATTTAATGTAAAAATCAAGGGCGATTACTGACACTGTCTGACAAGTCTAGTCTATTACAGCTAAATTATATTTTTTTAGACAAGGGTCGGGATCGTAGGGTTGTAAAAGTGGGTAATAAACGGGTATTATTTAGACCGAACGTGCTTTTGTTCATATATTTGAGATATAATAAAATGTATATAGGTTTTTTAATTTGACTTAATTATTATTGTATTGTGATTTAAACTAGGAAGTAAAATAAAGAGATATTCTTTTAAACGTAAATTTTTATCATTACATTTTACAGGCAACAGCAATAAATAAGTGCCAATTATTATTTTTTTATTCCCGTTGTTTTACAACCCCAAAAAAGTATACTGGCATATCCCCTATAAAAATCCGGTCAATCGAAGTTGTTTATGAGGTAAAATGTGAATTTCGACATCAAATCGTTTTTCCGTCGGAAAGCACTTAATTAAAAATACCTTGTTTTAAAACTTAGTCTTTCTATTTTCAGTTAAGTTCAATGAATTCCCATAAAACTATAAAATTTAAATTTGTAAGAAATTTCTATACCGACATTTCTTCAAACAAATTTTGCTTAACATTCTCTCCAAAATTTCCGTGAGTCCGTTCCGTGAGATTTTGCTCGAACTTTTTTTTGTACATTTTGCTCAAGAGGCTCGTGTAAATGTTTGTCGGCATTTCAACATCAAAGGAAAGTTTGTCTGTGTAAATGCGCCTTAACAGGAACAACTATAACAAAAAGATTCTTGTTAGGTTCTTAGTTAAAAATGAACTTGAGTCGGTTAAAGCACATAATATTTTCCAACCTAATTATAACATTAAAATTTTCTCCGATGCATACAAATCGGGATGGGGGCGTGTTGCAATGGAAAGGAAGCAAAAGGGTTTTTTTGGCAACAAGATAAACAGGAGAAACACAAACTTTGCTGGTTGTATAATAACTTTTTTTCTTGTTTTAACAAAAATTATTTTAAAACCACACTACTTTTATCGTACATTCAATTTTAAAAACTTCTCAAACTTATAGCAAAAAATAAAAAAATTAACGTTTTACTTTTTAAAGTTTTGCTGGCTGTATAATAACATTTTTTAACAAAAATTCTTTAAAATCCACACTATTTTTATTGTACATTCAATTTTAGAGCCCCGAAGAAGCAAATAAATTTTGCGAAGCGTAGGCATTCCAAAAAAGGACGTTTCATTAATAAGATCCCTCAACCCATAAACCTACACCTCCAAAAAAAATTATAAAAATCGGCTAAGGAACACAAAAGTAATTAGAAAATTAAATCAGTCCAAGATTTTCTGGCTCTTCCCATATATTATTATGGATTAAAAGTGTGAAGCGGTAAAAATGACATTTTTAGGTACTTATTGCCGATTAGGTGCACCCACACCGACAAAAAATACTAACCTGGTAAAAAATGAATAAAATAGCAAAAGTTTTTAAGTAAGTTGTAAAATTGGACGACTTGTAATCATCTTCTATGTTTGACAGCTCACAGACAAAAATCCTAAAGGCGTTTAAGATTCAAGTTTGGTGTTTTAAAAAGAATATTTCATTGGCTTTAAGCAGCTATAAAAATTTCGGGAATCCCTTGAAAAAAATTCGAAATACACGAAAAAATATAAAGCGTAAGATAATTTTTGTTATTTTTTAAGTTTTTAGCAAAAAGCTTTTGTTATTTATTAAAACTTGGAGGCCCATCGTGCCTTGTTACATTTAATATTCTAGCGTGTTATATATAACATATATAAAAAATTTAGTTAGTTAAGCAGACGGGGTCAAAAATTTTCGAAGTTTTCTGAACATGCGTCAATTTCCGATTTTTTTGTGATTTTTCCGTGACATGAATTTGCATTTTTTTGATATCGGCGAATATCTAGGATCTTCTTACAGTCACTTTAAAATGAATTTTCACAATCCCGTTTATAAATACTGAAAAATATTTTTTTTAGTAAATTTTTAGAAAAAAAAACTAATTTTTTTGTAAATTTTTAGAAAAAAAACCATTTTTTGCATATCATATTAAAGGCCGTTTCGTAAATTTTTAAGGGATTTAACCAAAATTTTAAAATATTGATACATGACCGAGATACAGCTGTCAAAATGACCCTATGTCCTAAAAAAAGTTTAAGGCATTGCAACGCCTAACGTACGCCGTCGCCGACAAAATTTATATTGATTTGGTGGTCCCCGGAATCATGATTAAGTGTGTGCCAAATTAAAACAAAATCACCAAAAATCTTCCTATAGATTTGAAGAAACCCCCGACTATTATGGATGGCTATACTTGCGTACTGCATTTTTTTTAGTTGAGATGAGATGTCCAAAGTATCTTACTAATTAAATTAAAGGGTATTTAACTGCCCCTAAGAGAGTGCAATGAGAATTTAAAAATGTTGAAATTAGATCCAGTAAGTCAAAGTACAGCAATTCCTTAATATGTCTTCTTAATTGGAAACACTATTTAGTTAAAAAACAAAATATTTTATTGTTGAAATTCTGAATTTCAAACTCCTTGATTATTTTGGGTATACCTACTGATCTCGATTTTCTTGTATAAGAAAGTCGTACGTCAAGACTGAGGCGCGATATTGTCGGTTTTGTATAATTGTTGGTTATTTTATATTTAAAAGCGGCTTACAGTCAAATTGCACTAAGATGCACCCTCTACAACACGAATTTTGGTATACGAGGTTAAGTTGTCTAATCCAAATTTTACAAAATATGACGTAGAATCTGTGGATCTACTAGTGAAAGATTACTTACCACATAGTTATGTTATTACGTACGAGTTAAATCAAGACTTGTTTAATATTGGAGCACACACGTGATTTTGAATGCTATTACTTACGTATATAAAAACAAAAATAAGTTTTATGAGAAATACAGCCGAACCCTCGGTCGACCCTCTATCATAGCTCGAACCTACATAACTCAAAACTCTCTCTAACTCAAACTTTCCATTGGTCCCTGTACATTTTTCGAAATTTTAATGTATTTTCGAATTTCTGTTAACACGTTGACTGCCGAGCTGCTCCGTGGGAACAGCTTAATTTCTTTTTCAGGGGACGCGCTGGCCCCATGTGTCTCTCAAGCGTTTTGCTCTCTGTCGAGCCAGTGGTTCAGTGTATAATGCAGCTGTTAGGTTTTAAGACTTTTCTGTTTATAATATTCAATTTGTTTTTTGTTTTGGGTATTGTATCCCCTAATAAAAATGTATTCCCACTTGACCTTGGAACGACTTTTTTTGTATAGCCGCAAGATATCCTTAAGACAAAATGACTTTTGTATTAATTAATTTATTATTATTATTATTTAATTAACTAGTACTTCCCAAAATTAGCCATTCAGCAATATCGCCCCGAAGAGACTGTTCAAGGGGGGGGGGGGAGGCGGCAAGTATTTTCTGATTTTCCCTTCCAACGCAGTTGATTTTTATAACTTAAATTTAAGAAGATTCTTCCTTTTTCTCTTCCAAAATCTTTCCCAACGTTCCGGTAGCCTTTTTCCTTAATAGCTTTGGGTTTAAATTTTGCATGATGGTTACCATAAAATTATAAAACTTTATTAGGATCTTCGCTGAACTAGTTTTATGGTTTTATAATTTTTGTAAAGGCTTTTTACCGTGACCCGACAAATTTTGGTTAAATTTTACCACCTTTTTGTTGATTTTGTTGGTTGTTGAGAAGTGAATTATTGGGAATGATGGTTAGTTTGACCTTTTTAACTGTGATACAATAATAAAAATAACGATGGCTGCGGCCCTCCAACCTATAAACAGAAGTTTTGGTGGTAGGTAAATAATTTTTTATAATTGCGTTTACAACATTAATCAAGTTATTAAATTTAAAATTTTTACCTCCTAAGTCATCGATCGAGCTATAGTTTTAGAACCCTGAAATTACTACATAATTGGATTAATTAAAAAAAATGCGTTGCTTATTGCGACGTCGCATTGTTTATGTAGGATCTTTGAGGTAAAACACTATTGCAAAAATGAATAAAATTTCACTTTGTGCCCCTGGATACATGAATGAATGAATTAAATACGGATATAGAAAAATAATTTGGCCTACAACTTTCAGAACACTTTAATTTTTTTAAATTTCTTTGATGAGGTTAAATTTGAAATGCGATTTTATTGACTAGATGTTATTTCAATTATTTTTTTTAATTTGGTATTAATGCAAGTTTTGATAATTTTGAAGTGGTTACTGTGGTATTAATAGCTAAATAACGAAATATCCCACGTGTGCAACGCACAACTAGTAGCTAAAATAGTGCTTTTTTTACAAGCGTTGTTTTAAATAACGAGCGCAGCCAGGTATTTAAAAACACAGTTTAGCCGCGAGTTGTTAACACTATTTTTTTTCATACCTTTATCAAAAAATCCAAGAAAAACAGGAAAATACTTTTAAAAATCTCGAACGAAGAGCACTTCTCGCAACCCACCATCTTTTACACTATAAACCAAGGCGGTGGTAAATGAAATAAGAATGGTTTCCATAGCGATGTGCCTTTATACTCGGTGACGTTCATTGTTGCGACATTTTGATACTTACTACTTAGATACTTACTAAAATACTTGGAGAAAACTGGCGAAAATATCTTAATTTTAGGCGGTATCGGTAACCATAAAAGCCATGCTTTAGTTATCTGCAGACAGTTACTAAAATCATGTTTTTGATGAAGGTATAAAAAAAATATTATATTATGTATATTCAAAGGCTCTGTTGTCAAGTTGAAAAGTTTTCCATATTTTTATAAAATAAAGGGTATTTAAAAAATTGATTTTTTATTTAATTTTTTTTGGTTTGTGACGTATAAATTTTAAATAAACCTTGAAAATAAATCTTTTCGGATCTACGCCGTAATACAGAATGATAAACATAGGTATAACAAAGATGCACGTGAATTCGGAAATTACTATTAAGATCGCGACTACACAACGCTGATTTCATTTTGACAAAAGGTGATCTGACCTGTTTAATTTTTAATTTATTTCTCATTGAGCTGACAACCCAAGTAATTGTTTTTCTCCGGCTATAACCGTTCATTTTGTCTTTTTAACATTCAAGTTAACCTCAAACTGCGAACTTTTGCCTGCAATTCGACTCAACAGTTCTTGCGGACCTACCAACGTATCTGCAATGATGACTGTTAACTTTTATGCCGTTTATGGTCAGACCCTTTTCACAATTGTAGAGTGCATGCTTGATTATTTTATTACTATAATATAATAATAATAACATCCCTCCTTATTCGGACCTCTCCGGACAGTAGTTGGGCATCAACTTTTATTTAAGCTGTCTAGCTCCAGTATAGGTTGGCAATTATTTGTAGATCTCGATAATCCAGAACAATTTCTTCAAGAGATTTTATGAGCTTTTCGTGTTGGACTCGATCAAAGTCTTTCTCATAACTTATGGAACATGCATATACAGTGTGTTCCAAATTGGGCAATTTTGGGGGGTTAAAGTACTTCCAGGAGAGGCAGAAAAAACTGACTCCAACTTGCGAGGTCTAATTTTTGAAAAAAGTTTAAAGGTGGAAACCCCAACTTATTATGTCAAGCCATTTCCGAGAACAGGGGCTTTTAAAAATCTGCATTTTTGAAGTGGGGCTTATAACTTTTTTATAACTGAAAATTTCTGTTTGGTGAAGAATTCGACTGTCAAACGGGATTTGCTTTGTCATTCACACTTTGAAATATAACACAAACACTGACGCACCGAGGGGGGGTTTGGGGTTAAACTCCTCCCCCCCCCCCCCCCGAGAAGCCTGGTTATGGTCACATTTTTTCTTCCAATTAAGGTTTTTTTATTATTTATCTTTAACACCCCCCCCCCCCGAAGTCAATTCCTGGGTGCGCCACTGACACAAAGTTGGTATAATTTGTATGAAATGATTCTGTTTTTATTTTAGGTTCAAGATCCTCAATTTTTAATTTTTAGATTTAGGTGAATCTAAAACTAAAAGTTTGTCTACAAACTGACACTTTTCTATTATTTATATCTTTTGTTAACCCAGTTATTAGCGTACAACATTAATTTCATCCAAATTTTTTTTGAAAATATCCCCTTCAATAAATTATTAATAATTTAAAATCACAAAAGCTTAATGAGCTTTATGAGGTAATCCGCCATTCTTATTTTGCTATTTGATTCTTAAGTTTTTTAAATTTGTTACTTATAAGCCTTAAAAATTTCCAAAACAGAAATATAATATATATAATTTTCTGAAATAAACGTTGTTACTTTACCGCACAGTGTGTTGTAAAGTGCCATAACTTTAACTTTACCGTACAGTATGTGGTAAAGTACAATCCTTCACATCCAAAAGAATGTTGTAAAGTACACTTTACCGCACCCGAGTAGGTAAAAATTTAAACTGACTACACTTTTCTAAATTGCGGCTTATTGCATCATTTTCCAGTAGTATATTGTATTGTATTAAGATCTTTAATTGTAAATAGTTGTAAGCAATATTACGAGTGACACTAGTGATTAGTACATACCTAATTAAAATACGATAACAAGTTAAAACAAATAAAATAAGGTTTATTACTAATTAGCTAAAGTATATATTTTTAAAAACATTTATGAAAAAATCAATTGAGTTTCACATAATGTAACCTAAACTGCTTCCTATTATTTGGTGTGTTCCATAAGCAATTAAATATCTCAAAAACAGCACCCATTAAAAAACAATGTTTATTATAAAAGTTTAAGAATTGAATTTTATCTATTTTATTATAAGAGTACAAAATTTATTTAAAGATTATATTACATTATATTCCAAATTCGTCAGACCTATTCAAATATCGCAGCTGACATTTTTAGAAAGAAAATAAATGAAACTATCATTGTCAGTATCAAAATCCTGGGCCGACTAAATTTGGTACTAAGTGAAAGCATTAACATTGATATCCAGGTATTTAAATATGGGTATATTAGTAGTTTACATAACAATGGTCATTAAACGCAAAGATAAAGTTTAAAACGCGAGCCGCGGACGAGTGTCTTAATTTATCTGAGCGTGTAATGACCATGATATGCGAGGTACTATATTTCACCTACGAAAAATGAAAATGTCATCATAAATATCAGAAATTATTAAAAATATCAAACGCGAACACTGCTAAGTCAACAATCTTCATAACCTGAAGTTTCAATGACGTTCTATCTAAAACGTCAAAACAAATAAGGTTATTAACTTATAAAATAACGTTTTATCGCTTGTCACGCCATCTTGTGGTTTACGTCTTAGCTTCATTATTATCCTAGGAGCGTAAATGGTCCATTACAGTCGTGTTGGGACGCTCGTTAAATTAGTATTATGGGTTGTTCGTAAGTACAATTACATTTTATTTATACAAAATTACACTTCATTCCAAATCCATTTGGACTAATTTTTTGACAATGACAGTTTCAGTAATTTTAAATGTCAGCCGCCGTATTAAAATTGGCCCGGAGAATTTGGAATAATGAGTATAACATCGTTGGGTACTTACTATTAGCTTTAATTTAGTAATAATAATGTAAAAATCTTGGGCACGGTTATTTTTTAAAAACGTACCTACCTAGTTTGCCATACGTTTTACCTTTTTTCATAAATGCAAAGCACCGTAGAACAGTATGAAAGATTGTTACGTTGTTTTAACATAACGATCTTTCATACAGCTTACTTACCTGTCATAGATCTTCACCGAAGAATTCTAACACCCTCTTTCTTTTTTCACTAATAATTTAGTTGAATTGCAATATCTCAAAAACTATCAATGGCAGGCTCAAAGTGTGTAGTATTTTTTCTGCACAATAAGTTTTTTTTCAAAAGTTAAGATCAAATTTAAAATTGTAATAAAATTTGCTTTTAAAAATATACCAAAATGAAATCAGTTGTACTGTACATTAAAAATAAGAAATCTATGAAGTAGGAATAACTAGGTTAGTTTTAAGCTAAAATTTTTTGAAAGCGTACACAATTAATAAATAACATAATTCTCATAATATTAAAACTACGAGTGGGGGGGGGGGGGGGGTGGGGTGACCGAAGATTAATGAATGTTAAAGTTCTCGATAATTTTTTGAAGGTAAACAAGGCGTTTCCAAAATAATACCATAATAATCCCGGAAAAATATTTCAACCTCACTGCAAAAATTATTACAAAGATAGATGTTTTTTTGGATTAACTTACTGAAAAAGCACATTTAAATTCCCTTATAATTTCTTGCCTTTAACTCTAGTTTACTTAACACTATTTACTCTCCTTCCTACCTAGTTAGATATTACCCTTTTATGACTAGTTTCACAAGTGTTCTCAGATTTACTGAAATACATATCCCCTTATTTAATTTCATGACTTTTATTGCATGAAAGTGCCTTTACTAAAGAGTTGTTTTGCGTCTTCTCAAATATTTGATCTCAGTAAAAGGATTCATAAATGTAAAAAAAGTAATATTTACATAAAGGTATAATTAGTTAAACGTCTTTGAATATTTATCACATTTTTTTTAAACAAAAAAATACCAAAATTTTAAACCTATACTTATATAGATATGACATATTTTGTAATCTAAAAGTTTATATGTACCACCGTGCGGTAACTAGGGTTGATCGTACGATTTTGGGTGCGGTAAGTACTATAATAAAGTACGATAATAAAAAATTACAAAAGGGCGTGTGGTAATAAAAAATTACAACATGCAAAATCTTTCGGCTTTTTATTTATTTTTGTTTTTTTTTTGGAACCTACCTACCATGGTACTACTACTATCATGTAATAAAAAATAAGGTTTTACCGCCCTTAAATGATTTCAAAACGAAACGTAGTCGTTCAGTAAAAACATACTTACGACACTTATTATACAAGGTGTAACCAAGGAAAGAAAACGGGCGTTTTTTAGTATTTAAATAAATAGATAAATAAATAAATAATATCTTTATTTAGAAATTTTAGAATTTACATAAATGTATACTCAAAAAGAGGTGGCGAGATTTAGCACAATGCTACTTTATCTAACCACCTATATAAATCAGTAGAACTAATAGCAAATAAACACGCTACAGAGAAAAAAGAAAACAGTAATAATAAAGTTCTTTTTAAATACAAATTTAATTAACTGTGTTTTAAAAATTTTTATGCAAAATTGCAAAATTACATGATCACTTCACTGTATGTTATAATTTAACGTCTATCCATTAATATACGGAGATCCTTTTTGAAAGATATTTGTGACGGTGCTTCCTTGAGTTCATCAGGAAGAGAATTAAAAGTTTTGGCCGCTTGGTAACTGAAAGAACATTTGAATAGAGCTGTCCTGTGTCTAGGGATAATGTATTTGTTGTCATGTCTCGTTTTTCTTGAGTGAATATCGGACCTTTTTTTAAGTTTACTTCGTAGGTATTCTGGCTAAGAAAATATCCCTAATTTATAGATAAGACAGCAAATATGAATAAAATATCTATCATCTAATCAAAGTCAAACTTGCGAACACCACAGCAGAACCGTATGCAGGCATTTTGTAGTTTTTGTAAGCTGTAACTTTCTCTATTAAAAAGGGTCAATAGAGAACGTCACAATAAGTTATGGAAGATAAAATTAGTGAGTCGCATAGCCATAATTTAACATTTTTACTAAGGACATCTTTGTGCAGGTACAAGGCCTTCAATTTGTAGTAGCATTTTTGAAACAGCATTGATACATGATTTTTAAATCGTAAAGAAGTGTCAAATAAGACTCCTAGGTTTTTGGCACATTCGGTACTTTGTAAGACTACATTATTTAAGGAAATATTTAATTTTGTTAATCGGTCATGATCTTTGCCAAATATCATTAGTTGAGTTTTGTTCTCATTCAGAATTAGACCATGTTTCTGGGAAAAGTTTTGTATCGAGTTTAAATCACGATTTATAAGCTGCACACTCATAGCCATGTCGGTCAGCTTAAAAGAATAACGTAATTGGACATCGTCAGCATACTGATGCGAAGAAACACTCTGTAGACAGCTGTCAAGATCTGCAGTATAAATACTAAACAGTATCGGTCCGAGGATGCTACCTTGGGCAACGCCCCGATCTATTGCTACGCTAGATGAAACAGATGTAAAAAAATTGATTTGTTGGTGTCTACCAGTTGAATAATTTTGTAATAAATCAGATGAGGATTGACCAAGACCAAAATACTTAAGCTTTGCACCAAGCAGTCTACGATCGAGGGTATCGAAAGCTTTGCTGTAGTCTAGCAAAATTAGACAAGTGTTTAGCCCACGATCACTGGCCGAGTAAATTTCATCAGCCTCATGCAGCAGTGCAGTTGTTGTACTGTGCTGCTGCCAAAATCCCGACTGGGTGGCAGGTATGATTTTATTTTCATAGAGGTAAGTGCTAAGCTGCTGGTATATAAACTTTTCAAATATTTTAGAAAACGTCGGCAGTATACTTATGGGCCGATAGTACTGAAGCTCAGTATGGTTACTATTTTTGGGAACTGGTATTACATTGGCGTTTTTCCATGCACTCGGAATTTGATTAAATTTAATACAAGTATTAATGCAATCATTTTTAGTGAGACACCATCAGAACCAATAGCATTAGATTTTATGAGCGTGATAAACTTCTCAACTTCATGCAGAGCAAACAATATTATGCTGCCCAACTTGTATCAGTTTTATTTTTTTTTTATATTTGCTAAGACTTTGTCACGCAAGCACATCATAAACCTTATATTAGGCGTTATCCAAAGCGCAGGGGCTTTTGTAAATTTTGAGGTTTTAAATGGAGCGTGTTTGTCAAAAAGCTCTAAAATTGAAAGGTTAAAGTAAATATTGAGTTCCAATTTTTACAGTACAAGTCTAGAAGAAAAGAATTATATTCAAAGCTACTGAAATCGCGGTAAGTCTTAAATTTAATTGGAGCACGAATTTTTTTAATCTTTAGGTCACAAGAAATTAATCTATGTTCTGTGATACCATCTATACATATGACCTGAGGGTTAAGTACAAATTCAACATCACTAGTTACCAAAAGATCAATAAGCTTAGCCGTATCGCCAGACACCCTTATTGGATCAGTAATTATTTGAATAAGACCATATTTACTAAAGAATTCTTGTACTCTCTCGCGTCCAGCATTTTCAACAGAAAAATCAACGTTAAGATCCCCTCCAAAAATTAAGTTGTCTGGTATTAGTTCTACTATGGTGTTCGCCAAGTCATCTAAGCACGACAAAAGATTGGCACCAGGTGGCCGATATAAACTACCTAGATACAAAGATTTCCCCTGGATTCTAACCTTCAGCCAGATTTGCTCCAATAATGAATGACTCCGCGGAGTTTTAATAAGTTTAAATTTGTATTCATTCTTTACGTACAAAGCAGCTCCCCCTTCCACGAGTACCCCTGTCATCACCAATAATTTTGTAACCAGGTATATTTACCAGATTGTCCGTTAAACCATCTTTCAACCATGTCTCCGATAGGCATACTATATCGAAATTTTGCGACGTCATAACGTCTGAAAAAAGATTAAATCTAGAAAAAAGTGATCTAACATTGCAATGACTAAAGTTTGCAAATTTTATGTTGTTTTCTACCATTTTTCTCTTTAACTAAGCTCCTAAAAATCAAACTTTAATTTTAATTTGAGACATTTTAATTTGAATACAATACCGTGCCAAAATATGCATAACAGATTATTTTAAGATGCATGCAGAAGCATAAAATACAAAAATTATATTGAAATAAATCCAAATATATTCTAATCGACGAGTTCCCTGAAATATATTAATTCATTTTAATTTAATAACAGAATAAAGCCTTTTACATTAGTTGTTTTTTGCCAAAAATAAAACAATGTATAAAGAAGAGCAAAAAATAAAAATTCAATTCAAATTGAACTTTTTTAATTCAACAAAAGAAAAGGAACGGTTAAGTTTAATCCGGGTTGACGTAGCCGTAGCTTTCACAAAGATTTTATTTTTGTCCAATTCTTCAAAGGATTGAATAACCACATTCTTGTTCTGTTCTTGATTCCAATACATAATTTTTCCCGAGACAGTCCAAACATTTTGCTTACCAAATTTCTTTTTGGCTTGTTCATATAAATTATATCGGGCCTTGGTCAGGTCTTCATGGATTGATTGCGATTTGCCTTTAAGTTTTTTTCTGGATGACAGCACCTCGTTTCTTTTACCAATAGTATTAAAGCAAACGATTATGGTACGAAGTTGCTGTGTAGATGTCTGACCCACTCGATAAGCACCCTGCAAGCATTCTGGGGAGCAAGAAACATTTAAACTTTGCTGGATAATGTTCGAAATTAGAGATTTTAATGCTTCTTCTTTCTGCTCAGTAATGCCACAAAAACGCAAATTTTGACATTTGCCAGTTTGCTCCAGCAAATCCACACGATCATCCAATTCGGCAATTTATTTTCTTTGATACCTGACTCCTTAAAAAGTACTGCCAAACTGCTGTCCTCACCACTTGCTGCGGTTTTGCTACTGGTCGCCGTATTCCTAACCATTGTTTCTTTGCTACTTGATCGACCCGGAATAACTTAGTTTTTTGTCACTGAGCAACTATTATTCAAATAACTGTTTTCTTATAAATCAGCGACTTTTTATTTTCAAACTAATCAATAGACTGCACTTTAGTTTTACATTTAGCAAAAACTCAAAATTTTTAGATCAGTATCTCCGGAGTTTTGACAAGAATTTAACGGAGCTTAGCAAAACATGTGTTTATTCGCACATGTTTATTCTCGCTTTAGAGTACAGGGGGACACTTTTTGGAAATATTGGAATTTTCGTAGGAAAAAATCGAGCCGTTAGTTTTCAAGATTTTTACCTTTCAATTTACCATGAAAATCAGAAAAATCCTGACACCTGTTTTTTTTTATAAAAACGCGCACCTTTAGGTGGGTTTTACCAACGGAATTTAAATAGGGAAAGTGGATCAATAAGTGATGCCTAATTATGAAGGACTTTTAAATGCCTTTACATAAATGTAATATTTTAAAAATATAACAATTCATTTTTGAGATATTGGCGTTTAAATTTTTAAAAAGCAGAGATAAAATATTGTTTTTGGTATTTTCTTATACCTAATCCAAAAATGAACTAATACTAAAGAGAAGCAATGGTTAACCATTTTTTTCTCCTCACTTTTTGGAAAATTTAAAGGCAAATATCAAAAAATCACATCTGTGTAAAGGCATTTAAAAGATCTTCAAAATAAAGTAGGTATTAAGACTTGACCCACTTTCCCATTTAAATTCCGGTGGTAAAACTCACCCCCGAAATGGACGTATTTTTGCAAAAAATAAGTGGAAAATGATTTTAAATGAAAGAAGAATTGACAGGTCTCAGAATTTTTCTGGTTTTGTTAAAAAAAAAAGTACTAAAACAATATTTTTTCTTAGCTTCACGGTAAATTAAAACCCAAATATCTCGAAAACTATTTGCTAGATTTTAATATTTTTAACAGGAGTAAGAGCATTTAAAAGTTCTTCAAAACAAGGTATCACTTGACCCACTTTCCTCATTTAAATTCTGGTGGTGAAACTCAACCTTTGATAGGGTGTGTAGTTGTTTTAAACTTGGAGGAAAGAATATAGATTTTTTATCAACAAGAAAAAAGAAAATGGGGCTTTCAGGTTCAAAACTTCTATATTTAGCATAATGCTTTAGTTTCTACATGTGCTGACGCGTTTCGGATGCATATCCATTTTCAAAGCCAGTCAGCCCACAACAAAAGGGGGGGGGGCTATTACACTCATGTTAACTTATACAAATAAACAGGACAGACAGTTATCACGAATGAATTAAAATATCGTAAAATGTACTAAACTTACCAGGAACTTTGATGGGCATTCAACCTATTACATTTAGGGTTGCACATAAATTCATACTTATTAATACTTATGTTGCATTTAGGTATATGGTACTTCGTCTGAAAGAGTTTGCGGAGTCTTTTTGTAAAAATAAGAATAATATGGCACGTTATTTCCAGAATTTCTTTGGTTATGAGTTTTTTTGGTTTGACAACCCGAGTTCGGGTAAAGCGTTTTTTTCGTCATCTGGTGTAGTGAAAGCGACTTATTATGTCCGTTTGTACGTGGGAATTGCTAAACCCAGGTTATCCTTGGGTAGATTATAGGCAAAAAAAAAATTTTTTTTTATACACCATAATATAGATTTTTAACCCGTACTTAACATATTGCTCGGTAGGCTGTATATGAAAGATTTTGATTTTTGTCGTAACTTAAACCTACTTGACATATTGCTCGGTAGGCTGTCCCAAGCCAAAACACAGTAACTGACATTTTTATTAAAATTGTGTTTTAAATAGATTTAAATTTACTTAACTTTTCGTGCGTTTATGTCACAAAAACAAAACACAGTGAGTAAGACATCAATCTTCAAAATTCGAAATTTTCACAAAGAAAATATTTTTCCATTGCTGCACCATCTAATATAAGGTGCAAAAAGTCGCTTTTAGCTGTTTTCACACGCATTATTAGAACATCACTATGTAATAGCTATTTACGTCACTAGACCGGAAAATTGGTCTTTACAGGTCGACGTAGGAAATTTACAGGGCGAGCCGCAGGCGAGTCCTGTAAACCTGCGGAGACCTGTAAAGACACTTTCCGGACGTGTATCGTACGTACTTTTTTTTTCAAACGATCGAAAAAACATTTTAGTATCTATGACTTTCGTCGACGCCCAGCCGTGTTGCGTAATTTATGAACAGTCCCCTAATATTTTCTGCTTCTTGTTGGCTAGATAGCCATTGCCGCTAAGGCCGGTAGTTTTTAAGATGAAAACTAAGAAAAATAAGTAAAGTTTTGTGGTTAGAAATGATTTTTGTATTTTTAACCTGTGCAAAATTGTATAAAACATTAGAAAAATTATAGTGTAGTGCCTATTAGCTTCACACAGTTAAATCAGTGATGACTGACGACCAGTTATGGCCAACCATAGCCAACTTATCAAGCAAAATAATGATAAAAGAGCTCATAAAAGGCAGATTTCTAGCTTTGTTCTTTATTTACCTTTATTTATAGTATTCTCTTACTTTGAGAATTAAAAATGTGTGGTCGATTTTTCGGTGTATGTGACTCTTAAAGCAGCTTTTATTATTTCCTCCGGATTCAACTCATTTTCTAGATCTGAGTCCATTTTTGTAAAGAAAACTTTTGAAACAAATTTAAAACAGCTTTTTTAGAAGTGTCAAAACTGCCCAAAAAAAAACAAGCTAAAAGCTGTCAACAAGAAGTCATAGCCAACTTGGCCAAAAATGGAACCGGAAAAGGATCAAGGGACCGGAAAACTGAACAAAAAGGTCCTTTCTGGAGAGTGGAAATATTTCGAAGGACATGCCTTGTAATGTAGAACTTTCCGTATGAAAAATCGTACGGGAAGTGGCTATTTTCCGGTCGTTCGAAAAAAAAAAATATGTTGCGTATCAACCATTTTATTTAAATCTATTTCTTTCTATTTCTTTCTCAAGTCACTTACTGTATTTTTCTTGGGACAGCCGACTATAGTCAGGGATGCAACAAAGACTAAAACGCAATATTTAAAAACTAACATATTTTTTAAATCGGTCAACTGGGAAACATGCTGTTCTTGATGCTGGCTGTAACAAGTAAGAGTAATAGGCTTTCTGTTATAGATATTAGTATTTTATAAAAAAAAAACATTACTTAGACACTTACTACTAGGGTCCATTAGGTGCCGAAATTTACTGACATAAAAACTTTATTTTTTAACATTTATGATGATTTATTAGTCGAGGGTTTTTTATATCTTTTTTCCAATGTATAGAAAGATTTTTGGTGCTTTTGTTTTATTTCGGTACACACTAAGGTATGAATTCGGGCACCACCAAATGAATATTAGTTTTTTCAGCGACGGCGTATGTTAGGCGTCGCATCGACCTAAACTTTTTTTTAGGACATAGGGTCATTTTGACAGCTGTATCTTGGTTAATTGTCAATATTTTAAAATTTTGTTTAAACCGCTTAAAAGGCTATGAAATAGCCTTTCATATGGTATACAAAATATGATATTTATATGATACCCGTTTGATTGCATAAAAAAATAATCAGTTTGAAATTTAAAAAAAAATATATTAAAAAAAACTTAAAATTTAGTCTGTACAAAAAGATCTGAAATTTTTTTTTGCCTCTCTGTAATTTTTTATTGCCAAAATAGGAAACCTTATGCGTTTTTACGTCTAACGAGGTACCACACATAAAAATCGGTTAAGTAGTACAAAAGTGGCTCAACATATCGCATATCGTTACCACCAACAAATTATGTCCCTTTTTATTTAGCAAGAACTTTCTTACTTTTCATAGGATTTTTACGGGTGTATCCTTTCTGCAAAAGTCAATAAACCAAGTCAAAATGTCAAATGTCAAAAATCCAAGATGGCGGACATACCTAGTCAAAAATTACTTTTAAAAAAAGATAATTTTAACGAAAGCGACGATTCTTATACTTTGATATTACTTAACCGAATTTTATGAGTGATATCTCGGTAAACGTGAAATGCTATTCTAGATTTGCAATAAAAGATAACAGGAAGGCCAAAAAAGTAATTTTTGCTATGTCCGTTATCTTGGGTTTTTGACATCTGACGTTTTGCCGGTTTATTTGTCTTTCCAGAAATAATATAAATTTGTAAAAATCCAATAAAAAATAAGAAAGTTCTTGGGAAACAAAAAAATACATTATTTTGGGGTGGTTAGAATATGCGAAATTTTGCGCCAATGCAACTTTTGTACTACCTAACCGAATTTTATGTGTGCTACCTCGTTAGACGTAAAAAGACATAAGGTTTCCTATTTTGGCAACAAAAAATTACAGGGAGGTCGAAAAAAAGTTTTAGATCTTTTTTTTCCAGGCTAAATTTTTGACTACGTCCGCCAAAAATAGTAAACTTTGTTCTTTTAGCTTCCTAAAATGCTAAACTTTATAAAAATCGGCTGAGGTAAAAAAAGTAATTAGAAAATTAAATCAGTCCAAGATTTTCTGGCCCTTCTCATATATTATTATGGATTAAACCATCAAACGGGAGAGACGAGTGAAGAGGGGGCGGTAAAAAATGTTATTTTTATGTAGATATTGCCGATTAAGTGCACCCACACCGATAAAAAATACTTACCGACTCAAAACTTAATAAAATAACAAAAGAAGTAATAGTGTTTTAAGTAAAATTGGACGACTTATAAAAATCTTGTATGTTTGACAGCTCACAGATAAAAATCCTAAAGGCGCTTAAGATTCAAGTTTAGTGTTTTCAAAAGGATATTTCATTGGCTTTAAGCATCTGTAAAAATTTTAGGAATCCCCTGAAAAAATTTCTAAACACACGACAAACTATAAAGCGTGACATAATTTTTGTTATTTCTGAAGTTTTTAGCAAAAAGCTTTTTTATGTATGTTGTTTATTTTTATTAAAATTTGGGGGCGTGTTATATAGCCTTTTAAAAAACATATTTGGCAGATCTGTAAAGGGAATGTGAATTAAAAAATTTGAAGTTAAGCAGCCGGGTTCAAAAAATTGAGATTTTGTCAATTTTCTGAACATGCGTCAGTTTCCGATTTTTTTGCTATGTTTCCGTGGCAATGAATTTGCATTGATATCGGTGAATAAATTTTTTCTATACCTTTATCAAAAACATAATTTTAGTAACTGTCTGAAGATAACTAAAGCATGGCTTTTTTGTTTACCGATGCAAAAAAAACCTTTTTTTTATCACGGGTGCAAAAAAAGATTTCGGACATTTTTTACCCAAAATTAAAGAGAAATAGCGGAAAATAGTAATATTGAAAAAATCTAATTATTCTTGCCTAAAAATTAAGCCATTTCTGCCAGTTTTCACCAAATATTTACGAAAAAGTCAATTAAAAACATCGTCAAAATATGAAACTGTCAACGATTAAAATGTCGAAACAATGAACGTCACCAAATAAAAAGGCACATCGCCATGGAAACTACTATTGTTATTTCATTTACCAGCCGCCTTGATTTATGGTTATAAAAATGGTGTGTTGCGAGAAGCGCTCTTCGTTCGAGATTTTTAAAAGTATTTTCCTGTTTTTCTTGAATTTTTTGATAAAGGTATTAAAAAAAATAGTGTTAACAACTCGCGGCTAAACTGTGCTTTTTTTTACTCGCGTTTTTAAATACTTCGCTGCGCTCGTTATTTAAACCAACGCTTGTAAAAAAAGCACTATTTTAGCCACTAGCTGTGAAAACTACTATTTTACAATCCCGTTCATAAATACTAAATAGTATCCATAAAAATTCATTTTTTTTAAAATTTCAAATTGATTATTTTTTTATGCAATCAACTGGAAGTCGAAAATTATGTTTTGCATACCATTTCGTAGCTTTTTAAGAGGTTTAACCAAAATTTTAAAACACGAAGGAGATACAGCGGTCAAAATGACCCTACGTCCTAAAAAAAATTTAGGACGCCGCGACGCCTAACGGACGCCGTCGCCGAAAAAATTTACATTGATTGGGTGGTCCCCGGAGGTTTGAAAAAACCCCCGACATCGACATGGAGATTTTTGTAGATATTACCAAACTAAGAAGTGATTATTTCTTACTACTTAGTTCTTACTGATTATTTTACGCAGTGGCGGTTCCAGCAATTTCAAAAGGGGGGAGGGCGGTTTCGATTCGGCTTCGGCTTTATTCTAGATAGGAACATATCAATATATGCAAACAAAACTTAGTAACTACAAGCGCGGATTTGGTCTCAAATCTAGGGGGGGGGGGGTAACTCAGATTTTAAATCGTTTATTTCATACATTTTCTATTTTTAAAAATGTTTAAATGCGCCGAAAATTTTTACGAATTAACGAATTAACCTAAAATCCTATATATCAACGTTATCATAGCAGCGCAGGCGAACCTTTTTAAGAAATGGCATTACAAATGCCATTTTTAACACTTTTTTTTTTATTTTCTAAATAGTGAAAGGGCATGTGTAAGTCCGTGGCATTTTTAATGAAGGAGTTTTGTGACTATGTGGGAATGATAGCTCTTTAGTGTGTGTTATCAGGTGTTTTGTTCGCATCCGTCTAGAAGGGGTTGATATGACGTCATCTTTCAAGATGGCTGCCAAAAATCATAAAAAAATACAACTTTCACAACCAGGTCATGATTATAATTGATTCCATATAATTGGAGAACGAGGATTCCAAAAAATTTACTTTGAAGGTCATCCGACATTAAATGATCGTGAAAATCACAAAAAACCAGATTTCTGCCATTTTCTCTTCAAAAAATCTTAATAATTCGACGTTTTGATAGACCAACTTCAAATGTACCTCAAACTATAGTTAAGCATGTATGCCAAATTCGATCCTTAGAGTTTGATGCAGTTTCAAGCTTCATGATCTTGAAAAATACCCCAGTAAAATTAACAAATTGCAAAAATAACATACTAAAGGGCGCTATTCATCAACTATTCAGGCGAACAGAACCAAATTTGGCAACAAGGATAAGAAGGTCAAGTACAACAATTTTGTTAAAAAAAAATTTGTTCAGCTATGACGTGTTTCAATAAGGCGACTGATATATCAAAATGGCAACCTATAACCACATTTTATTTTATTCAATTTCTGTTTGACATATCTCCGCTTACTATGAAAAAAAAAGTTTAGTTGATACATAACCCCGATTGACCTTGAAAATACCATGTAAAATTAAAAAACCCGCTTTTTGTAGTGTTCTTTCCAATTTGCCACTACGCAAAAACTTTAAGTGCCATAAAAAAACACATCGTTTTTTTTGCGATTTTCAAGGTCATTTGAGGTCGGATGACCTCAAAAATGATTTTTTTTGGAATTCTCGTCCTCAAGTAATATGAAATTGCGTATACGCACCGTTTGCAAAAATTGTATTTTTTATGATTTTTCGACCGCCATTTTGGAAAATAGCATCTAAATTGCCTAGTCCATAATATGGTAATGTATATCTAACTTCTGCTAACTCTTTTATAGGTAATTTAAATGACTTTGTTGGCTAGACAAGTGAGTAGAACATAAAATTCACAGTTCCAAAAATAAAAACAACAGGCATATGTCATTTTTACCGGTCTATAGCATAAACATCTGGGACGCCAGATCAAAAAAAATGGTAGAAAGGTTTAAAATTAAGTGTTGATTTATGGCTAAGATGTTAATTTCATCTTCGGCACAAGGTTTTTGCGTAGTTGTTAATTGTAAAAAAAACACTACAAAAAGCTGGTTTTTCAATTTTACATGGTATTTTCAAGGTCAATCAAGGTCATGCATCAACTAATTTTTTTTCATATTAAGCAGAGATAAGTCAATAAGAATTGCTGGCCACCTTGTTATTTTTACTTTTCTATGTAATTGTATAAAATAAAATGTGGTTATAGGTCTCTATTTTGAGATATCAGCCGCCATATTGAAACGCGTCATAGCTGAACAAATTTTTTTTAATAAGATTGTTGCACTTGACATTCTTATCTTTGGTACCCAATTTGGTTCTCTTGGCTTTAATAATTAATCAATAGCGTTATTTTTGCAATTTGTTAATTTTGCTCGGGTATTTCTCAACGTTATGAAGCTTCAAACTCTACCAAACTCTAAGGACTCAATTTGGCATTCAGGCTTAATAGTTTGGGGCATATTTGAAATTGGTCTGAAAAAACGTCGAATTATTAAGATTTTTTGAAAAGAAAATGACAAAAATCTTGTTTTTTGCGATTTTCATAGTCATTTAAGGTCGGATCACCTTGAAAGTCAATTTTTTGAAATCCTGGTCCTCGAGGTATATGGAAACGAGTATAATAATTCCCGGGTTGCGAAAGTTGTATTTTTTATAATTTTTGGCCGCCATCTTGAAAGATGTCGTCATATCAACCCCTTCTACGCGGATGCGAACAAAACATCCGGTAACACTTGATTGTGTGACTAAAGAGCTATCAATCCCACATAGTCACAAGACTCCTTCATAAAAAATCCCACGGGATAGAAATTATCGACTCATGCCTCTACACTAAAATGTTTTCATAAAGAATTTAAAACCAGGGTAGGGGAAGTTAACTAACCCCCTATCGCCTTGAAATCCGCGCTTGAGTAATAACGTATAGTTTTTTCAGTTATAAAAAACATAGATAACAAACAAACCACAAACAAAACCTAATAGCTAAATACTTTTTTTTGAGGTCTAAAAAGCTTGCTTAAAACATACATGAAAATTGTTTTTGGCAAACCGGTCAATGACTCGCTGTTAATATGCAGGAACGCTAAGCCCGTTAAACGAATTTCAATCATAGTGTTTTAAGTACTTATGTTTTCAAGCTTCTAAGACATGAGAAGCTTCTTTCTAACGAAGCATTACTTACTGGCAAACATCCAAGAATTTTTCTATCAACGGAAAAATATGGCCACACTTGTTCATTGCCTCGAAAACGTTATCAGGACTTTAATTAACTTTGCTTTGATTTTGACTTGACGTTCAAGGACTCAATTTTGTACTTTTAGATTTAGGTCAATCTAATTCTAAAAATTTGTCTAAAAAATCACACAGTTTGCATGCTGCATTTAGATTGATTGAAACAGTTTTTGCAATCCCATCTTCCTTTAGTTTAACTCAATTATTATGTCATTATGTTACTCTCGCCCAAATATGTGATGAAAATATACTTTGTAACATATTATTATTCATTTTAAATCACAATATTGTTTTAAAACGAAATATTTAAGTCGATTTCGTTCTCCGTGAAAATAAAAGCAATTTATTTCTTTTTTACAACCGGCAACGTCGCTTATCGTAGAGAACAAGATTTGAAGTTGTCAATATGGCCGCTGGTCAGTGACTTGGTTTGTGTTTAAAATCGTCCAAAAATACAAATTTTCGCCAAGGTTTAGTAGCGGATACATCACAGATTTCTTCTGAGACTGTAATAAACTTTCCCTGAGGGATGTGCCGCGCAGTGCAAAATTTTTCATTGAATAAATGCAATAATAGTAAGACGAATCCTAGGAAAAACTGACTCATAGACATCGAAGAATGCATTGCACTGCATTTAAGTAATTAATAAAGTAGCTATTGTCATGCAAAAATATTATACTCGATTACATTTCCTAACAGCCTAAGATGCGTTTGTATCGATGACGTTAAGCTGGATTCATTTAGTTCCTTAAAGTAATCAGTAATAACTAAGGAGCAAGAAATAATCATTTCTTAATTTCATAATATCTACAAAAATCTTTATGTAGGTTCTTACCATAGGGTCCACAAGTAGCTCAAATTTACTGACTCATTAACCATCCATAAATGTTAAAAAATAAAGTTTTTGAGTCGGTATATTTCGGCTCCTAATAGACTCTAGTAAGTGCCTACATGTTTTTTCATAAAATATTAATATATATATAACAGAAAGCCTATTACTTTTACTTCTTACTGTCAGTATAAAGAACAGCATGTTACAACGTTCACTCTTCATCGATTTTCAAAAAAAAATTATAATTTTTTATTTGATGCGTATTTGTCGCATCTCTAATACACACCGTACTAGTTGAGAATGGTGTTACTCTAATTATAAGTTATGACAAAATCTTTTATATAGAGCCTACCAAGCAAATATATATGTCAAATACCGATCAGAAAATTATAATCTTTCCTTTAAGTTTAAAAAAAATACACAACCTATCGAAGGGTGAGTTTTACCACCAGAATTTAAATGAGGCATTTCCACCACTGTTTCAAACGAAGAGGAAAATTTTCAGGCTACGCCTCATCTGGAAAACCAAACAAAGTACCCCCAATAATTTAATAATAATAATAATAATAATAATAATAATAATAATAAAAGGACTTTATTGGAGAAAAAAGTTATCATACTGGTTACATGCATATGGTATTAATAGTTTTTATAATACAATTTTATAAAGAAAGGATAACTACCCCGTGGCGAAGTCTAGCATCGGGAGCTATTTTTACTTAACTATAAAGTAGGCCCTTAGCTTTAAGTTAATATAATAGTTAATAAGTTTTTCCAAGTAATATAGTATATATATTTTCTATTTGTTCTTCCATACTTACACCGTCTCTTCCTAACACACTATCACTACGTAATTTTATAACGTGTTTTATTTCTAATTGTTAATTACTTTTATTTTTAAATATTAATTACTGCTGTCCTTGTCTAATTACTATTGATCTGGGCAGATAAAATATATTTTTGATATTTAGTTTTAAACTGACCTATATTAAATTGTTTTATCTCAGCTGGTATTTCATTATACAATTTTAGATCATTATATATACAGCACCTTTGATACACACATGATTTAAAACGCGGAATTTGGTATTGCTTTTTGTGTATAATATTAACATCATGAAGAGAAGACCGAGGTATAAACTTTTTTTAAAGTATGTCTGATGAGTTTTCGATTATAAGAAGACCATGAACAAAGTTGGCGAGGTGGTGTTTCCTGCGATTATCCATGTTTAACCACGAGATTTCTGTCACTTTCTGCGAAATCCTGTCAAACTTACGTAAGCCGTAGATTAATCTACAGCAGTTATTTTGCATTTTTTGTATTCGGAATTTATAAGTTGTGTAAAGACAACTGCTGTACAGAAAATTATAATTCGACAGTACTAAACTTTCGCATGAATATAGAAGTTTCAGCGAGCAGAATGCTTTTTTATTAATATCTTTAACATGGTTCTCAAGTCTTAAATTTTCATCAATTGTAAGACCGATACTTTTTACAGAAGTCTCAAAAGGTATCAGTACATTATCAATTTTAACGTTAAAATTTTGTTTAATAAAGTTACGATCTTTAAGTTTACCAAAGCATATGACCTGCGATTTTTTTGAATTAAGTAAGAGGTTGTGTTCTTCCGAGAGTTGCTGCATCTTTGTTGGTTCACTATTAACTATTTTTTCTGCTTCTTTGTAATTAGAAATTTTAAAATGATGAGAAGCTTGCTTGTCATCAGCGTAGGCTGCTACTGCGCAGAGGTTAACAGAGTTTAAGATATCTATTGTATATATAATAAACAAGGATTGATCCTTGCGGAGCCCCACTTAAAACGGCAGAGTTTGAAGATAGAACGTTATTAAAGTGAATTTTTTGAAATCTGTCAGAAAAGTACGATTTGATTACAGACACAGAGTCAGGGTCAAAGCCATAATATTTTAACTTTGAACACATTAATCTATGATCTATAGTGTCGAATGCTTTAGAAAAATCAGGCAGGACGAGCACGCTCCTTTCCCCGGAGTCCCACGCTGTCATAATATCGTCTAATATGGTGGTCAACGCAGTTACCGTGCTGAAATTTTTTCTAAAGCCGCATTGTGTGTCAGGAAGGATTTTGTTTACAAGAATGTATTTAAAGATTTGATTGTACAAGACACACTCTAATATTTTTGACATGGCCGGAAGTACACTTATTATCCTAGCATCTGAGATATTCTGGGGGTTTGTGTTTTTTGCCAGTGGAGTACCAATTGATGTTTTCCAAATCTTAAGAAAGTAATTTTTTTCTATGCAACTGTTAATTATGTTTAAAATATAGATATCAATGAATGGACTACATAATTTTAACATTTTAGCTAAAATATTGTCAACCCCATAGGCATTGGTTTTTATATTATTTAAAATTTTATTAACGTGTTCTACTGACGTATCATTTTAGCTGAAATATTGTCAACCCCATAGGCATTGGTTTTTATATTATTTAAAATTTTATTAACGTCTTCTACTGACGTCATTGAAAATGAAAACCTTACATTTTGACTAAAAAAGGTTATTATAGAAGTTGATTTGATTATTACATTTTGCTGAGACTTTTTGAAAAAATGGAAAGAAGTAATTATTCATTTCATTTGCAGAGAACCGCGTTAGTGGGATAACACAACTGTTTTTTCTAGATTTTACGCTAAGATTTTTTTGGGACTATTTTCAGCAGTAACTTTTTTTAAATAATTTTTTTTTTGCTGTTCTGATTATTTGAAGAGTGCGGTTTCGCAAGTTTTTATATATTCCCCAGTCTTGTACTAGTTTAGTACGTTTATATTTTTGTAGGGCCTTGTTTCTTCTTTTTTGAGCATTTTTAATTTCTTAACATAACCAGGGCGCTTTGGGCATTGTAATTCGACATTCACGGAAAGGGGCGTACTTATCAAAAAAACCTAAAAGTGATGTGTTAAAAATATGAAGTTTTTTGTCAATGTCTTGTTCGTGAAAAATTTGATTAAAATTTAGAGACACGAGATCTGCGTAGAATGCATTGAAATTAAAATCATTAAAGCTTCTTGTATTATTAATTTTGGGTTTGGGTTTATGAAAGTTTAATTTGAGTTTTACGTGGACCAAGTGATGATCTGTTATCTCGTGGCAAGAAATAGTTCCAACTGTCTCTATAAGAGATGAGTCAAAAAGATGAGGTCTATAAGAGTACTTGATTTGTCAGTCACTCTAGTGGACTCATTTAATACCTGGGTTAATGCAAATGACTCAATGCAAGTTAAAATGGGGTTATTTAGATCAAAAAAATTAATATTTAGGTCCCCTAAACATGTTAAAATATCACACTGCATAGAAAGATATGTTCAAATGTTTTCTAAATCAGCATTAGAACTGTTACGGTGGGATTTACTAAAAAGGTTTAGTCTATTTTAGAACGGTCCTAAGTTTAAGTGAAATTTTTGTTTTAAGCATTTTAAACCAACCCTCTTTGAGTTTTGGACATAGCTTGATATATAAGAAGAATTTTAATGAATTTGGTTATTGAATAATCATATTAACACAATCTTTTGTTAGATTTAAGAGGAAATTTTCAATTTAGAAAAAAAGAAAATTAAAAAATATAAGCCCACGAGGGGTTTAAATAGTAAAAACTCTGTAGAATAAATTAACATTGAGGTTATATGTCACTCTAATCAAAACTTACCCTTGTTAATTAATTTTTCCAATTAATACTGTATGTCACACAACGATTTAGATGGGTAATAATAAAATAAGGACTAGATTAATTTTGTATTTATTTAAAAGGTGTTTTTATTTATGAAATCTGTAAAGGGGCTTTTTGGGGTATTAACGATACCCCTATAATTAAAATTAAAACACACACCGGCTTAACTTGATGCATATAATCAACAACAGTAAATAGTGAGCTTTAATAACAAAGTCTTTCATAACTTAATATTCTTAAGACTAAATCCAATTAACTAGCACGGACTATTTTGTATCACAGGTTGTTGCAGTTTGTTATTAATCGAAATTATGACTTAAATGACTGGGATTAAGGCTAGGTCACCTGGCTTATAAACTACATGTTTAAGTACATAGAATCACCGAGTTATACCTCTTTATACTGGGGTTTACTTGGCCAAGTAAAGTTTTTCCTTAATAAATAACAAAATTAGGGTTTATTTTACATATCTTTAGGTTTTGCTTTGGTTTAGGGAGGTTGATGGATACGTTAATTCATTACGGTTACTTATCTGTCTATCCTGATTCGTTGGCGCAAGTAAGCCACACTGCTCCTGGTGTCTGGTATAATGGGGCGCTGGCTGAACTAGGGGTTACTAGGATGGCCTTATTCTAGTGCCGGTAATGGCACACGAGGATGTGAAAGTATGTCACAAAGGCTTTTGTGAAGTATGTCAAAGCATGATGAAGGAGGACGAAGTGCGATGAAGGAGGACGAAGTACGACGAAGAACGATGAAGAACGACGAAGAACGATAAAGAGCGACGGAGAATGACGGAGAAGGCCTAGAAATAACCAAAAAGAAAAGAGGGAGTTAGAAAAACTACCATATACCATTTATGAGTTAACTCAGTACTGGCGTATTATAAGCTAAGACTCACCTAGCGTTGTTGAGTGGCCTTAGGCGAAACAGGGCACGGTCATGCGAGCTCCTGTAGCGGTCGGTTTTTTTATGGTCATCGGTGGTTGGACCATGGCTTAATGTGTTTTGAAATTGAGCCTGCATAAATCCAAAAGGCAGAGACTTAGTATCGCGGAAGACTATGAGATTTTGAATGATATAAAAAAAAAGAACAAAGGACGCTTACCTGATAAGACACTGATTCCTCAAAAATACGTGGTTCCTTCGCCGAAAATGGCACTAAAGACTGGCACAGCTGATACCCACACTAATGGGCTATCAGAGAGCGGAAGGCGCACGAGGAATGCCCTTAAATTGCTTTTAAAATATAATTTTAATTGCACGTTTCGCTAGAAACTTCTAGCCGAAACCGCGGGCTTGTGTGTCTGTCAAGAATATTCGCGGTTCTTCCTCAGCTGACGGATGACCTTGACCGTGACTGGGAACAATCTAAATAATAGAATTTGCGCTCGAACAGCTGATTTACGTTGCTGTAAGCCGATACAAAGTCTCAGGTTTGGTTGAGCAAAGGCGAGCGGATTCGAAGACACCTCTCTGTAAACCGTTGCACTTGTCGCACTCGGGAGTGCCATGTTGTCACCTCATGACAACTTGATTGCCGAAAATCTATCCTATTATAAAAACCGGCTTTTCTTAAAGGGATTTTAACGGCCGTAGGGGCCTTAGGGTCATTTATACAGAACTACAACAACGGGAATGGGCTCTGGAAACTGAAAGTCAGATTTACAGGCAGAACTTGCCGAGAGAGAATCGCTGAAATCATTTCACTTTTATAGACAGTGCCTACAATCCGGCAACATAGGCAAATCGTTATACCGGGTTAAGCGGATTCCGAATACCATGACTCGAGTGATGGAATGTGGAAATTTGTTTGTTTACAAAATGTGACACACAGAAAAGCAGTGAAATTTCAGTAAACATGCTAGTTTTTCTGGAGAAAATTCAGTCAAGTGATTTCTTGGAATTATGTCAAACCGGTAGGTTAATGCTGGCTGTGAAAAGTGAGCCAAACTTAGGCTATGTTTACATTTCTTGCAGAAGCAGAATATTCCGATTTTCCACGTATTTTCCAACAAACAGAAACCAGATTGGGACCAAAACAAGGGTTGCTAGCCAGGGACAAAACATACTTATACTAAGAGGACTGCCTGATAGGTAAAAGCCAAAACAAGGACTTAAAACTACACAGCTAAATGTAAGGTTAGTTACCGAGTCTCAAACATCTACGACTGGCAAAAAAAAAGGCAGCACCCGGGGTGCAAGCTATATAACACCAGGTAATTGGGCTACATATATCAATCAATATCTTTTACGCGCACTTCTAAATTTGAAATGTAATTATTTATGACTTAAAACTAATTTTGCGAAACTTTATGTAGAATGTAGCATTTTATCAGGGGAAATAGGAAAATAGAGGTTTGGGAATTTTTGACCCGTTACAACACCTCCCCTTCTTAACAAAAATTTTTCCATAGAAAAATTTTCATCAGTCAGGTAAAAGTTTAACCAGATGTTCCGTTCAATGAGAAAACAATATTTTGTAAACGGGGAAAAGATAAATGGCCTTACGAATCGGAAGTAGAGGTTGGCTCGTCAGGAGGGCGAGCTTTTAAGTCTTTGATGTTCCATACACCAAGTTTTCGACCACTGGCATCCACAAGCTCATATGACCAAGGACTCAGTAGCTTAGATATTGTGAAGGGACCAGAATAGTTGGGGTGAAGCTTTGCAGCAAAGTCTTTGGAAGCGTCAGATATTTTAAAGTTGCGTTTATATACTTGTTGACCAACTTGGAATCGTATGTCTCTTCGCCGAAGATTATATGTGGCACGAGAGGTCTTAAAGGCATTTACCAGCTTTTTCTGAACGTCATTAAAGAGCTTCTTGAGAAGACTTGATCGCTCGTTCGGAGTCGGAGGCTCGTCTTGGGGTAACGCATCAGTAGGTTTATTAACGTCAAGTTCGCTCCGAAAACGAATCTCTCTACCAAAGTTTATAAAGTTGGGGGTATGTCCAGTGACATCATGAGTTGCAGAACGGATGGCGCAAGCAAGTTTTGGCATAATCTTATCCCAGGTTTTATGATTATCCTTGACATAACAGGCTAACATCGTTTTTAGAGTCCTATGTACTCGCTCTACAGGGTTCGCTTGAGGATGATAGTTTGCTGTATGATGCAGCTTAATGCCATACTCACTCATAAGACTTTGAAAAGCGCCACTTTTGAACTGCGTTCCATTGTCCGCGATGACTTTCTCAGGAGTACCATTGACGAGAATGACATAGTCTTCCCACCATCTAACAATGCTACTAGCAGTGGAATTTCTTAACGGAAAGAAATAGACATACTTTGAAAATGCATCACAAACGGAGAGAATATATTTGTACCCTGAAGTTGACCGGGGTAATGGTCCGACTAAATCTGTACTGACTACTTGCCAGGGACGGCTAGCGGTGGGCTGCTGACTAAGCATCTGTCCAGCCGGAGTTTGATTAGAAGATTTAACCTGTAGACAAATATGACAACGTCGAATATATCTGGCAATGTCCTGACGTAGACTGGGCCAAAAATACTTCTTCCCAATACGCGAAAAGGTTTTTGCGACACCCAGGTGTCCACATTGCGGAGGATCATGGTTCTCTTCTATTACTGTACTTCGGAGTTCATTCGGAACAACAATTAACCACTGATCTTCAGGGAACGTAAGACCGGGGTATGAAAGTTTGGCTCTTTTAAATAATTTGTTATCTTCTATCCACCACAGAGGGTATTTTGACGGAAACTTCGCCACTTTGACACGCATCGACTTATACCACTTGTCGGTAGTGTTTTTCAATGAGTCGTCGAAAGAAGGATTTTCGGAAGCAGAAACAGTTTTGACAGAGTCGACAAGAGGGACACATCTCGACAATGCGTCCGGGACAATATTTTCTTTGCCCTTCCGGTGAACAATATTGAAGTCATATTGTTGCAGTCTTAGGGACCATCTGGCGAGACGCCCAATGGGGTCCTTGATTGAGTTTAGCCATTTGAGGCTCCAGTGATCCGTTATGATTGTAAATTTGGTTCCTTCGATATAGGGTCTAAGTTTTTCGATGGCAAATAATACCGCTAAAGCTTCCTTTTCGGTGGTAGTAAATTTCCTTTCATTGTTGGTTAAAGACCGGCTTAGATAACATACAACGTGTTCAACTCCATCTTGAACCTGGGTTAAGACTGCGCCGAGCCCATAATCGGACGCGTCACACTGAATTGTAAACGGAAGCTCAAAATTTGGGCATGATAAAACAGGTGCTTTAATTAAATGTTCTTTGACTGCACGGAAAGCAGAATCACATTCTCCAGACCATTCGAATTTGACATTCTTACGAGTAAGAGCAGTAAGAGGAGCTAGAAGGGTAGAAAAGTTTGGAACAAATCGACGGTACCAAGAGGCGAGACCTACAATCCGTCGAACTTCAGACACATTACGGGGAGGAGGAATTTGAACAATAGCCTCCACCTTTTCGGGATCAACCATTAAGCCTGAAGAATTCACCACATAACCTAGGTATTTTAATTCCGGTTTACAAAAATTACACTTATCTTTATTTAAAGTTAGACCCGCCTGGAAAATTCGACTAATAACCTCTTTGAGCACTCGTACGTGAATTTCAAACGTAGGTGTCGATATAATGACATCATCCAAGTAAATAAAGACATAGTTACTCAAGTCACCAAAATTTCCAACAACACGATCGATGAGTCGCTGCCAAACTGCAGGGGCATTCATTAGGCCGAAAGGCATACGAGTGAATTGAAATAGTCCTCTGGAAGGAACTGTGAAGGCTGTGAGAGGCTTGCTCTTGTCAGATATTGGGATTTGCCAATAGGCAGATTTAATGTCGAGCGTACTTAGGTACCGAGCATCTCGCAACTTATCCAACGTTGCGCTGACGTAGGGGATTGGGTACGCGTCTGGCGTAGAAACCTTGTTTAATGCCCTAAAATCTGCACAAAAGCGCCAATCTCCGCTTTTCTTTTTGACCATCACAATGGGCGATGACCAGGGAGAATTTGACGGTTCCACAATACCATCGGCCAGCATCTGGTCTAATTCTTTATGTACTTGTTTAAGTAAAGCAGGGGAAATCGGATAATATCTTTGCTTCAAAGGTGGCGACTCTGTTTTTATGTCAAGTTCGACCAAGTTCGTACATCCCAATTGGTCTCCCATTAAAGAAAATGACTCTTCGACAATCTGGTCTAATGTCTGTCTTTGATCCGGTGCAAGGTTATCAAGAGATTGTATTGCCGAAACTTCCACCACATCAGAATTGGATCTGAAAGACCACTCGTTGGCGAATAAGTCGGGAATAAGTCCAATGCGAGACCAAAAATCAATTCCAAGAATAAGAGTGTGGTACATTGACGGTACCACTAAGACATCCAAAACAACAACTTTGTCCCGAAGACAGATAGGTAAAGACACGGATCCAAGTGTCTCACAGGATTGTCCATTGGCCACCATGCAGTTAATCTTACTGGCAGTATGAATTTTACAAACAGGTTTTAAAATTGACCATCCGGCAGCACCCAAAATTGTGCGTGTCGATCCACTGTCGAGGAGACCTAAAAGATTCTTACCATAAACTGAAACTTCGAGAAAGGGACGTTGATCACCTTTGGCGTGTGTTAAGACATAATCGAGAATAACTTTGCTAGTCACAGATCGATTTGGTACTTGGGCCTCTGGCGCTTGGTAAGAAAGTCGGCCTTCTAACTTGCGCTGCGCACGTTTTTTGTGCATCTTGGGCAATCGCTAGCTACAGTGTTGTGATGGCCACACTTAAAACAAAACTTTCGGCGGGGTTTGTCGCACTGGCGAAACCCATGTCCCATCTCTTTACAGTTGAAACAGCCACGTGCAGACACTGCATTAACTTCAGGAGGTTGTTCTATTATTGGTGACGGTACAGAAGAAGTTAGTTCGGAAGATGTTGCTGACTGTAAAGCCCTAGCAGTAGGTTGTGATTGTGTAACTGGTAAAGAAAATGGTCCTATTGCCGAAACTGAATGATGAGCGGGACGGCGATATGCAAAATCGGGTTCCAAAAGTGTTCTATAGTTAGTGGGGGGTGGGACGAATTTCTGAATTCTCACTTCCGACTCCTCTATTGAACGAGCATAATGCAACAGTTCTCTGACCGTTTGAAATTCTGTTAAAGGTAATCTACTTTGGAGGTATGGTAGGAAATTTCCTTTAATGATATGGATTCTATCTTTTTCCGGTGGGAGTTCTGGTAGCATTCGAAATAAGTTTTCAATCGCAACTACAAAAGTGATAACTCGCTCTTGAGCACCTTGAGTACGTCGGTAAATTTCTGCCCAAATCTCAGTTTTATAATTATGAGATTGGAAATGTTCTCTAATTTGGATAACAAAGTCATCCCACGATTCGTAATAGCCGAGAGAATACCAATCTAGGGCTTCTCCTTCAAGAAATTCAGGTGCTGAACGCAACATTTGTGTTTTTGAAATTCCTCTTGCTATTCTTAAGTCTTCCAAACGTTGTAGAAAACGATTTACGCTTGAATAGCCATTGTACTTAAGTGTCCATCGACTCATATCAAAATGTCTGGGAGGGGGCGATTCATAATCATGAACATACTGTCTATTCGAACGGCATGACATAGCCATGCGATCCTCTGGTCTGACACGAATTGTTGAGCGGAACAGTTCGTTGGGACGTCCCGAAGAAGGATCGAAACGAGGGTGTTCTATATCATCAGGTTGGGCATGTCTAGCTGAAGGTCTTCGTTCATCGAAATTTTCTCTGACAATGTAAGTTTCATTCAGACGACGTTGATTTCCATAATCAGATCGAGTAAAATTACCCTGAGCGTTTTGTTCAGTTGACCGTTGGTCTTCTCTTAAAACGTGCCTACGAGCTCTACGAGAATGATCCTCGTAATCAGATTGAGTAGCTCTGACTTGGGGTCTCTGTTCGGTTGGCCTCTGATCACCTCCGTAAAGGGGAACGTGATGGTCCTCAAAATCAGTTTGATAAAATCTAACTTGGGGTCTTTGTTCAGACCTTTCATAATAAGAATGAGCAAACCTAACATCTGACCGCTGTTCAGCTAACCTTGGATTTTCTCTGCTAACATCCGTTCCGCTTGGACGTGGTCGTGTATCTCTGTTTACGCTTTGAGGGTCAAATAACGTTTCATTTGGCTGTCGAGGTTCTAACAAATACGGGTCATCGATCCTATGTCGGCCTTCTCCAACTGGATTGTAAGAGGGGTGTTGGGAAAGTAGACTGGAATTATGGTCGACTTGCGAAGGTCGATCGTATCGACGCTGTTCCGGAAAATGAGGTGGTCTAACTCCATGAGCAAACTCTACATTAGGAATTCGATCGTGTGTTCGCGAGGAATGTTCAGAACCATTAGGGTTAACTGTATGAGCTGTAGCTGAAGGATTGGGGACAACTACTGGTCGAGGGGGAAGTCCAACTTCTTCGTTAATTGGCCTCAACGATTGATGATCTCTAAAATTTGGTGGGGGGTCTCTGATCTCACCGTTTGGTGAAAGAATCTCTTCGACTCTGTGTACTGCTTCACTGAGGTTTCGACGCAATGATGCTGTTGTATGTGCTGGGGGATCTTCATTGGCTGGTGTTTGATTCTGACCATTAGCAACTGATAAGTTTTGAGACACCAAATTAATTATTAGATTTTCATTGTCACGATTGTTAGAAATGTCTGGATTTATTTCTACTGGTTCTTGTTGGGGGTTTGGTTGTTCAATATTTATCCCTGTTGAATGGTGTGGGCTTCTTTGGTTAGCAAGGTTCGCAAATGGGTTCAAGACAATCTCCGAATCAGAGTAGTAAAACCGTTTCCTAGCCGTACCGGCGGATCTTGAAAGATCCAAAGGTTGGTTACTTCTTTTCTCAGTTTTTGGTTGCCTTTGATCTTCATGATTAGATGACTCATCACTTGATTCACTGTGTGAGTTTCTATTACTCCAAGGGTTTTCTGCCATTCTGAATTTGTTTGTTCCGTAGGGTTAGGAAGAAGGAAAATAAAACACTAGTTCCACACAAAAAGAACGCGCTTTGTTTTGGTAGTTTGCTCTTGTGTATTAACACAACCCGCCACTAAATACACAAAAAAAACGAGAAAAAAAAAGACGATAACCAGGGGTTGGTGCACAAGAAAAAAAAATTCTTCTTGAGGGCGCCCTGTATATTTTGTGCCAACAAACACAAAAAAAAACCGCCAAATTGCTCAAGAAATAAACTGGGATTTTTGGGACACCCTGTACAGGACAGGAATATGAGGGCGCAAAAAAAACAAAGAAAATTTATAAATAATGGATATTTTGCAAAAAGAAATACGCGGGCACCCTATGAAACACGTTAAAACGCTAAAGAAGCAAGCTGAGAAAGATAATTCTAAAAGAATTAAAACCAAAAAAAAAATCGTTCTGGGCAAATTCACGTTAATTTGGTTTCTCACTTTATTTTTGGGGCACCCTGTATAATAATCATGGATTAGGGTCATCAAAGGTTGCAATAACAAACCACGTTTTGTGGAAGTTTCACGCTTCACTTGCTATTTTTTTATTTTTGTTTTTTTGTTTTTGGGATACCCTGTATAGTAGAAACAGGACGCAAAAAAACAAAGAAATTTATCTTTACCAAATAATGGGTATTTAAAAAAATATATGCAGGCACCCTACCACGGTACAATGCCAAAGTAGCAAGGGACGACTCAAACTGAGAAAGGGAATTTCACAAAAATTTCCACAACAAAACAAAATTTTCCTGCAAATTTACATTAATTTGGTCCCTTATTTTATTTTTGGGGCACCCTGTAGAATAAACGTGGATTAGGGTTATCAAAAGTTGCAAGAACAATCGACGTTTTGTGGAAGTTTCGCACTTAACTTGCTATTTATTTTGTTTTGTTTTTGGGATACCCTGTATATACAACAAATCAAGACAACGTTTTGTGTAAGTTTCAATGAAGCTGGTTTCCTAGATCGTTGACCGTAAGTATTTCAGGTATCCAGTAAAGTTTGGTTTTTGGAACATTCTGTATATTTAGGTGATAGGGTTAACAAAAATCAGAAAAGAAAACCTGGTCCAATTCTCATTTCAATCTTTTTCTTTTTCCTTCCTTTTTTTGTTTTAATTTTGGGACACCCTGTATATCTAAGGTCTGGGATTCAACAATAATCAACAATTCGAATTTTTCTGTTGGTGGGACACCCTTTATACTGCAAGTGTTAATGTGTAAACAAGGAGGTCACCAAAAAAAAATTTACTTATACAACTATGGGCTCCAAGCAATTCAAAATGCTAGAATAGCAACCAATACTTAAAAAAAACATCCACTCAATTAACAGTCAGTTAATAACCAAAAAAAATTTTAACATCAATAATCACCACTCTCTTGTTTGTATTACTTCACCAGCTTATCACAGGTTTCGATAAACAAAAGTCTGTTCATTATGTTTTTTTTTTCCAGTAAAACAAACCGCAAACCCAAAGGGGTAAAAAAGTTGTGGAGGGGGGCTACACCAAAAAATGACTGCACTTTTGAAAATTATATAAGTTAACCAAAGTGATTCTATCTATTTATTCAAACAAAGTGTCAAACTGCAACATCCCAAATGACCAAGAACCTACTAACTAGCTAGAGAAATCCAGGGGTGGTTCAATAAGAAGGGCGCCAATTTGTAAAGGGGCTTTTTGGGGTATTAACGATACCCCTATAATTAAAATTAAAACACACACCGGCTTAACTTGATGCATATAATCAACAACAGTAAATAGTGAGCTTTAATAACAAAGTCTTTCATAACTTAATATTCTTAAGACTAAATCCAATTAACTAGCACGGACTATTTTGTATCACAGGTTGTTGCAGTTTGTTATTAATCGAAATTATGACTTAAATGACTGGGATTAAGGCTAGGTCACCTGGCTTATAAACTACATGTTTAAGTACATAGAATCACCGAGTTATACCTCTTTATACTGGGGTTTACTTGGCCAAGTAAAGTTTTTCCTTAATAAATAACAAAATTAGGGTTTATTTTACATATCTTTAGGTTTTGCTTTGGTTTAGGGAGGTTGATGGATACGTTAATTCATTACGGTTACTTATCTGTCTATCCTGATTCGTTGGCGCAAGTAAGCCACACTGCTCCTGGTGTCTGGTATAATGGGGCGCTGGCTGAACTAGGGGTTACTAGGATGGCCTTATTCTAGTGCCGGTAATGGCACACGAGGATGTGAAAGTATGTCACAAAGGCTTTTGTGAAGTATGTCAAAGCATGATGAAGGAGGACGAAGTGCGATGAAGGAGGACGAAGTACGACGAAGAACGATGAAGAACGACGAAGAACGATAAAGAGCGACGGAGAATGACGGAGAAGGCCTAGAAATAACCAAAAAGAAAAGAGGGAGTTAGAAAAACTACCATATACCATTTATGAGTTAACTCAGTACTGGCGTATTATAAGCTAAGACTCACCTAGCGTTGTTGAGTGGCCTTAGGCGAAACAGGGCACGGTCATGCGAGCTCCTGTAGCGGTCGGTTTTTTTATGGTCATCGGTGGTTGGACCATGGCTTAATGTGTTTTGAAATTGAGCCTGCATAAATCCAAAAGGCAGAGACTTAGTATCGCGGAAGACTATGAGATTTTGAATGATATAAAAAAAAAGAACAAAGGACGCTTACCTGATAAGACACTGATTCCTCAAAAATACGTGGTTCCTTCGCCGAAAATGGCACTAAAGACTGGCACAGCTGATACCCACACTAATGGGCTATCAGAGAGCGGAAGGCGCACGAGGAATGCCCTTAAATTGCTTTTAAAATATAATTTTAATTGCACGTTTCGCTAGAAACTTCTAGCCGAAACCGCGGGCTTGTGTGTCTGTCAAGAATATTCGCGGTTCTTCCTCAGCTGACGGATGACCTTGACCGTGACTGGGAACAATCTAAATAATAGAATTTGCGCTCGAACAGCTGATTTACGTTGCTGTAAGCCGATACAAAGTCTCAGGTTTGGTTGAGCAAAGGCGAGCGGATTCGAAGACACCTCTCTGTAAACCGTTGCACTTGTCGCACTCGGGAGTGCCATGTTGTCACCTCATGACAACTTGATTGCCGAAAATCTATCCTATTATAAAAACCGGCTTTTCTTAAAGGGATTTTAACGGCCGTAGGGGCCTTAGGGTCATTTATACAGAACTACAACAACGGGAATGGGCTCTGGAAACTGAAAGTCAGATTTACAGGCAGAACTTGCCGAGAGAGAATCGCTGAAATCATTTCACTTTTATAGACAGTGCCTACAATCCGGCAACATAGGCAAATCGTTATACCGGGTTAAGCGGATTCCGAATACCATGACTCGAGTGATGGAATGTGGAAATTTGTTTGTTTACAAAATGTGACACACAGAAAAGCAGTGAAATTTCAGTAAACATGCTAGTTTTTCTGGAGAAAATTCAGTCAAGTGATTTCTTGGAATTATGTCAAACCGGTAGGTTAATGCTGGCTGTGAAAAGTGAGCCAAACTTAGGCTATGTTTACATTTCTTGCAGAAGCAGAATATTCCGATTTTCCACGTATTTTCCAACAAACAGAAACCAGATTGGGACCAAAACAAGGGTTGCTAGCCAGGGACAAAACATACTTATACTAAGAGGACTGCCTGATAGGTAAAAGCCAAAACAAGGACTTAAAACTACACAGCTAAATGTAAGGTTAGTTACCGAGTCTCAAACATCTACGACTGGCAAAAAAAAAGGCAGCACCCGGGGTGCAAGCTATATAACACCAGGTAATTGGGCTACATATATCAATCAATATCTTTTACGCGCACTTCTAAATTTGAAATGTAATTATTTATGACTTAAAACTAATTTTGCGAAACTTTATGTAGAATGTAGCATTTTATCAGGGGAAATAGGAAAATAGAGGTTTGGGAATTTTTGACCCGTTACAAATCTATTAAAAAACTTAAATGCAAGTTTTTTTTACGTTTCTGTCACTGTCGAAATGTCAGTTTAAAAATATTAGCGCTGCGTTCAATCACAAACAGCGATTTCGGATCTTTTACCTCTGCTTGCACCTTGGCTTGCATCAACCTCTACTGATAAAAGCTACAGCCTTGAAATGAGTGGGCTTTGAGTAAAGAAAGTTTTTTTTGTGCTTTTAGATAACCTTAATGTTGTAGTTTTGGCGTATTTGGCATTTGCCATTTTGTTTTTGTATTTTGCAATAACAATAGAAAATAATCAATAACTTTGTGTCTTTTCTGTATGGGTAAGTGTTTTTTGAAAATTGTTTTTAAAATTTAGTACCCCCCACAGGTGTAAATATTTAGACCTGTGGAGGGCACTATTTTAGATCTTAGTAAATCCCACTGTTAATGTTTGTTTTAGGTGGCCTATTACTTGTTGAAGTTACACCGTAATGCAGTTTTTTTTAATGAAACATATTACATTATTTGTTTTGTATTTACCTTGGGCTGCTACAAGTGGTAGAAATTAAAAATTTTATTAGTTCTATAGAAACATACATGAGCAGATTCTGTTTGTCTAGTCACCAATGGATCCTTAACTTATAAGCTGTTGATTTCTACTAATTGTAGTAGCTCAAAAGTGCCATTTTAGGAGGATCTAAAATATTATATTCTTTCATTTTAAAGTTACTTGGGCTTAGTACAAGTGGTAGCAAATCATAATTTAAAAGGTTTTTCGGAACGCTGCAGAACAGATTTACAGCGCGTCACAGTTTTGGCAGCAATTTAGACCTTTAAATTATTGATTTGTACTCGTTGTGGTTGCACGAAAATACCATCTCAAGACACAACACAGTAAATTCGTTAATTTTACATAAGTTTTGAGTAATGGTAGAAAATTGCTTTTTTGCGTTTTTATTAACTTTTCATACGCGCTTTATTGGTATGGAATTCATAACCAGCGCGCAGCGTCAGCAAGCGTAAATCATGGGAGGCTGTGTGACGAGGTCAAATAAAATCCGAATTTTTTTTCCAGAAATAATTGTGGTGGTATTACTAGCGAAAATTTTGTGGAAAAAAGTTTTGACGCAGTCAAAATTTAAAAACTGCCGTTTTAAAAAAAATAAATGATTTTCGAGGAATCCTTAAATCAAAAATTTTGTAACTCAGTAATTAAGAATTAGGGCGAGAAAAACCTGATTTCTGGTAAGTATTAACTTGACACTCAATTTATCTAGTTGACACATTTAAAGCGGTGGTGGGGGGCAACCCCCTGCCTCACCCCCTCAAAAGTGATTTCTGTCATTATTTTCCTCATTATTTGCAAACTTTTAACGTGGCGGAAAATATCAATTTTTAAAGCTAACCAAAAGTTCTCTCGAATTTAAAATAAATAAATTTATATAAATGGAAAGTGTTAAAAGTATTCTTTTGTATTTTCTCGAATTTTATTGTCCCACATGTCTTGTTTTACATTTATTATTAAAGCTGAAAACATTTATTTTCCGACGATGCCGATGTACAACACGACCCCTTAAAGGTAGCGGTGCATCTTGCATCGCCGTACCAAATATGGTTAAATTTGTATCAGCAGGAATTTTCATTTGACACAACCATGCAGCAACGCACTTGGTATGGATATATACTAGACGCCTTCGAATAATATACATTGTGAGTCCCCCCGTAAACGTGCTTTTTGACAGTTTTTTGCTAATAACTCAAATAGTGTCAACTGTTCTGAGAATCGTCTAAGTCATTTTTGAAGCAGACAAAATTTGCTTTCCAGCGATGTACATAGATCCCTTCTAGAAGTAGTGGTTCACCTTCCACAGACGTACGAAAAAAGATGTACATTTTTAAAATTATTTCGTACATCTGTGGAACGTGCACACTTAAAAAAATATCGTACATATTATTTATAACACGCTTTTATTAATTTTTTAGATTAGATAGATATCTGTACATCAATAACACGTAACTGTTATAAAAATCGGAGAAAAGTTATAAAAATTGTCATATGCAATGAAATTGATAAACGGCGGTTACGAATCCAATGAAAAATGTTTCTTGACATTTTATAGAGGGGTGTTATTAATAGTATGTACAAGTTATGGAGATAATAAAAGAAGCTATAAAATAAATAAAACATGTTAACGATTTTAAACAATGCCCTGAATAAATTTATTATATAGCGATCATTGACTGTGGTTCAAAAGTGGTTATGGAATGTATGTACAAGTATATGAAAATTATGAACCAGTCATACGAAATGCATAAACAAAGTTATGAAATTAAATTTATAAATAATGTAAATGATTCCATTATCTAGGTTTATTAATTCTAAACCTCTTTGACATTAATATCTTACTTGAATCGTTATAAAATAATAACATATGGTAACGAAGTTGATAAAATGGATTCCTTGAAGTAGATATTGAAAACTACCATGTGTTCGGGGGAGGGGAGGAGTTATGGCTCTTGTTACGTCAAGGTAAAAAATCAGATATTTTTCTATTTTTTTTTTCTTGATTTAAAAAAATGGAACTACCAGGAACGTATAGTCATCCATAAAATCTTTAAAAAAAGTTTTATTGAAAAAAAAAACATTTTTTTTTGCTTGAAAATGCAATTATCTATCTTAATGTAAAAGCCGCGTGTCGCCAGCTGCTACGTTTCGTGAGTTACAATTTTTTTTAAAGTTTAGCCTCCTACCAACCCTCCACCACCATAAAAAATTAATTAGCTCAGCGTCTGGTTACAAATAATTTTTGTGCCAAATTTGATAAAAATCGGTTAAGTGGTTTTAGGTATTCGTGTTACAGACAGACAGCATGACAAAATTTTGTATTTATGTCTTTTTTGACTTCATAATTCATTTTAATCAAATATCCTTTTTGATTGTAGGGGAGGGTCGTTTTATGTCGTAATCTAATAGGGGGAGGGTCATTGCAAACGTAGCAAAATTTTACAATTACGGCCCTTTTTGAGGGGTGGCTTGCTACTAAAATTTTATACATCAACATTGTAATATCGATTATAATATTCCGGCAATACCCCCTGGAATGTCCCTGCAAAATCTTAACGCCCACAACAGTTTCGATATATGATTTTTAGTTATTAGTCTGATACTATTACATCTCAAAATTTCACTGGGTAGGTATAGGTTCTTAAATATTTCTTATATACATATAAAAGTACGCAGGGACGACTTCATGGGTGCCACAATAGGACAATCTTTGTATGTTGACTGTGGGGTATAATATATACCTAATTTACCTAATCAAAAATCCGTACCTGGGAGCCTTACATTTTTACAACCATCTTTAATTGAACTTCACACCTCGAACAATTAGATCTATCTAGTAGGAGATAGCGATAGCACGATTACATACCTACTTACTTAGGTCCATATCAATGGTTACTAAATCGTATCGTAAAAATAAGTGTTTTATATATTGGAACCTGGTAATATTTTATTGGGTATTTTTAAAATAAATTGCGCCAAAATTAACCAGAAAAATAACCACAACCACAACGAAATGGATCAGTGGTAGTGGTCAATTAACACAACGGAATAAAATTTAGCTATTGCGCAGACTCAGTAATTACCACAACTACTACGAAGTTTCAAATAACCGTTCTAAAGCCAGGTTGTAGTACGTAAAATATTGTAGCTGACCATCGATATTGTAGGCAACCTTTGTATAATAATCAAGTTGCTAAGAGAGAAGGAGCTGTCATCAGAAAATAAGCGCGAAAATACTGAAAATCATAGCATATGGCAAAAATTCTATTCATTTTCTCTTACGGATTTTGTTCTGGCCACACCACAAACCTTATAACCAAAAACATAGACTGATGATGTTGTTTTAAGAAATAACTGCTTCATGTATTTGACAGTTTGGTGCTAGAAGCAATTGGCAATGCACCAAAATCTCTATAACTACCAACTGAGAACAACAAATAAAACTAGATGCGGCTAATTGTAAAAAAGGCTCTGGCATAATAATTTAACAATTTTTTTAACAACAATCTTAAATATTCCCTTAAAATATAAATTTTTTAAATGGATATAATTACATTTTATCTTTAGGTAAAAAAATCCCCTTCTTTCTGGTGTAAGGAAGCTCCTTAACCTATGAGTGTAAGAAGCACCTACACCAGTTTATGGATGACTCCTTAAATCGGCTGGGTTTATACAGGCAAATAAAAATTAAAATAAAAGTTGAGCTTATGGGAAATAGTGTAGGCATTTATACAGCAGAAATAAAAAGATGGGCAACTTTTATTTTCTGAAAAAAGATTTGCGCATAACCTCACTTTCATTTGTTTTTATCATTTAATTTAAATGGGTGTTTTTCAGGTTTTGTTTTTGCATTTTTTAGTTTGGTTTAGGCAGATATTATTTAAGAAAACAGTATCACTGAGTTTAATTATTTCAATTATTGTAGCTGTGTGTGCTGATTGGTTCAGTTATTTTTATATTCTAGAATGTGTATGTTTATTTGTTAAGGGATTTTGTTAATGAAATGCCAACGTTTCGCAAAATTTATTTTTATATAAATTTTGTGAAACATTGGCATTTCAAACAAAAGACGTTTCATTAACAAGATCCCTCAACCCATAAACATACAGCTTCAAGAATATTAAAAATATGATCGTTAAACCATTATGTTCTGCAAAGTTATTTTTATTCCTATTTTTATTCAGCTGTATAAACCAAAATTATTTCTTATTTTTATTTTTATTTGCCTGTATAAACCCAGCGTTCATATACTTTATTAGCTTAAACGAAAATAAATTTTATTTGTAGAAAATAATTATATACAAAATACCCAAAAAATAATAATTTTTTTGTGAAACTTAAAAGTAACTTAGTTACAAACAGAAAATACTTATTTTTAATTAAAGATAATATATAACATAACAACATAACAACCTATTGATGTTTAAACAGTACAAGCTTTGTTAAAACTTTTCGGACCTTTTCTCCAGATATACTTTCATTAATTTTATTTGCAGCGCTATAACTCCTCAGAGTGCTGTATGTTTTAATGATTGCTTCACCTAAAAGCTTAATATGATTATTTATATAAGGAGCATAATCAAAGACATGATCAATTAATGAGGGGAATAAATTGGCATCAGTAACAAAATTTTCTGATTCCCTAAATAATAATTTAATTAAAATATCATGAGCGGGCAAGCCACCCAAAATCTTAATAGTGTTTTGAATCTTCTTTTCTATTTTCCACAAATTTTTTGTACACTTTTGAATGGATATAAAAGCCTTTCTCTATCTTTTCTAATTATAAATTTTGTTGTAGTATCCCACTCATCTCCAAATGAGGTTAGGGCTTTAATACATTTGAGACATGGTAATTTTTTTTTAATTGACTTTACCATAAACCCAGCAATATAACAAACAATATTTTCTGAAAACTCATCAAAACTTGAAGGCAACATTATGTTTAGTTTTTCTTCCAGTTCAGAAACAGTGTCATCAGTGTCACGACTTCTTAGTTGGTGAATGTTAGTAATATCTCTTGTGCTTGTTACAGAGAGTATTGTGGTGGCATCCTGTGGTAAACAATTTCCTGTGTAACTCTTAATATCAATGTGTGCTAACATTCTACGGTAAATGTAGAAGAACTCCAGAGCTGATGGATTATTGTTTGGACCATGACGAATTCTGAAAGAAATAAAATAATGGTATAGTTACAGATCATGCAGATTAAAAAAAAAATATATTTTTAACAAAAAAACTAAGAGTTTTTCTACTAAGTGCCCCACATGAATTACGTAGGAATTAATAATTAATTAAAGATATTGTCAAGCTTCATTAGAATATATCAAATTTTGAGTATTTACTAACCTGACACCACAGAAGAAAAGTTCTAGGTGGTCTGGTAAAAACTTATATGTTAAGAGCTAAAAAAGCATTTTTTTCTCTTTGCACTCGGCATCAAATATACTCAGCAATGATTTTGTATGATTATGATAATAAATCCAAGAATTGGAACCTGTTTCCTTGAGGTATATATAAGCTGACCAGATGATAATTTTAGCTTTTTTAAGTAGTTAACGGTCTCTTCCACTCTTGGCCTCCAATAGAATTCATTTTCTGATCTCATTGGTGTGTTCATACCTCTACCAAATCGATTTCTGGTATTAAGAATATCAAACAAATCATTAATTTTTCTGATAAACTGGACAGTAGGCATGGCATCTTCAAATTCTTTTAACTCTAAATCTTTGCGCAGAAATTCAATGGCATCTGCAACACTTTTGCTTAAAGTTTGGGCTGCTAAAATTAAAAAAAAAATATCTTAATGTATAATACTGCCAATTACAATAAGAAGAGGTATAGGCTTATAGGATTTAAAAAAAACAGTGCCTCTTTTTTATTTTAAGCTCTCCCTTAACAAGATCCTTAACTTTATTCTTAGATACCTATTGTGAATAAAATATTATTATAAATCAAAATATTTACCAAGATTTAAAATAACTTACTTTCATTTTATGTTGTTTCCATTCAATGTGCTTTTTTCTCAATTTATTGCCCAAGTACAGACCAGCCTCATCCTGCAAGGCATAAAGCTTAACAATATAATCCCATTTAATGTGATTGCCAGAGTCATCTAGGAAAACTTGTGTAGCTGCCCAATTGTTTCTCAACAATTTAAGCATATGGCATATATCTAATATGACATGTATTTTTCTTTTTTCTTGTTTTTGAATATCAGCTGGGTGGTAAAAAAAGGTTGTTAGGTCTTCTGGATCATTAACTTTGCATCCCAATTCTGACATCATCTTAAAATGCACATGTGGACCATTACAAGTTACAGATAGTATTTCAATTTTAGTTTCCTCCAATTTCAGTAATGCTAGTTTAACAAGATTTGCTTTTTCTACTCCTGTTAATTTGTTGACAAAGAAATATCTAATGGGTATTTTGAAATGGCCATTTACTCCAACTACCATCAAAACTAAAACTTCGGTGGCTTCATCTCTGTCATTGGACACATTCTCAGTACCATATCCCACATCCACATAGCCCCACACATTCTGAGACTGCCTCTGAACGGATATCTCTTTTTTGATTGACATTTCATCAAGCATTAATTAAGTTAAGTTTTCTCCATAAAACTAGCGGATTTAGCTTTTAGGGCATGAAACGATGGTTCAGTGAAACCAGGTGTGCAATCCACCTTTGATAACCAAGCCCTTATGGTGCTACGTGCTGGTAATGCCAAATTAAATGTTTTTCTCACATAATTATAGACCTTTGAGATATAGAATTGCAAGGTCATTCCAAAGATTTTCAATTTTGCTGGATACTCAGTTTTAATAATTCCTTTGTTGCTTCTATTGTTCAGAAGCATTCTTTTCATTAATGTTAAGGGCATGCCAGAAAAAGTTAACTCCAAAAGATTCATAGCATTTTTTGAAAGAGAACATTTTTTTTTAAGTCTGTTGTGATTTATTTTAAAGAATTTATGTTTCTTTTCCTTCTTTTGCTAGTTCTTCGGGTACTATCAAGTTTTGATTTTAAAGTTTTGACTCGTTTGTTTAATTCATGGATCTCTTTTCTGTAGTGCATTGGTGACATGCTGTAACTATGAAATGCTTTAACAAACTTTCTTTTTACACTTGAAGATGGTGTTTTGTCTGGACTTTTTTCAAGGATGGTTTTATACACTGAATCTCCGACACTAAAAAATATAAATCTTGAAAAAATTGAAGAAAAGAAGTTAAATAAAAGAAATCATGTTTTTTTTTGAAAAACTATAGATAATGTTTTTTAGAGTTTGTCTAAATAATTTATTACCACTATTTTACATACATTTTTAAAAATTATTTAATACTCAGGATAGGATACCTCTCAGGAACCCATTATTAAAAAATATAAAAGCGGATACTTCTTTAGATTTGATAAAAAATCTTAAAAGTGAAAAAAGAGAAGAGTGACCCCTATGATTATTTATAGTAAAAAAACTCACTGTAAAGAAGTGCTGGTGCTGGGTACTCCCAGATCAAAGTCAACTTCTTCATTAAATGTAGTTCTGGTGCTCAATAAATTAGGTCCTTTTAAAAACCCTACAGGCCTCAAGAATTGCTCAACCCTGCTTTTGGTCTCCTTTGACATGGGAATCAATGTGTTGGGAAGCAAATTTATTGAAGGTATCGCATTTGGTCGAAGAGATTTTTGCCCAGCACCATCAATTTGAAAATCATTCTCAGTAAAATGTTCAGAACAGACTCTTTGGTATTTAATAACAGTCTCAGAGTCTCTTCCAATGCTCAGTAACCACTTTCTACTAATAGCAGCATCTGGTGGAAACCTATTGAAAGAGATAGATACTTAATAATACTGCCATCAGCTGATGAGCGATTCAACATGGTTGCCTTAGGAAAAATAAACCCTGTTTTATAAGGCTTACTGCTAATACAGGGTTTCCTAATTACCATGGGACACTATTGCTCTCTCAGTAACTATAAGAACTACAAATAAGTTTTTAAGCTGCTCATAGTTTTAAGTATTGCAATTTTTTGACAATTCTTATACAAAATGTGACCTGTCAACAATGTTGATTTTGGTGTATACTCTGTAGTTCATAGGTCTCTTTCCAGTTTTTATAAAATTAGTAGTAGCAAGTAGTAGGGCTTGAGAGAGATGACTTTAGAAAACAATTCACAAATGCAACCGAGCTTAAAGTTTAAAACAACTGCAGATTTTGAGCTTCTGGTTCACATTTTATCAAAATGCTTATTTTTCTTTGATTCAGAAAGAATTGTTCTATAAAATAGTCACTTTTTTATTCTGTGTTCTTTCCCATTTCTCCAAAATTTTCATTCATATTAACATTATGCACTATGGAAAAACGGTTTGTCCTATGGCAACCATCTGGCTCAAGTGTTTTGCCATGGGGGCATGGATCAATTCTTGAGATGAGGACTCCCAGTAAACACAGAAATATTCTAGGAATATTCCTTTTAGATTATATCTTCGGTTTAAATGCAAAATCAACTATGTCACTTTTTTCTTTTTTTATTTTATTCATGCAAACAATAGAGACAGATACAATTTTCATACTAGCACTAATTTTAGACAAATTTTATCCATGAAAATTCTCAAAATAAAATAAACAATTAAATGCAGCACTTGTACAGAATTTAATCTCGCATTTTCTTAAAATTTAACTTTTTTGACTTAGTCAATTTTGCCTTTAAACAGGCGATAAAAATGTGATACGAGGTTTTTCATGTACAGTTAATATGAGTAGAATATTCTTTTTTTAATATTCCTGTTAGAACCTTCTTTAGATTAAATTTTATAAACAAATATTTTTAGCACAGGAATATTTAAAAAAATATTAATATTCTTATCATATAAATAGTATATGAAGGCCCCTGTCTGCAATAAATTTATATCACTCTTTGATCACCTAATATGAATATCCTTCAAATATTAATATTCTTTAAGTGTTTACTGGCCTGCTACTGTAAACAAATTCTGCATGCCTCTATACTTCTTCACTCAAGCCAAAATAAGGCTGGGTTTACCGAACTTTTTATATTGATAATTTACAGTTTTAGTGCTAATATGTCTGTCTCCTTTTTTAATAAGAAAGAAACAAATTGGACATACAGAATTAGCACAAAGTTAGAACAGACGGGAAAACGGCGAGAAATGTACGGAGATTGTTGAAATCCAAACCAGTGAGTACTCCCCGAAATTTAAGTGAGAGTGAGGTGGAGATATACAAAAGTACACAAGTAAGAAGGGGACATGGATACTCACTTGGCGTGTAATCCCTTCTCACACTTTCAAGAATCCCCGCACTGCTGACCTGCAACCATCTTAAGCTAGGCACCCATGATGCATCTTTTTCGTGCATCAAATTTCTAATAACAGGTTAAAAGGAGACACAATCTGCTTGCGCCTTTTTTTTATCTTGTGAAAACTAAATTTGATGCATGGAAAAGTTGCATCATGTGTTTCTACTTTTATGGGCCTTTAAGAATACAGGCAATGATCGCAGAAGTATTAAAAAAAATTAGCAAAAACAGGAATTATCGACATGCGGAGGCATCGCCCTTACCTGTGATAGGAAAACATATTTCCAGTCGCATAATTGCTGTTGTTGCAGCCGACAACAAAGCACTCCATGATGCAGTTTTTAAAAGCACAAAAGGGCACAGAAAAAGTAAATTAAAAACACAACACGTTAAGCAAAAACTTCGAGAACCAAGAAACGAAAATAAAGAAAATGGCGAACTAACGTCAAGACCGTCAAACGCAGTGCTACCAACCAAAAACGTGGATAAAGAGAAAATAAGTTTTGGGACCCTATGACGTTATTACACTGTTTCCACTGCACCTTTGAAATCAAGTTGATTCGAACAGTTTTCTAAATAAATTTCTTAAAATACTTAAGAGAAAGTGGTTTAATATTTTTTCTTAAATTTTGTCAAGCAGTGCTTATTATATATTCATCAAATACTAAAATATTGGGTTTGCAACTACAACAAATTTTACTCAAGTGGGTTTACTCTGGTTCCAGTAACACCAAACTGTCCCTTCCATGAGGCAGTCATTTATTGGGAGAAAACCCATAAGCATTAGCAGTCTATTTTTTTGGTTATAAGGTTTGTGGGCCACACCAAATTAAACTTAGCTAGTAAAACTTACTAGACCTCTTCCTGCACTGGCAGCATATTGCGGGAGCGCTCAAGTTTCTTATCACGCTCTTGAAACCGTCTATAGATTCAGTCTTTAATCCGGAAGAATCAGACCAAAAAAGGTGAAAAATAGAAAATGCATATGCTTCAGTGTATGTCATATATTTATATATATATATATCAATATCTTGTTTTGTAACCGTAAAGCGCACGAACGTAACCCCCAGCAGCCCTCCTTGGCAGCTAACGAAAAAAATATTTTTTGCTAACAACTTAACATTTTAAGCATTCTCATAGGTACACTTCTCAAAATTTTCAACTTCGGCACATTTGGCATGCTTTTACTAACAAATCTAAAATTGAGACGAAATCCTCCTAAATTTTCGTGCCCTTGCTCATATAATTATTTTTTTTTCGTATGTGCTAATCCAACCCCGCCTACTTACAAACTAGGTAGTTTGTAAGTAGTTACTAACTAAATCGCCCACCACACACTTAAAAAATTAAATTATAACAATTGACTTCGGAGGGAGGGGGGATAAATAATAAGAAAACGTAATTTGAATTAAAAATGTGACCTTAATTGATACAAGAAAACAGAGGCTTACAAGCGTAGAGGGGAGGGGGTGTTAACCAAATTTAAGATTGTTTATTTAACCAAAATTTGATGTCAAAATCACGCTTCAATGTGCCGCAGACAAAATTTTTTCAGAGAATAATACTTAAAATTAAATTTTTGACTTAAAATTAAACTAAAATCTAAATCTAAAATTAAAATTAATTTGTTTGTAAAAATGGTAAAATGCGTAAAATTTTTGCGAAAATGACACTTAGAATGCCATTTTTGACACCAAATCGCAAGCAAAATGTTTCGATAAAATTTAAAAAACTAATTTGACACGAAATCGTAAAAATGAAAGGTGTTATAGCGCCGCAGGCGAAAATTTTAGAAATTCATAATTTTTTAAAGACTTAACTTGTATTTTATTCCCCAGATTTTATTTGTGCTGTTATTTAATTGTGCCAATTGTAACCAGAGCTCTCGGTGGGGGGGGGGGGGTTAATGAGAATGAGAACTCTATTTCGTCCGAGGGGTAGGTCGGTCAGACCAAAAGGCATTTTTTACCAGATTTTGCCTCTAAATGCCCCCGAAATGCCTCGAAATAATGCTTCAAATTGCCTCAAATTGCCAGGCAATGGCATCGACGTGTACACCAGAGTGCATTACCGAGCCACCCCTCGATTACCTCCTTTTCACCATCCAGCGCAGTACCTTCACGCTTTTCGTTATAAAATGTAAATAATAAGGTAGGACGCGTAATAAATAAGCTGAAAAATGCTATAGGCTGGTATCACACACCTAAATATTTTATAAAACATGAGGAGATAAAAAATCCCTTATAAATGTAATAATCGTAAGAGACTAGTTTGAAGTAAAGTATCATCAACACAATCTTGCATTTTTTAAAACCAAAATCTAATTTTATTAGGGTAACACTTCATGGTCGCACTCTGGCCGTTGCTGCCGGCGAAAGAAGCGACGCCTATCGCCTCGCGTTACAATCGTTCCTGCGCACGCCAGTTTCTTCATTTTTCGAAAGAAAGCAAGCCACAGGTGTTCCAGGAGAAGTGCATCTCAGCGTCTTTTTAAAAATTGTCGAAAAACAACATTTTTTTCGTTCGGGTCAGTGTATAGGAAGTGAGACTGTAAAATACTAGTAAGTAGGATATTTTTGTATATTTATTTTTGGTAACAAATGTTACAATTTTTCATAAAAAATCAAAAATGGTAGAAAACCGTATACTGCATAATTACCCTTTTTTATAGCCTGCATAATTACCTAAAAAAGTATTTTAGAGAAAGATGGAAATAATTTAATGAAAGTTCTTTACATTTACCAGAACGTGTCCTTTGAAAGTGTATTAAATAATTTAACAGGTATTAAAGAAAATTATTTTATGGGTCATCATGGCTTTACCATTAGATGTGCAAAAATACACTTTTAGTAGGACACGTTTTTTGGTAAATTGAAAGAGTGTAAAGGACTTTGATTGAAACAATTTTTGCTGTTTTTTGGAAATAAAATTCAATTATTTCCGAGATTATTTGCATATTTCTCTAAAATACTTTTGTATAGTCTGCTGTCCCTCTTCAACCACCTAAAAAATTTTTCATTTTAACAGAGAAAAAATGATTTTGGCAGTACTTTTTTTGAACGCCTACAAAATAGTGAAAATTTAAAAAATTTGAGTGTTTTATTCTAAAAACCGAAAGTTTGGAAAGAAAGCTTTAAAATGTGAGCAAAATCATGGAATAATAATGTGAAAAAATAGTAAAAAATGCCTAAATAAAAACGTTAGCCCTTAAATTATTCTAAAATATTTTAAGCCTTAAATTACCATCATGGCTTTACCATAAAAATAATTTAACAGGTATTTAGCTAAATTATTTTTAGGTTCATCATGGCCATACTATAAATTTTAAAGCATTTTTAACTTGATATCAATGTTTAATTGAAAAATATTCTGAAAGATTTGTTCGGTACAGTTAATGCAATATTATCTATTCATATTTTTTAATCGATTATATTTGCAACAATAAAAACGGGATTTTTTTTACCACGGTCAAAGTAGAGCTAAGTGATGTAATGAGCTTTACCGGACATGTGAAAATTTTTAAGAAAATTACACAAAAATTTAATTTTTAACTTAAAATTAAACTAAAGTTGCAGACAATAATGGCCTTACAGCGCCGCAGGCGAAAACTTTTGAGAAAATTACAATAGAAATGTAATTTTTGATACAAAATTATACTAATATCGTGAAAACTTTTTCAAGAAAAAAATATCACGGATTTATTCTTATTGAGTACCATATTTGACCGGTGTTTTATATTTTCAATAATAAAATCGGAAACTTTTATCAATCACTGCCAAATTTTCATGGCTTTCTATAATGAGTTTCTTTAGCTCACACATTATATGTAAGCTATGGTAATCGGTTTTTGTTAACCTTTTTTTTACATGAGGTACATACTTATAGATAGAGTGCTAAAGGCGGGTTTACACTAACACAATGGATAATGCACCTCTTTAATTCATAATCCTTAGTTAATATTAACTGTCTGTCTGTCGCCACTCTAACTCAAAAACCCCTGCACCAATCATTACGCAGTGATTACTTTTATTAACGCGCAGACCCCTATTGTTTTTGAGCATTCCGCTATTACACCCTTTGGAGCTACCCCCAAAAAACTTCATACCTAAAAAAATTTTTTTCTTACAATGTGATAACACATTGGAAAGCTTATAAAAATCGTAGTTGAATGGCGCCGATAAATATAGCATATGTAAAACGAAATGTTTTTAGAAACTATAAAGTCTGAATCTATATTTATATCGCACATATAAAATGTATGGGAAAAGTCCGTCTACTCGAAATAAATTCTGGATACACCCTGGAAAAGTCTGGATAAACAACGTAAAGGTCTGGATACACCCTGGAATATCTGGATGCATCCAGGAAAAGTCCGGATACGCCCTGGAAAAGTCTGGAAACACCCAAGAAAAGTCAGGATACACCCTGGAAAGTCTGGATACATCCAGGAAAAGTCTGGCTACACCCTATAAACGTCTGGATACTCCCTGGAAAAGTCTGGAAAGACCCTGGAAAAGTCTGGATACACTTTGGAAAAGTCTGGAAAGACCCAGAATAGTCCGGAAACACGCTGGAAAAGCCTGGAAAGACCCTAGAAAAGTCTGCGTACACTCTGGAAAAGTCTAGAAAGACCATGAGAAAGGCTGGATAGACCCTGAAAAAGTCTGGAAGGACCCTGTAAAACTCTGAAAAACCCTGGGAAAGTCTGGAAAAACCATGGAAAAGTCTGGAAAACCATGGAAAAGGCTAGATACACTCTGGAAAGGTCTGGAAAGACCCTGTAAAAGTCTGGATACACTCTGGAAAAGTCTAGAAAGACTCTGGAAAATTCTGGATATACTCTGGAAAAGTCTGGAAAGACCCTGGAAGAGTGGATACACTCTGGAAAAGTCTGGATAGACCCTGGAAAAGTCTGGATACACTTTGGAAAAGTCTGGAAAGACCCAGAATAGTCCGGAAACACGCTGGAAAAGCCTGGAAAGAAACTAGAAAAGTCTGCGTATACTCTGGAAAAGTCTGGAAAGACTATGGGAAAGGCTGGATAGACTCTGGAAAAGTCTGGAAGGACCCTGTAAAACTCTGAAAAACCCTGAGAAAGTCTGGAAAAACCATAAAAAAAGTCTGGAAAACCATGGAAAAGGCTAGATACACTCTGGAAAGGTCTGGAAAGACCCTGGAAAAGTCTGGATACACTTTGGAAAAATTCTGGAAAGAATCTGGAAAATTCTGGATACACTCTGTGAAAGTCTGGAAAGACCCTAAGAAAGTATTGAAGGACCCTGGAAAAGTCTGGATACACTCTGGAACAGTCTGGATACACTCTGGAAAAGTCTGGATACACGCTGGAGAAGTCTGGAAGTCTGAATACACACACACGAGTATCGTTTGGTTAGAAGCCCACACCAAGAATTAAAAAAAAAATATTCAATGTACAAACATGGTTATCTAGAGGTTTATTATATGATGGATATGGTTTAAACAGTTCTGTATTTATTTCAGCTTACAATATTTTTTTTTAACTTCAGTTACAATTTGATTATGAATCGATGAGGTATCGAGTGAAGTATTATCTTTTAGCTAGTTTATATACATAAGGTTTTTAGCTCCTGTAACAGATGCCGAAACATGCATTCATGCTCTCAAGTATGATAATTTGTCAGCCGAAGTGTTTGATGCTTATTATAAAGCCTGCGCCAAACATAGGATAAACTTCATTAAAGACGCAAAAAATACTGCCGAAATCTTTAATAAATGGCCATATTATAAAATATCATCAGGATTTAGATATGTAAGTAATGATTATTTATTTTCAACTGTATTCTAAGTGTGCCCAGTAGTGTTTAGAATAAAAGAAACCAATTTACTTGTTCTATTTTGGTTCATGCAAAAAAATGTACCTAATCAAAGTAAATCTTAGGGTGATATTTTATTGCTGCATTGAAAAATACGACTACTTTGTTGAAACCATTTTTTTTTTCAGATCGACTTCGATTAAGAATCTGTATTTAAAGATGGCAACCTATTTTTGGAAAATTTTGAAATATTTTTTCCAAAAATGTTGAAATTTTTAGAAGAGCCAAACAACATTAAAGAAAAAGGTTCTCAAATTATTCTTGAAAAGGCGCGAAGATTCAGCGTTGAAAGTGAATAAAGAAGGTCAGGTTCAAAAACATGTATATGCAAGTTTTTAGAAAGATATAAAAAAATAAACTTGAGGCATAAATATTCCCTAAAATTTAATTAGGTTATCTTGAAATTTTATTTTCGCGAAAGTACCTCTTGCCTTTCCATGGCAGTTTTCATTTCATGGTGTTAATAATATGTTGCTCTTTAACTAGAAAGCTAATTGTATTTTTCTTTTTCCTCGCTTTTTCTCTCCGCTCTCTCTTTCTATATGTCTCCCATACATGGTTTCCTAGTACCAACTGCTCGCTCCGTAAAAAAGAATGACACAGGAAAAACTAACCACGTTAAATATACAATCAAGGATGCGCTTGAAGATCACCTATATAACTTGCAGTCCACGAGGAAAGCGGTACAACCCTTTATTTTTGCGCTGGGAAATAAAATAAAGTGAATATATGTTTATTTTGATAGTATTAAATATAGGTTTTATCATATTTTGAAAGCTGCGGACATTTGCTTTAAGATATTTTACGTTTTTAATTTGGATTTTCTACGACAGAGGAAAATGGGCTGGATCTTTTTTGAATTTTCTTTTAATAAGTGTTTAAATCCAAAAGTCACTTTACTTATTGAAGGTATTATTAAAAACTAAGGCTAACAGCTTTTCATACCCTTCATCATAAATTCAAGAATAAAAGAAGTTGAAAAGAAACTTTTTTATTTGTGAAAATTTCTGTGAGTTTTTGTCGATTTTTTAAAGCAGAATTCGACTCGAACTGGATTTTATCTGTCTGTCTGAGATATAATACAAAGTTATTTATTTATTTTTGGAATGGAATTACCCTTAATTTTTAAGATCGGCTTAAAGTTCCCTTTATAATGATGTATCAATTTGTGTTTTATTTTTTTTATTGGCTTATTTTTCCTATTACCATTTTATTTATTTCTTTAATTTACTTTTTACAATATGCGAAAATAAAATATTAAAAAAAAAAATGAAAAATATTAAAAGTAGCTAAAAGAAATAAAAAATTATATAAAAATATAAAAATATCAAAAAATAAAACACAGAAGCTGATCTTAAAAATCAAATACAAAAAGAGTCATTCCATAAGAAAAATTTGTCTCACTGGAAGACATATATTTTGAAGAAATAAACACTTAGTCGAGTAGCGGTTCCCAAACAACTGTACATTCTAAAATCTCTGGATCAATTTCGAAAATAAATGAGGCTGTCATTGTCAGTGTTAAAAAATTAACCTGTTTGAATTTGGAATGGAGTGTAGTTCCTCGGTCTATTACCACCAAAAAAAAAAATTTAATAATATATTGTGTAGGTGCCGTACATAAATTATGCCATCATAAGTGTACAAAATCGAAAAGTAAAGCGTAAACCTACTTTTAATGTAATTATTCCCTTGCGATTAAAATGGTTTGTACTTAGTGTGCAACACATAAATTTGAAACAAAACCATTTTTTTATGGCAACTACCTGTTTATTTATGACAAAAATCTTGGTATTAGGTTAGGTATCGTCAATTACTAGGTCCTCCCCTCTATTTTTTTATGATGTATGATGTTTATATTCTGCTGACATTTTTTATATCACATTTACAATAAATTTTATAAAAAAACGATATATCCGTTCCTGACAAGGTATCAATTAAAAAACTTTTTGAATGGATCGATAAACCAAACAAGGGTTCTAGCTGATAGTAGCTATATATTTTGTGGAAAATGTTTGCTTCAGGAATCAACACACGATTTAGAAAGCGCATCCGCACGCATGTCCTATAGAATTTAAAACGTTTAAAACACATCCCAGGTTTAACTTTTAATATTTAATTTATAATAGATAAGCATTTTTTTAAATAAATACATTGTAAGATTAAAATGAGTTATATAATTACTTAATTACATTACTAGTGATATAATGAGAGCTCCTTACATCACTAGTACCATAATACAACTTGTTACGTATCCCAAACATGCTGATGTTGGTTGCGAAATAAGCTCTTATAGTGTAGGTTCTATATAAAAGCTGCATTAAATCATCTAAAGTAGATGTTACCTACGTCGTGATTAGAATGAGCTGTTTTTTTCATTGAAATTTGATTCAATAAGGGCAATTGTATGAACGGATGATTGGCATTTGAACCAACATATTTAGTCACACATTTAAGGCTAATTCATGCGTAAAGTGGTGGAGAGGCATTTGCTACTATCAGTTTAACAAGTCTTAAGTGTTGATTAAACATTTTGGTGCAAGTGACAATCATCCTACCGAACTTAAGACCTTCTTAGGAATATCGGAGCAAACGGCCATAAAAATCGCTTATTGTATAACAAGCATCTATGAAAATCATGTATATAATTTATTAATATCATAACCTTCGTTTACCAAAATTATACCGAATATTACTAATCACATCTATCAGCAATGAAAATAATGTATTATGGTGACCGATTTCATACCCTTCGTTGATTAATATTATTCTTGGATATCGCAATTTTTATAACTAAGAGGTATGTTTTATCACTGGGACCGTATTCTTGTCGGCTCGTGAGATGAGTGGTCACGGGTCTCTCTCTCTTTTCAGAGTAGTTGAATAAACGGACCGTCTAGAATACGGGTCCTGGAAAGAAAATTTGGTATGCTTTAAAAATGACCTCTGGAAGATTCTCAAAAAAGTTGATACTTACCACCAAAGATGGGAAGTCGTTTCCCCCTCGCAAAATATTCAAGGGAGTCTACATATACCCCAAATGTGTTGCTTCTTTTACTAAACGCAGTATCAGTAGTAGTAGTGCTCCACCATGGTGTCCAGGGCCGTTCTTAGCGGACGTGCAGTGCGTGCCCCGCACCGAATCCATTTACACAGATAGTGAAAAAATTAGTAGTAGAATCTTATCCCTATCAGTTTTATAAAATGACTGATGACTCCTTAAGAAAAGCATGTTTTGACTTGGACCCAAAGCTACAAATAATAAAGGACGACAAAACTTTGCCAATTACTTTATTAAGAGATCTATTTCCCACTCAAATATTATCTTTTGATATTTTAACAGACAATAAAAAACGGTTGTTTGAAAGTTTGAGACAATGATGTGTTTGAAATTAACTCTGTGGTTCGGTTTTCCATTGTCTATATTTTATTTATACATGACGTTTCGATCAGTACAATCTCTGATCGTCTTCAGGTGCAAACTACAATCAATTCCTAAGGCTATGTGCTTATATACTGTGAGAAAGCACTCAACCTTCAAGTTTAAGAAGTTGGCTCCGCCCAAGGAGGGGCTTCCAAATATTTGGGATTTCAACACTTGGTTTACTGAAAATACCCTGATTCTGCCGAATAAAGGCAGCTTCAAGGAATTTTCGTTTCTTCCAGTGTGACTCCTTGTGCAAAACCTTTGCTTCTGCCCACTTCATAAAGTGTTGTTTTGACCATGCGTTATTTGTCTGATGTTCCTTAAGCCTAACAGATAGTGGTCTTTTAGTTTCGCCTATGTATGATTCACCACACTCACAAGGAACTTGGTAAATGCATTCCTTATTTTGTTTGTTCTCTGGTTTTGTTTTACTAAGAGGGCTTCCAATTGTATTACCAGATTTAAAAGCTGTTTTAATATTAAAGTTTTTCGCTACTCTTCGAATTTTCTCTGATACTCCTTTAACGTATGGGATTGTAAGGAATGCATTTTCCTGGTTTTGGTCTTGTAATCCTGTTTGTTGAAATTTAGAAATAGTATCTGTTATAAATTTAAGGCTGTAACCATTCTACTGCAGATCCTTCTTAATGTTTCTTATTTCGATTTCCAAGTCATGAGAATTGTTACAAATTTGAACGGCTCTGTTATACAAAGTTTTGATTATGCCTCGTTTGGTTGTAGCAAAATGATTTGAACCTTGATTTAAATATTGTCCTGTGTGAGTGGGTTTACGATAGACTGTTGTTCTGATGTCGCTTTCTACTCGTGTGACAAGTACATCAAGAAAAGGAATTTGACAATTTTGCTCCAACTTCATTGTGAATTTAATGGTGGGTCTTATGTTATTTAGGTGGTGAAGAAATTCTAAAGTTGTTGGTCATTCCCGGTCCAGACAATAAAAGTATCATCAACATATCTCAGCCAGAGCTTAGGTTTATATGTTGCGGTATCAACCGCGTGTGATTCGAACCACTCCATGTAAATATTGGCCACCACTGGCGAAAGCGATGAACCCATTGGCAGACCGTCATCCTGAGCATAAAACCTATCTTTCACTTGCAAATAAGAGTTATGTAGGCAGCACTCCAACAACTCCATCACTCCCTCCAGCGGTAGACTGGTACGTTCATAAAGGGATTCATTATCAACCAGTCTCTTTCTAATAATATCTAGCGATTCCTTTATCGGGACATTGGTGTATAGACTTTCAACATCAAAACTCCATCACTCCCTCCAGCGGTAGACTGGTACGTTCATAAAGGGATTCATTATCAACCAGTCTCTTTCTAATAATATCTAGCGATTCCTTTATCGGGACATTGGTGTATAGACTTTCAACATCAAAACTGACAAGTCTATCCTCAGTTCCTAAAACAAAAGATTTAAGAATATTAACAAAATGGTTGGAATTTTCTACAAATGAAGCGGTCTTGCCTGCAAGAGGTTGAATAATTTTCAAAAGAACTTTAGACAAATTGCTTGTTGGAGAATTTCTGGAACTTTCCATCACTCCCTCCAGCGGTAGACTGGTACGTTCATAAAGGAATTCATTATCAACCAGTCTCTTTCTAATAATATCTAGCGATTCCTTTATCGGGACATTGGTGTATAGACTTTCAACATCAAAACTGACAAGTCTATCCTCAGTTCCTAAAACAAAAGATTTAAGAATATTAACAAAATGGTTGGAATTTTCTACAAATGAAGCGGTCTTGCCTGCAAGAGGTTGAATAATTTTCAAAAGGAATTTAGACAAATTGCTTGTTGGAGAATTTCTGGAACTTGTAATTGGGCGTAAAGGCATTGCATCTTTGTGAATTTTGGGAAGTCCGTATAGATGAGGAGGCTTGCCATAATGTGGTGTAAGTTGAGACCTTGTATTGTCCGGAATATATCTGGAATACTTGTTCAAAATTCTATAAACCTTACTTTTGATTGATTGCGTTGGATCTTTTGGGAGAAGTTTATAGTTTCCTTTAGCAAGTACCTCTTCAACTTTCTGGTCATAGGTTTCCGTGTCCAAAATCACTATTGCATTACCCTTATCTGCCGGTAAGATTTTAACTGATTTGTCCTTTTGCGATTTCCTCTGTCTTGCTTATATTAGAGATATGCTTAATAGGTTTGTCAATAATGGTTCTTACCTGATGTCTGAACTCGTCGGCGTCTTGTCATGGAAGAGGATGACCTTCTATGGCGATGATGATATCGATGGTGTGTATCTTCTTAGGAGCGATGGAAAAGTTAAGATATTTGGCAAGTAAGTTTTCTTCTATGGGTGTCAATGTCTTCTTTTACCCATTAACGATGGTTCTTACAGCGTCGGTGGTCGATTGACTTTGTGGCTGTTGATGGGCGAATTTCCTTTGATGATTTGCTTGCCAAGTTTGTCGTAGATGGTCGCAGGTTCGTGTAATTTTGTCCAGAATCGGCTAATAATCTTCCTTCATAGTATTTTCTCGAGTCTCCTGAAACCGTTGTCCCAGTTCTTCTGTCACTAAGGACTTGTTCCAGCGATGAAAGCTGATTTGGGATCGTATAAGCGCTTTACTGGCATCATCTAGAATCCGCTGAACTCTTTGTTCTGGAAATGATGCCTTAAGACGAAACGCAACCGGAATAATGTTGCTGTCTCTTGCTTGGCATAGGAATTCGATGTGCGTGTCTTCTTTAGTATGCTTAATTAAAGTTTTCTCGTAGCCTCGAAAAAGATCGCTGATACCGGGTCCGTACCGGGATTCCAACGTTTGTTTGAAAGTTTGAGACAATGATGTGTTTGAAATTAACTCTGTGTTTCGGAATTCCATTGTCTAAATTTACAACAATCTCTGATCGTCCTCAGGTTCAAACTACAATCAATTCCTAAGGCTATGTGCTTATATACTGAGAGAAATCACTCAACCTTGAAGTTTAAGAAGTTGGCTCCGCCCAAGGAGGGGCTTCCAAATATTTGGGATTTCAACACTTGGCTTACTGAAAATACCCTGATTCTGCCCAATAAACTTTTGCACAAGGAGTCACACTGGAAGAAACGAAAATTCCGTGCAGCTGCATTTATTGGACAGAATCAGGATATTTTCAGTAAACCAAGTGTTGAAATCCCGAATATTTGGAAGCCCCTCCTGATCGAAACGTCGTGTATAAATAAAATATAGACAATGGAAGTCCGAATCACAGTGTTAATTTCAAACACATTATTGTCTCAAACTTTCAAACAAACGTTGGAATCCCGGCACGGACCCGGTATCAGCCATCTTTTTCGAGGCTAGGAGAAAACTTTAATGACGCATACTAAAGAAGACACGCACATCGAATTCCTATGCCAAGCAAGAGAAAGCAACATTATTCCGGTTGCGTTTCGTCTTAAGGCATCATTTCCAGAACAAAGAGTTCATCGGATTCTAGATGACGCCAGTAAAGCGCTTATACGGTCCCAAATCAGCTTTCATCGCTGGAACAAGTCCTTACTGACAGAAGAACTGGGACAAACCTATTAAGCATATCTCTAATATAAGCAAGATAGAGGAAATCGCGTTGAAGGATCTTCACATGGACAAATCAGTTAAAATCTCACCGGCAGACAAGGGTAATGCAACAGTGATTTTGGACACGGAAACCTATGACCAGAAAGTTGAAGAGGTACTTGCTAAAGGACACTATAAACTTCTCCCAAATATCCGACGCAATCAATCGAAAGTAAGGTTTATAGAATTTTGAAAAAGTATTCCAGATATATTCTGGACAATACAAGGTCTCAACTTACACCACATTATAGCAAGCCTCCTCATCTATACGGACTTCCCAAAATTACGCCCAATTACAAGTTCCAGAAATTCTCCAACGAGCAATTTGTCTAAATTCCTTTTGAAAATTATTCAACATCTTGCAGGCAAGACCGCTTCATTTGTAGAAAACTCCAACCATTTTGTTAATATTCTTAAATCTTTTGTTTTAGGAACCGAGGATAGACTTGTCAGTTTTGATGTTGAAAGTCTACACACCAATGTCCCGATAAAGGAATCGCTAGATATTATTAGAAAGGGACTGGTTGATGACGAATCCCTTTATGAACGTACCAGCCTACCGCTGGAGGGAGTGATGGAGTTGTTGGAGTGCTGCCTACATAACTCTTATTTTCAAGTGAAATATAGGTTTTATGCTCAGGATGACGGTCTGCCAATAGGTTCATCGCTTTCGCCAGTGGTGGCCAATATTTACATGGAGTGGTTCGAATCAGACGCGGTTGATACCGCAACATATAAACCTAAGCTCTGGCTGAGATATGTTAATGATACTTTTATTGTCTGGACCGGGAATGACCAACAACTTTCAGAATTTCTTCACCACCTAAATAACATAAGACCATTAAATTCACAATGGAGTTGGAGCAAAATTGTTAAATTCCTTTTTGTCACACGAGTAGAAAGCGACATCAGAACAACAGTCTATTCTGCTACAACCAAACGAGGCATAATCAAAACTTTGTATAACAGAGCCGTTCAAATTTGTAACAATTCTCATGACTTGGAAATCGAAATAAGAAACATTAAGAAGGATCTGCAGCAGAATGGTTACAGCCTTAAACTTATAACAGATACTATTTCTAAATTTCAACAAACAGGACAGAGATTACAAGACCAAAACCAGAAAAATGCATTCCTTACAATCCCATACGTTAAAGGTGTATCAGAGAAAATTCGAAGAGTAGCGAAAAACTTTAATATTAAAACAGCTTTTAAATCTAGTAATACAATTAGAAGCCTTCTTAGTAAAAGAAAACCAGAAAACAAACAAAATAAGGAATGCATTTACCAAGTTCCTTGTGAGTGTGGTGAATCAGACATAGGCGAAACTAAAAGACCACTATCTGTTAGGCTTAAGTAACATCAGACGAATACCCAAAAAGGTGAAACCACGAAATCAGGAATCGCCGAACATGCATGGTCAAAACAACACCGAATGAAGTGGACAGAAGCAAAGGTTTTGCACAAGGAGTCACACTGGAAGAAACGAAAATTCCTTGAAGTTGCCTTTATTGGGCAGAATCAGGGTATTTTCAGTAAACCAAGTGTTGAAATCCCAAATATTTGGAAGCCCCTCCTTGGGCGGAGCCAACTTCTTAAACTTCAAGGTTGAGTGATTTCTCTCAGTATATAAGCACATAGCCTTAGGAATTGATTGTAGTTTGCACCTGAAGACGATCAGAGATTGTACTGATCGAAACGTCGTGTGTAAATAAAATATAGACAATGGAAGTCCGAAACACAGAGTTAATTTCAAATAAAAAATGGCTTGGCTTCATATTTTCCAAATTTCACTACAGCATTAAGAATTTTCTTAATATTGCCAATTTCTGTATAGCTGGGCGAGAGGAGCATTTCTAAATTAAAGATTATAAAGAATTATATCTTAGGTCGACAATGGGTCAAGAGCATCTAACGAATTTGGCTATTATCTTTATTGAAAATGACGTGTCAGAAAACTTCTTATATCCTCCAAAAAGGCAAGGTATAAGAAGTTTTAAGTTTTATTAAAATTTCTGTATTTTTGTTCTTGAATTATGTTTGCATTTACTTTGCTCATAGGGACTTATGTAAGAAAGACTAGCTTTATTTTATGTTTATATACTTTTTTGATATTTTCTCTTCTAAACGTCTAATGTACTATTTATTATTTTAATACCAAATTCTTGTAATTTGCTTGTTTCTGTGTATACAGGATGATTCAAAATTCCCTAGAAAGATTTGAACAGTGGTTAGATATCATTAATCTAAGAAAAGTTACATTAATATTTTGTCTAAATTGCATTATTTTTTGAATTTAGGAGTCAAATTTTTGTTTTTTTTTGGGGAATCGCTTTTCAAATAATTTACCAAGCAAGTCTACGTATGCTGACATTAAGTGTTGTTTTCAAAAATTGATGTTTCTACCATGTAGTGAAGGGTGCTTCTCAAAAAATATTAATAATTTTTTTATGCAAACATCTCTAAAATGAAAGAGTTTACAAAAATACATTTTACTAATTCTTGTTCATAACAACAAATTCTACCTACAGTTAAAGTCTTTCTAGGGAATTTTGAATCACCCTGGAACACTTAATAATATATTTGGAGGTATAGGGCGACCAAATTTTTACCTGAAGTGGGCGGCCTATACCCTAGTAAGGGCCCTGATGGTGTCTCAAATGAAGATTCCTGTATATACAAATTTAACTTAACAAGATGCACAGCTGCTTTGAGAGGGGGAGTGTTATACATCGTTGGATAGGAAATTTCTTCAGCTTTTGGTTAGCTTCAACCCTTTTTTCTTATTGTTTTTCGCCAAGCTAAAAAGTCTTCAAATAATTATGAAAATAGTGACAGAACATTTTTGAGAGGGTGAGGGGGGGATTGGCCCCCACCCCCACTTTAAATGAGGTCAACTCTACAAATTGACTGACAAGTTAATACTAACCGGAAATCAGGTTTAATTATTATTTACTCACAAAAATCAATATTCAAAATTTTAGATTGATATAAGGATTTCTATAAGCACATTTATTTTTTTTCAAGGCGGCTGTTTTAGAAATCTATGTCCAACTTATTAAATATGTAACTGTATACAATGGGTTTTTGATTAAAAATACTTTTTTGGGAAAAACAATGTGTTTAGAATAAAAAATACCACAAGAAAAAACAATAATTTCAATTTTAAAAATTAAATATTTTTTTTTTGCACGCCTATGGAACGTGCATCACTGCTTCCAGGAGGGATCCATGTACATCGCTGGAAAGCAAATTTTGTTTGCTTCGAAACCAAAAAAAAACACTTTTCAAGTTATTAGCCAAAAACTGTGAAAAAGCTAATTTAAAGTGGGGGAGGGGGGGTTGTTCCCTCTTGTAAAATGTTTGGGAAAGTGTCATGTCTAACCATGCCAAGTGTGTTGCTTATTTCATGAAACGCAATAAAGTTTTGGTGAAGTGGTAAATCGTTTTTGGATTACTTCATTGACCCATTACGTTACCGCGCTCTTTGGAACTGAAGAAATGGAATTATTGCCCAAAAAACGGGATACATTTTTTTAATCTATTGTATTACAGTTAGGATTTTTATTTTTTTTTTATTTTTTCCTGTAAACGCCTAATGACTGTGGCATCCATAAATTCCTCTCTGTCTCGTTTTTTTCTTGTGACACTTGAGGACTTTTAGCATTGCTCATTTCAGGGCGGTGTTGCATTTTTTTTATCTGGGGGGGGCTAGTGCCAGACGGAAGTGGTTATTTGGGTTTGTCAGGGTGCTTAGTTGTGACTGATGGAACTGGTGGGAAAAGACTGTTTCCCTATGGACCACTACTGTTATTTGCTGAGAGCGAGGTCATTGGACGCGATTCTGTGCTACAAGAATAAATATATTGAAAAAATTTTAAAGTAGATACAATGTTGTAGATACACTGGTAGGTATATATAATTTTTTGGAAGTATATTCACATTCAAACCGTCAAGTTTTATTTTTTGATTTTTTTTAGTTTTATAAGATTTTTTTATATCCTCATTACTTTGGGTATTTGTTATTTTTGTTACATTTTTGGTTTTATTTTGTTTCGTAAAATGTTTGTCAAACAAGTAGATAAGATAATTAAAATATAAATAAAGAAACACAAAAAAAATAAAGTGTGATACATTATTTTTAAGGAAATTTCATGCTGATTTTCAAAATCAAATAAAAAAATCGGTCATTCCATAAATTTACAAAAAAGTAATCTACACAAAAAATAAATTTTCACATATAAAAAAGTTATAGACTTAATCCCAAAATGCAGACTTTTCAAAAACCCCTCGTAGGTAGCTCGAAAGTGGCTGGACATATTAAAATTTCGTCTTCATTTTTAGACTGTTTGAAAATCAAGCCTCGCAAGTGGGGGTCAGTTTTTTTCTATCTGCACACACCCCAAAACCGTCGAATTTTTGACAGCCTGTACAATGGGGGCGGGATAAATAAATTTTTGTTAAAATATATATATATATGGCTTGTGATAATCCTGTGAGCTTAGATTCCCATCAATTGGCAGAGTATTTTCTTATGGTTTTTCGCCAAGCTAAAAAGTCTTCAAATAATTATGAAAATAGTGACAGAACATTTTTGAGAGGGTGAGGGGGGGATTGGCCCCCACCCCCACTTTAAATGAGGTCAACTCTACAAATTGACTGACAAGTTAATACTAACCGGAAATCAGGTTTAATTATTATTTACTCACAAAAATCAATATTCAAAATTTTAGATTGATATAAGGATTTCTATAAGCACATTTATTTTTTTTCAAGGCGGCTGAACTTTTTTTATTTAATTTTTATAATCAGTGTAAAATTTCACACTTAATGTTTAGTTTTCTGTATTCTTTTATATCTTTATTATTTTTATTTGGGGGGCATCTATTAATTACGTGAGGTGTAGTAGTAGGGGAGGAGGGGGTCGACCTGAATGTCATCCAATCTCTGTCGTAGGATCGCCTTTTTCTAATCATTTTTTAAGCCTATAGATGGGTATTTTAGCATCTTGGTTTATTCTGTGGTCACCCTGTATCCCGGGCTCTTGCTCTCCGGGGGTGTTTTAGTAGTTTGTATAAGTATTAACCGATTGAAATAAGTTTGAAACATCATGTTTTGCGTAATTTTTCCAGTAAAGCGCAAATAACTCCGGGACTATACGAAGTGGTAAAGGTTGGCGTCTGTCAAAATAAGCGTCTTGCCGAGCCTCACATTTTGGTGTGATTAGGTTTTCGGACCGACGCTTGACAACGGAGTTATTGCCGGTTAAGAGTTTTAGATTTGAAAAAAGTGAAATTTTTAAATATCTTTTAAAACAAAGTCTTTTTCAAAAATTCATTATAGCCACAAGTTGCGCATCCTTGTGACACGAATTTTGATATATCACATGTCTTGTTTTAGTTCATAGTAAGGGAGCTAGGGCCTAGGCAATATTTTTTAGATTTCAATTCTCCAAATCTACTTTTTTGTTTTTGAACCGAATTGAGTGAAATTTGGTATACAGTAGGCTTAGGGGTACTAGAGACTATAAGTGCTTTTAGATTAGAACATTTACAAGTACTTTTGGATTTTTCATGGTTTGAAGTTTTACACAGTGCGGCTTTGACTGCGCTCCACCACGTGATTGGTCAGAAGGAAATTTGGGGGTCGACCCAAATTTTGGATACAGTCTTCGGGGTGAAAAAGATTATAAATATGTTTGTGGTTCATTGGAAAATTATGAGCCGATGTCCTGCAGTTTTGATATCTTCAAACTATCTGGAACTTCAAGATTCTTCTAGCAGTAGTCTGGTGCAGCGATCTTAGCTGAGACTCCCGGTGCCATTTGGGACGTCACATTGGCCGCCATCCTGCCTTATCCAGCACGCTAGAATTTTCGACGCTCATCATCATCTGACGACGCATCCGCCGTCCATCCCTAGCAGCTTGCAGGGACAGCACAGATAACCGGCCCACGACGATTTATGGTTTCCGGTATCTGGTAGTATACGTAAAAAGGTTAAATTCCTCCTATTTACACAGGCCGAGAATTTTTCCTAGTGCCGTAATTAAACTTTTGTTCGGTTGTGAGAATCCGTCTCGAAACATCGGGAAAAGAATTCGAACTGAATCAAACGATAACTTTCTCCCCAACACACTTTAGTACACCCTTACAGCGCTCGGGGAAAACTATTCACGGTTGTATGATTTTCTACGAAGTTATCACGTACTCCAGTGGATTAATCTCCCAACCCTTTGAACTGTATCAAGGACCTTAGTTGTTTCGAACTAATTTGTGTTTTGCCTAGTGGCCTTTTATTCCGCAACTGTTTGCGAAGAACTGCTTTTTAGTAGTTTAGATTTAGTCGGGTGGAAGTCGCTTGGGCCATCTCCTTTTTTATGTGTATAGGTGCCCCAAGTGCAAACACCTTGGCCATATTTTCAAGTCAATTCAAATCATCATTAATTCAGGCAGCAGCCACAGTAGTGTGTCACGTGCACTTTTTGAGTTTATTTGATTGAGGCGCCTGACTGAAGGTCGGCGGGAAGGTGGATACTTTTTTGGGACCTCTTAGCTTTTGGCCAGGGTGTTCCAAATTTATTAGTTATGCCTTCTCACGGAGTAGAGACCCGGGGCAGGGCCGCTCGTCGGCTATCTGCCGCTGACCGGATTCTGGACACGTCCAATCGAGAGTCGATATCCGATTCAACTCCAACTAGGTCAAATTATTTGACAAATTATGACCTTTCGAGGAATATGCAAAAGGACGACATGGCATCCCTGGTGGGGACTCGCGGTTGTGAGTCGGAGCCCTTGGCGGTTCACTTTGCCCCAAGGCCGACAATATCAAACGATCGTGTGAGAGTAGATTATCTCTCAGCTCCCGTTATTGAAACGTCTCCTCCATCTTCCTCGATGGTGCATACTGTTGTTCCTCCGGTCGATCCCATTAGCAGCCAAGTCATGGCTCTCACCGCACTGATTAATCGTATCCATCCTATGGAACCGACTTTCCGCGGTACGTTCACTGGTATGACTCATGAGGATCCCCGCGAATTCCTGGAAAACCTCGAGGCTCACTGGGATAATGCCCATGTTGTAGAGAGCGAGGATAAGGTCCGGAAATTCGGGAAATATCTTCGTGGGCATGCGCAGAATTGGGTATACCAATTTCGTAATTATAAATTAACTTATGATCAGTTGCGGGCAAAATTTTTGGAGCGCTATGACTCGGTGGATACGCAGGCAAGTCTGCGTGTGGATTTATATGGCACTCGCCAAAGTATGACCGAGGGAGCAGACATTTTTATCTTGCGCAAGTGCAATCAATTTGCACAAATTGAACCTTATGCTACGGAAGGCATGAAAATCCAGATCATAAGATCACTTTTGAAAGCGGATTTACAATGCCACACTTTACTAAAAAATTATCTGACGGTGGATGAACTGGCGCTGGACTGCACCCGTCTGGAAAAGATTATGGGTGAGCACCAGCGCTTGTGGGCCACACAGACGATAAACAAATTACGGGAGTCTGATAGCGCTCGCCCGAGTACCGTGTCGCGACCGATCCAGGCTGCTCCTACTCAATCGCGTAACGCTGCTCCTCGTAATGTGTCAACGCCGCCAGTATCGCGTGCAAAACCCGGTCCTCGTTATCCTTGTAAATTTTGTAAAGGGGATCATTACAATATGGACTGTCCACGTAAACCATTCAACGGACCGGCTGTCCGAGCTCTTGAAGCCGCCCCTGTTCACGACACCGAGGCCTCCGCTTCGGCACCGGAGACTGGGTCGGAAAACTAAAGGCGGGCCGTCGTTTTAAACCTGCGGTGTCACCTGACGCCGGCTCGCTATCTTTAGGTAAAATTAACACCGAAAGACCCTTACCATGCATTCAAGTTAAGCTGGGCTCTCAAACGGTCCGAGCGTTGGTAGATACTGGAGCAGGAGTTAATTTCATTTCATTTCGTTTTGCCCCTAAACAGTTGACCCCAGGTTCATTGAAAATCAATTTAGCTTGTCACACTTCAACGGTACAGTCGAAGGGCAGCTGCCCTTTGACAATAATTCTGGACCAAGATACCGAATACTCAGCGGAGTTTTTGGTTGTCCCGGAATTGTCGTATCCAATTATTTTGGGGATGCAGTTCATTCGGGATTTTGAAGTAATTATAGACGGTATCCGGGGATGTATTTATTTGGGAAAATCAGGCCGAAAGACCATCTATTGGCAACATCCCCCGAAAACCTCTTTGAAGAAAATTGAGCTCCCCAAAATTGAATCTAGCGCTCCTGCGGAGTTATCGACACTGATAAAAAGCTATTCTGATTTGTTTGAAACTGGGTTACAGCAACCAACTACGCGTACGACGCAGCATCAAATCAAGCTGACGTCTAGTCAAGTTGTTAATCAGCGGTGTTATCCCGTTAACCCTGCTAAGAAAAGGATCATGTATGATCAAATCGCTGAAATGTTGGAGGTGGGGGTTATTGAGCCCTCCAACAGCGCATACGCTTCACCCCCAGTTTTGGTAGAACGCCCCGGGAAAAAACCGCGCTTTTGTGTAGATTTTCGTAAGTTAAATGCTCTTACAAAGGACCAAAGCGCCTTGCTCCCGCGTATCCAGGATGCCCTGAAGGACTTGGGAACGGCTAAGTTTTTCTCCGTTTTAGATCTAAAAGCCGGCTATTGGCAAATTCCCATGCATCCCGATAGTAAATCCTATACAGCTTTTAGTACCCCTGACGGTGCTACCTACCATTTTAACGTCATGCCTTTTGGTCTAAAAGGCGCCCCAGGAACCTTCCAAACCCTAATGACTACAGAAGTACTCACGAGTTACTTACACAAATTCGTACAAGTGTATTTTGACGACATAATCGTATATTCCGCCTCCTGGCAGGAACATTTAACCCATCTTTCTCTGGTCATGGAACGTTTGCGTATTCATAACTTAAAAATCTCGGCAGAAAAGTGCCAGTTGGGAGTTAAATCTCTGGACTATTTGGGTCACCGTATTGAAGGTTCCTCTACCGTGCCCCAACAAAAACATCTCGATCAAATAAAAGATTTTCCCAAACCCAAAAGCAAACGTCAACTTCAGAGCTTTTTGGGAACGTGCAACTGGCTGCGCGAGTATATCCCTAACTTTTCCGCTCTTACAGCGCCCCTTACAACTTTGTTGAGGAGCAAGAGACCGCTTTTAAAAAACTTAAAGAGACCCTGGCTAAACCCATCCCATTGAGTCGCCCTAATTTTTCAAAGAACTTTGTTCTACAAACAGATGCGTCCGGGACTGGCATGGCCGCGGTACTTTTTCAAGAGGGAGAAAACGGGGAAAAGTTTGTTATTTCACACGCGAGCGCGAAGTTTTGCAAAGGCACTCAAAAGCTGCACATTAATGAGCAGGAATGTTTTGCAGTTATTTGGGCGTTAAAAAATTTCCGTGGCTACTTGAAGGATAAACCATTTACCTTACGTACTGATAGCCGGGCACTAACTTGGCTCAGTAAATTTAAAGATAGTAAATCTAAATTGACACGGTGGGCTCTCTTGTTACAGGAGTTTGCCTTCAGCATTGAACATGTTCCCGGTAAAGAAAACCATCTTCCCGATTTTCTAAGTCGAAATCCCACTGAGGGGATCGTGCCCGACGACACGAATCTCGATCGGCTATTTCCCCCTGAAGAGAGTGACGTTAAAAAAGAAAATACGGTCGGTTTAATTCCCGTCAACTTGCTCACCGTTTCTGACATGCATGGAAAATTGGTACGAGCTCATCACAAGCTCAATCATTTTCAAACAAAAATTCGTCTATGGCGTGCTTTACAGGACCGAGAGCCTACGTCGGCCGCTCAGCGGGAGCTAAAAAATAAATTCATCGTCGTCGACGACCTACTCTGGCGTCGCAGTCCGCATGGCGATCGATTGGTAGTTCCCCGAACCATGGCCGATCAGGTTATTTATGCTTTCCATGATCTGGTGGAAGCCGCTCATCCCGGGACCGACGAAACGCAGCGGTTGATATCCGAACGATATTACTGGCCCCGGATGAACGTCGGTATCGCAAACTACATCAGCAATTGTATAATTTGTTCGATTGCTAAAACGCAACAAAAACAAGCGCGAGCGCCACTTCACGCGCGAACTCCAACTAAACCTTGGGAGATGGTTTCTATAGATGTGTTAGGACCCTATCCCGAGTCGGCTCGCAACAAAAATCGGTACATTCTTTGTGTAACCGATGTTTTCTCAAAATGGACAGAGGCTAAAGCCTATAAAGAAATACATGCGGAGGATATGTTGACATTCTTGCGCGACGATATCATCGGTCGGTATGGTGCTATAAATTCTCTAGTTTCGGATAACGCTATGATCAATCGAGCTAACAAACTAGAACGGTTTTGTAGAGAACAACGCATAAGCCAATTCTATTCGGCGGTGTATCATCAACAAGCAAATCCGGTTGAACGTCGAGTGCAAGAGCTTAAGAAAACTCTTCGTATTCTTTTACATGGGCGCAGCACTAAATTATGGGATGTTTACTTGGGTCGAGCCCTGCAAGTGCTTCGTGCGCGAGCAAGCAGAGCTACAAGTATGTCACCCGCTAAACTTATCCTAGGTCGCGAATTGGTACGTCCCGGCGATTGGAATGCTCACGTTCCTGTTCCGCAGCCTGCCAATCGTCGGCAGCGAAGGCAACTAATTCAAACCGCCTTACAACGTACTTTACAATTCCAACAATCTTACGCCCGGCCTGAGCAGCCGCCGCCGGTGCGTTTTAACGTCGGTGATCAGGTTAATGTTCGTAACCGAAACGCATCCGCCTTTGAGTTTCCCTGGACCGGTCCTTGTACTATCGAAGAAGTTACCGGTGACAATACGTACAATGTATTGTTAAACGGCAAATGGTGGAACTTTCATGTTAACGACATTCGCCCCGTTCGCGGCGGGAACCAGGTGCACTTTGATACCGATCCCGAATCGGATTCGGAGTCGGACAATAGTGGGTTTGAGTTTCCCATGGATTCTGACACCGAGTCGGGATCCGAGAGTGAAGCCGAGGTTCCCGTCAGACCGGATTTCGGACCCGTGCAGGTTTCAGAACCCGAGAGGGAATCTGGTCAGGACACTGAGTCCAGTGCTCCCGCCTCCGGGGATGTTATAGTCACCAGGACATTTACCAATTCTAAATATCATTACGATCCTACTCGACATATCCCTCCGAGGTATCCTCCTCAGGGAATATCTCGTGGTTCACGGGCACCCATTGTCGAGTTTGTTGACTAAAATGTGTGCTTAAAGGGGGGGGGTGTCGTAGGATCGCCTTTTTCTAATCATTTTTTAAGCCTATAGATGGGTATTTTAGCATCTTGGTTTATTCTGTGGTCACCCTGTATCCCGGGCTCTTGCTCTCCGGGGGTGTTTTAGTAGTTTGTATAAGTATTAACCGATTGAAATAAGTTTGAAACATCATGTTTTGCGTAATTTTTCCAGTAAAGCGCAAATAACTCCGGGACTATACGAAGTGGTAAAGGTTGGCGTCTGTCAAAATAAGCGTCTTGCCGAGCCTCACATTTTGGTGTGATTAGGTTTTCGGACCGACGCTTGACAACGGAGTTATTGCCGGTTAAGAGTTTTAGATTTGAAAAAAGTGAAATTTTTAAATATCTTTTAAAACAAAGTCTTTTTCAAAAATTCATTATAGCCACAAGTTGCGCATCCTTGTGACACGAATTTTGATATGTCACATGTCTTGTTTTAGTTCATAGTAAGGGAGCTAGGGCCTAGGCAATATTTTTTAGATTTCAATTCTCCAAATCTACTTTTTTGTTTTTGAACCGAATTGAGTGAAATTTGGTATACAGTAGGCTTAGGGGTACTAGAGACTATAAGTGCTTTTAGATTAGAACATTTACAAGTACTTTTGGATTTTTCATGGTTTGAAGTTTTACACAGTGCGGCTTTGACTGCGCTCCACCACGTGATTGGTCAGAAGGAAATTTGGGGGTCGACCCAAATTTTGGATACAGTCTTCGGGGTGAAAAAGATTATAAATATGTTTGTGGTTCATTGGAAAATTATGAGCCGATGTCCTGCAGTTTTGATATCTTCAAACTATCTGGAACTTCAAGATTCTTCTAGCAGTAGTCTGGTGCAGCGATCTTAGCTGAGACTCCCGGTGCCATTTGGGACGTCACATTGGCCGCCATCCTGCCTTATCCAGCACGCTAGAATTTTCGACGCTCATCATCATCTGACGACGCATCCGCCGTCCATCCCTAGCAGCTTGCAGGGACAGCACAGATAACCGGCCCACGACGATTTATGGTTTCCGGTATCTGGTAGTATACGTAAAAAGGTTAAATTCCCCCTATTTACACAGGCCGAGAATTTTTCCTAGTGCCGTAATTAAACTTTTGTTCGGTTGTGAGAATCCGTCTCGAAACATCGGGAAAAGAATTCGAACTGAATCAAACCATAACTTTCTCCCCAACACACTTTAGTACACCCTTACAGCGCTCGGGGAAAACTATTCACGGTTGTATGATTTTCTACGAAGTGATCACGTACTCCAGTGGATTAATCTCCCAACCCTTTGAACTGTATCAAGGACCTTAGTTGTTTCGAACTAATTTGTGTTTTGCCTAGTGGCCTTTTATTCCGCAACTGTTTGCGAAGAACTGCTTTTTAGTAGTTTAGATTTAGTCGGGTGGAAGTCGCTTGGGCCATCTCCTTTTTTATGTGTATAGGTGCCCCAAGTGCAAACACCTTGGCCATATTTTCAAGTCAATTCAAATCATCATTAATTCAGGCAGCAGCCACATTAGTGTGTCACGTGCACTTTTTGAGTTTATTTGATTGAGGCGCCTGACTGAAGGTCGGCGGGAAGGTGGATACTTTTTTGGGACCTCTTAGCTTTTGGCCAGGGTGTTCCAAATTTATTAGTTATGCCTTCTCACGGAGTAGAGACCCGGGGCAGGGCCGCTCGTCGGCTATCTGCCGCTGACCGGATTCTGGACACGTCCAATCGAGAGTCGATATCCGATTCAACTCCAACTAGGTCAAATTATTTGACAAATTATGACCTTTCGAGGAATATGCAAAAGGACGACATCTCACGAGACGAAAGGGGTGGGTCCACAAATATCACGTAATTTTTTCCCTGCAAAAACAGTAAAAATTGCAAGCAGATTGGGCATAATTAAAGTAAAATATGACTTTTTTTGACTAAAATATGGCATCAAAAAATCTGACACAGCAATATCTAACTAGCCTTAAATAAAAATAATTATGTAAATTGTATTTCCGATACATTTACGGTGCAATTACAAGTTTTTAAAAATCTCACGACATTTCACCAGGTTGGGTCAGAGGGAAGGGTCAGGAAATCGTCAAAAACGCCTCACGAAACTAATGGAGGCATATGCAAAAAGTATTTTAAAATAGTAGATAAGATACTAATCAAAAACTAAATAGGTCGTTATGAAAAACAAAATACTCGTATATAAAAAAATATCAAGAACAAAACAAAAAGAGGAAAAGGAGGAATGCAAACTGTAAAAGATGAGTTGACATAATAATGAGATTTTCAGTATCTAACATGATAGCTTAAAAACAGCTAAACCTTTTTAACCAAATTTGGCATCGAGCTTAATATAAAAATTCTGTGGTATAATGTGGGTTGAATTATAAAAAAAATAATAACTTAAGAACCACATAGGGAAATCGGCATTAAAAGTTTCCAATTAAAATTAGAATCCCATATCTATTGACCAGTGGTTAACTATAAATCCTTTCTTTTTTCTTAGCCTCGTTTGAAATATTTGGCTATTGGTAATGTATTGTTAAAAAAATCGACATCAGTTTGTTCTATCAGTTCATTACCGAGCCTATTGTGCCACAGATGCACCATAAAAATATTCGGATTAGTTTAGCTAATCCATGCTTCCTTTTGTTCATTTATGTGGGTGCATTTAGGGGTAGTGCGATGATGAGGATGCGAAGTTCAATAGACTCATTAGCTGGTCATAATCAATTGACTCAATAGGTATGTGTAATTTATAGCATATAAAGCGCAAGAACTTTTCCAAACGATCATTACGAATCTCATGATATGGAGACCAAATAGTACAACCATTTTCTAGAATTGACCTTACAATTGCAAAGTAAGCATTTCTCAATGTAAAAATGTTTTTTTACGTCTTTCAATGTTCTTAACAAAAATTCTAGCAATTTTATAGCTTTATTTGCAATAATATCTAGGTGTTGAACAAAAGTGAGTTTTCTATAAAAAAAAATCACCCAAGTCACGCATGATAATTGCAAGGTTTCTCCGAAAAAGAGATATTTACCAAGCTGGAAAATTAATATAAATAGCCGAATTTGCGAGGTAAGTAAGCTATAAGCAGTAGGTACAAACATACATGGCATTTAGCATGTACTTTGTTAATAAATAACACATTGTTTCTGGGTTTTATTGTAAGAAAAAGAGTAACAAAAATATAGATCAATAGGAGAGTTAAGGGCGAAAGCGATGCAGTGGATTGAGGGTGGTTCGGGTATAAATTGGAAGAAAGGACTCGCCTTGTTTTTCTTGTTTGCCGGCTCACGTGGAAATTCTTTGTTGTTGATTTTCTTGTCTGTTGCCCATGGTTAGCGATTCACGCCAATAATTACACGATTTACGAATCACTAATTAAGCATTTTAATAAGATTTCGACCGCGGTCAGATTCTCTGTTTTACGGACGATTTCTCAGAGGGTCAGATTTTTTTTATAAAAATTTTTTTCTTCTGTCCTTTTTCTTCCTTATAAGTGAAAGGGAGGGAGAGAAGGACAGATTTACGGAAACAGCATCTTAACCAATAAAATTCATTTTACATTTTATTACAAAAAAAAATTGATGCTGAACAAAATGCATCGCATCAAGAATATTCAACCGTTTGGCGATTGCGGTAGAACACCACCAAGGAGTCTTTATATTTTACCTATTATTTACATTTTTAATATCTCCGCGTGTATATCGTCATTGACACTCCAAAACCTGCTATGTGTATTTTTTTCTGAAAATAAGCTTCTAATGATGCGACACTATATGGACCACGATGCTCACTTTGAAATATCTATTTTGTGCATAGGCAGCCAACAATTTCCAGAAAATCGCGTTTTAAAAACTGCTATGTGCGGAAGCAAGCAGAAATATCTGTTATTTGTTTAAGTGTTTACATAGCAGATATTTCCGCCTGAGCTGAACCATGTGATTGCCGGATATTGTGCACATAGCAGGATTATTTTCTATCCTTAAAGTTTTTTGTTGGTTTGTTAACGTTAAACGACGTTCTACGTAATTTTTTCGTTTGAACAAAATGCTTTCAAGGGGAAAGCTATTAGTAAAACTGGCCACTGAAAAAACACAGGCAAGTTGCAGTCATAATGTCGTAGATATAGAGCCATCAAAGGAGGAACTTGAAGCGCCTGATAAATTTGTTAGTAAGTTTGAGTAAAACTGGATTGTAACAGCACTTATATAGCGTGATTTAATTTAACGTAACTTAATTGAACCTAATTTAAGGAAAACTTAGGGACTTCAGTTTAGATATTTGTCCCCATACATAGTTTAGATATTGGTCCCCCTACATGAATTTACTACATGCATAATACATTATATAAGATCAGCAGTGAAAAAAACGTAGATTACGTAGTTCTAATATCTGAAGGCTGCGGACATCAAAATAGGAACAAAACATTATCTAGTGCCTTGTTAAGATTATCCTCAAAACTCAATATAACTATTGAACTATTAATTAATTTTCATAAAATGATAGAGGCTGACTCAGTCATTCTGCCTTGGAACACTATTTTAACCCTCCTATCTTTGCACCTTGCGATTCTATTTCGCGTATGAAGGAAGCAAGATCATTAAAACCATTTAATATCCATAATTTAGAATACACTTTTTTTCCTTAATTTGGATAAGCTTAATAACCTAAAAAGCATTAGACCCGGACTTGCTAAAGTTAATGACATACGAGGACTTCTCTATCTGCCGTCTGGGGAAATAAAATTGAAATTAAGACATCCAGAAGAATTCATGAATTTTCCAAACAGACGCCAAACGATACTGGATGTTACCGAAAAACCCGAAAAACTTTACAGGAGTCCCCTAAAAATAAGCAAGTAAAAGCTGTTGCACCTTCAAGAATTAAAAGCCGTTGTTCACAAAGATTATCACCCATTTTATGATTCTTTACCTTACCAGGATTAAAAAAGGTTTTTAGTAAAAATAGTAAAAATATGTTCTATCTCATTCTATTTGTTGTAATAGCCTCTTATTTTTTTTTCAGTTTTCAAATATAATAATATTTTCATTTAGCAATAAACTTAGTTTTAATCCTTTAGAACGGTATTATTATCTTGCTTCAAAAGACAACTATACCAAAAATTTCATGTGCTATTATTCTGCTCGAAAATAACTGCGATGTGACAAAATTTCCTAAAAATTTAAATTTCTGACGTAAACTAAAAACATATCGAAAGTAACGTGCTTAAATCCACTAACTATATAGGTGGCCTAAAACGTACTTTATTTATTTTTGATTAGTTTTGTAAGCCGCTAGAGCAACTATAAGTTTTTTCGCGTTCCTATAAAATTTATAAAAATGCACATAGCAGGTTTGGCAGTGTCAACAACGCTATTCACTGTTTGTTTTTGTTTTTCTGTCAAAAGTTGACATATTTTACTAACCAAGAAAAATCAATCTTTCAAAATCTGTATGGTGAAATTATATAAAGAGACAACAAAACATCAGTCCATTTTATAAAATCGCTTTTACATGCAAACATGTAAAAAACTAGAAAGAGGGGGCAATATGAGTTGCCCACCTCTGGTAAAACAATAACTGTCAAATTTAAGGTCTAGGTCTAGCTTGAGTTGGGTTAGGTTTGGGTTAGTTATAATTTTATCTCAGGAATTTTTTTCCAGGGTTTCTTTTTTCCTGGTTTTTCTTTTGCGGAGTTTTTTTTCCTAGATTCACTTACAAATATCCACCATCATTGATTTTTGAGAAATGTTAAATTTTAAACCACAACTATCTGAAGTTACTGCAACCGCAAAAAATACGAAATGCTAAATCAACTACAATTTTAAAGTAACCGATTGAAATAATAATATCATAAGAGAAGGAACGGACATTTTGTTGCATTGAGTTGAATTTTCTCCAGTGTTGCACATAACTTTTTTGCAGGGGGGGGTGAAAATTACCCTTTATTCAAAATGTTTTGAGCCGGATCGGAAAAGGCTCATGTTTTCTCTTTTCAAAAAGTTACAACATTTTAAAATCCAGCTATTCGATCAAAAGTTATAGCAAATTTAAAAGTGTGCAAGGTTTTTTGGCCCCCCCCCTATAGTATTCTATTTATTTATTGCTACTATAAGCAGAATTCACATTGATATTGAAATTAAAAGAAAACGTATAAATCGTTAGTTATTCGAATTTGTAAATTGTAAAATCCGTTGGTTCATTGAAACCAGACGCTCCCATATCGGTACAGCTGCTGCTGCTGGAAGACGCTGACGCATTAGAAGCATGTTTTTTTTCTGCAATTTGTATTTTGTTATGTACCGATTGTTCTAGGGATCCTTCTGCTACGGTCGAGGACTTCCATCCTCCGTGACGCTTCAAAGTAGTTATGTTAGCCCCTGCATTGGCCAAAAGAGTAGCCGAAGACCTTCTCAGCTAGTAACCGGTGTAGAGCGCTGGTTCCTCCAATTTCAGGAACATTGCAATTCTTGAAGGTATCTTCGACAACGTATTTATTCCCACACACTCTCATTTTTGTAAAAAAACAAAAAAGCGGCTAGAACTAGTATTATTCTCTCAAATTGATGGGGTTGACTGGAAATCCTTCTTCAATTACGGTAAAACTTCTGGATTTCTTAGTTTTAGTATTTGGCCAAACTACATGAAAATAATTCCCTTTCTCTTCAATATTTTCTATTTTCAAAGTGACCAATTCACCGCAGCTCCAAGCATCGCTAATCCCCATTATCAAAGCCACTCTCATTAACAGGTAGTCGTCGTCGTTATCTTCGTTCAAAAACTTCTCTATTTCAGGTCGTTCTAATGTCTTGGCTGAAAAACTTGCCATATTTTGAAATGTCGATTTTTTTATAAAGGTTAATATTGAGCGAAGCATCGAGTATTTGATCCATAGCGACGATGTGGCTAATTTTTTTTGGAAATATAAAAAATGATCCAATAGAATATTTTCATCGACACCTTTTATTTTCCGTGAATTCATCCAAGACTGACAAGTGTCAAAATTTATTTAAACATTTACAATTTATTCTGACATTTATAGGGTACTAAGAGGCAAGTAGCTTTGATTTGATCACTAAGCTTATCAATTATTATCTTATAAAAAAGTCACTTGAGAATTTAAATCTTTCTCGTGTGACTTATTTTCAACATAACACACTAGTACCATAGTAACTATTATTGTAGTTTGTAAGAGCCGTACTTTATAAAAAAATAATATAACCTTGTATGGGCAGCTATACGTATCTGCTGGCGCATATTTTTTATATATACCGGGCGGGCCATAAAAAACCGGACAAAATGTTTTCCGTTATAACTTTTAAACCATATCACCGATTTTAATGCAACAAACTGTTCTTTGCAGGGAATTGAAAAAGACTTTGACTAGAAAAAAAATTTTTGCCGTCATCTTAAAATCTAAGATGGCGGACAGAAACAAACTTTACTCTTCAAAGAGCCTCGTTTATTCTTATGTTACGGAAATTTTTTGGATTTTTTGATGAAGTCATAAAAAAGCTTTGTTTCTGCCACGTAGAACGAGGTGCAAATCATTAAAATCGGTTAAGTGGTTCCCAAAAAAAGATAAAAAATTTCAATCAGTGTTTTACGGATTATGCGATTGCCGTCTCAATTCTGTCTGCATACATTTTCTCATAAATTAATTATTGCTTAACCTATTTTGATGAAATAAAAAGCCTCAATGCAAAAATCGATTGTTTTGTAACTACTGTTATTGAAATTTGTCGCCATATTAAAATCCAAGATGACGGACAAAATCAAACTTGTCCCATTAAAGAGGCTCGTTTATTTATATGTTCTGTAAACTTGAAAATTTCTTTTTGTTAATCATCAAAATCGGTTTGGTGGTTCTCCAAAAATTAATTTTTGTTTCCATCACTGTTTTCCAGATTATACGATCGCCTTCTCAAATTGACACTCAAGCGATTTCAATAAAATAAAAAAGCATCATGGCGAAGATCAAAAAAGCTCGTTTATTCTTAGGTTTCTAGGATCTAAAAATGCCCGAACGAATCATTAAAATCGGTTTAGTAGTTCTCAAAAAAATAATTTTTGTTTTAACCGTTGTTTTGTTATTACTGATTGATAAAATAAAAAACAACATGGTAAAAATCGATTTCTATTTAAAGATCGGCATTAAAATTTTCCACCATTTAAAAAAGCCCGTCTTTTTTTTTGTTGCGAGTCATTTTTTTGAATTTTTATTAATTTTTTAGATTTGCCACGCTCTGCACCATGCATAACGAAAATCGCCTTAGTATTTCTTAAGCTATCAGTGGTGTCTTGCATTTCTGCATTGATTTCTTTATAAAATCATTATTATTAAATCGATTTTTATGAAATATAAAGCATCATATTAACAACCGACTGCTCACCAAAATCACGAAAGAAAAATGCCGCTTAAAATCTAAGATCTCCATAAGAATCGTTTCTTTTTATGTTGTGAGAAAGCTTCTTTGAAGAGATAAATTTAATTGTGTTCGCCTTGCGTCTCAAAATGGCGACAATTTCGATAGTGATCTTTTAGGAGTTTTTGATCTTCGCCATGATGCTTTTCATTTTATTGAAATCGGTTGAGTATCAATTTGAGAAGGCAATCGTATAATCTGGAAAACAGTGATGGAAACAAAAATTAATTTTTGGAGAACCACCAAACCGATTTTGATGATTTATACCTAGTTGTGCGTGGCGAAAGCAGAACTTTTGTACAAATTAATATTTAAAAGTTTACAGAACATATAGATAAACGAGCCTCTTTAAAGGGACAAGTTTGATTTTGTCCGTCATCTTGGATTTTAAGATGCCGACAAATTTCAATATCAGTAGTTACAGAACAAGCGATCTTTCGGTTTAGCAATAATTAATTTATGAAAAAATGTATGCAGACAGAATTGAGACGGCAATCGCATAATCCGTAAAACACTGATTGAAATTTTCTAATTTTTTTTGGGAACCAGTTAACCGATTTTAATAATTCGCACCTCTTTCTGCGTGGCAGAAACAAAGCTTTTTTATGACTTTATAAAAAAATCCAAAAAATTTCAATAACATAAGAATAAACGAGGCTCTCTGAAGGGTAAAGTTTGTTTCTATCCGACATCTTAAATTTTAAGGTGGTGGAAAAAAAATATTTCCAATCAAATTCTTGCTCAATTCTCTGCAAAGAACAGTTTGTTGCATTAAAATCGGTGGTTTGGTTTAAAAAAATAACGGAAAGCATTTTGTCCGGTTTTTTATGGCCCACCCGGTAATTAACTAAAAAACATCACAAACTGACAAAAATGTAATATAAACCTAGTATTAAAAATTAGTTAAAAGACCTCCAAATCAGTTACTTCAACCGAAAAGAAACTAAAAAACAAACGATCAAAAGATCTTGGGTGGAAATAACGAAAATTCAAACTTGGATGAGCATCCCACAAGGAACACACTAAAGATCAAAGCGAAAAGAGAAATGATTAAACGATGTTTTGCCCTGGGTAACCAGCGTGGGCTCATCAGTAGTTTCACTGGTCACCCTCCACTATACATCATTAAACACCATCATAAACTTTGATTTCCAACCTTGAACCACTCACAAAGAGGTATCGTTCCGCACTGGTACTTATCCAAGTTACCTGATACGAATTCGTACTGGCGTGTTAATATTTCCAGTAGGATTATGCTCCTAAGGCAATCAAAACAAAAAAGAAGTTAAAACACCTCCAAATCAGTTACTTCAACCGAAAAGAAACGAAAAAACAAACGATCAAAAGATTTTGGGTGGAAATAACGAAAATTCAAACTTGGATGAGCATCCCACAAGGAACACACAAAAGATCAAAGCGAAAAGAGAAACGATTAAACGATGTTTCGCCCTGGGTAACCAGCGTGGGCTCATCAATAGTTTCAATAGTCACTCTCCATTATACATCATTAAACACCATCATACACTTTGATTTCCAACCTTGAAACACTCACAAAGAGGCATCTTTCAATTAAAACAACATAGAACATAGTAATATTATATTTCATTTACATAAATAAAACAAAAATATATTATTACCTAACTATTAAGTTTTTTTTTATTTGTGGTATATTTCTTGCTGTATTCTTACCAAGGGAGATTGCACTCACTTGCTTTTTCTACATATATTACCGTAAATAGAGAATTGAACAGTAATCTTGTATTTTGTACGTAGTATTGCAGACTATTACTAATTTTGACGACCTGGTACCTAATTTTTTAAATAAATTCGACTTATTTGGAAGTCTATCTTTTTCACAATTAAATATCTGGCCATTGGGCCGCTGTGGTCAGGTAAAAGATTATTGCTGTACAGTAATAATGAATTTCAAAATCGGTATTAGGGACTTATTGGGCGTTACTCTATAAAGTTTTACCGTAATAAGGGAAAACCGTACTTTATTTAGGTTGAACCTTAACCATACTTTAAAAAAAGTGTTATTGGAAGTCGCATTACTTTTCCTTATTCCTAACCTAAAATTTCTAAACTTCTAGGAATTTTCTCTGATAAATTCTCGCAAAAGAATTATTTCTTCAGTGTAGCTGAACCTCAACCTTGTAGGTTTACTGTTTGGTTTGCTGTATAGCATAAAATCATTGTCATGTGTCTCCACTTGTGACATAATATGGGGATTATTTGACTCATAACCTAGCTATATTTGTTCGGTCTTTAATATGAGCAACAAATTTTATGGTCTTTGCTCATTATTAAGTCCACCTGATATGCTTTTTGGGTCATATGTGCTTGGGAAGCTGGGATGCAGGAAGCTGTATGTATGTAATCGCTCTCTAGCCCATTATGGCAAGTCCCTTAAACAGGTACTCCTGATATGTGATACCTTTACAACTTATAAAAAAAACAATTGTAGCTCCGCAAAAAAAAGGATTATACATATGCTATAGGATATTTTTAAGCCGTAGCATAGTCAATGTGTTAAGGCCTTTTGTATTGTCATTGTACTGATTTAACATTTAACTTCTCAATAAAAAATGGTTTTCGTAGGGCAAGCAAACCTGATCAATTTTGTATGTAAATCATGTCCAGGCAAAACCCTTACGTGGACTTTACTGACTTTCGGCTCCTCCCATACTCTCAGAAACGTGTTCCCAACCTCTCTCTTTCACCAACTTACTAGAATATATAACGCAGCTTTTTTCATACACTACTGGGTAGTTTGAAACTACTTGAAAAAATTCGTCAGAATATTCTGGAGTGGACTGAGTGGTGTTTGTCCCGACCACACCCACGATGTCTTCTTCGTCACTAAGTTCATACATTTTACATTAAATAAACGATATAAATAATCGAAACGAAAAATAAAAAATCTAAAAATCGGCGAAACAAAAATTGGAGGTTATATCAAGTGGCTGTCAATTTCCTTGGCCAACGCATGGCCGCGTAACGCTTGATCCACAGTTTCCCTTCTTTGAGTTCACTTCTATTTTCCTCTTCGTCGTTTAGAGAAAGAGGGAAATATATTTTCTATTGCCATCTCACTTTTTTCGATAAAGAGAGAAATAGAAGTAGCGGCTAGAAGTGAAACTGTGGATCAGGCGTAAGGCGCAACTTGCGAGATTAGGTTTTATTTATTTTTAAATTTCTTAAAATTCTCCCAAGAAAATAAAAAAAATATTTAGGTTTTCGAACTTCTAAACACCTAGAAATTTTTTAAACGCAATCGATTTCGAAAATAATTTGTAGTTTTCCAGAAAATTAGAAAAGCTGGGAAATTTGACATTGACATTTGTCCGCTTGCTTGCTTGCGTGCTTGCTTGCTTAATTAAAATTCCGCCTTTATACTCTGCAACATGTTTTAAACTTTTTGAGTTTGTTGTGACTTTGCAAGGCTTATTTGGAGCGGAAAAGTTTACCTACTTTGTCGTTTGGCTAAATTGGATTTTTATTTATGGGCTTTACTTATTGTCAGATTAGCATGGCGACAAGCCGAATAAAGACCGGAAGAAACTTATAGGCGACATGTCGGAACATCTCTTACCGCTAGAGAAATGCATGTCAATATGTAAATCAAGAATAAATTAAATTGTCAAATAAGGGTCCAACCACTTATGTAGGTACTTTAGTGACTGCTTAAGAACAGGCAAATCAATTAAAACATTCTGCCAACTAGTCGCGACACTGTAAAGTTTACCTTTTTAAAAGAATTAGGGTTTGAATGTTTTAAGGTCCCCCACCAACTTTTAAGAACCAGAATTGAGGACAAAACATACCTTTTTAGAGACTTTTATACAGTGCAGGTTTAAAAAAAATGAAAGAAGATATCAGTGTTGGATTAATGGGCCAGTCAAATTAGGTCGAAAAAAATCGTTTTGAGGAATTAATTCCCAGCTATCTGGAAATCATTTTAGTACCTCTATTTGGTCCCAAAGGTGTGTAGTCTGTGTTTACACATTGGTAGTGAGCTTAACTTTTGTTAGCCAAAAAACCGCCAAATTTTTGTATTTTTTTAGTTTTTTGCTTGTAGCTAGAAAACGGTGTGTGGGACGGAAAATGCCATTCCAGTCAACAATGCAGAGGACTAAATTCTGCGTCGAATTACATCAAAAAAGTCAAATTCGTTTTAGGGCTATAGCCAAAATCGAATATTGAAAACAGGGATAATTTTTCATTTCGGTGAAAAATTACATTCTCCTACTAGCGTGCGTAAAAGTGCACTTTTACCCACGCATTTGCGTGCGGGAAGTTGCATTTCTCGCACGCCGTGCGGGAATGGATTTACCTGTGCCTTTTCCGCACGGCGTGCGAAAAATAATTTTTCGCGCAACGATTTTTTAGGTCCAATACGACTTTTTAGATATATTTTTCAATTCAAACGTAAAGAAAATGCAAAAAAAAAACAGTTTTTTTGCTATTTTAATCCCTAAAAATGAAAATATGATTCTGTCTAAATGGTTTATACGCTCCGCGTCGTTCATGCAACTGCCGTCGCGTGCGGAAAAGTATCACGTTCCGCATTTGTTAAGTAAATAACTATTTGCGACGTCGGTTAACCTAGGGGACCATCATAAGGGTCCCAAATATTTTGTACCTCTTTCGTTACGGTTAAATTAATTTTGTAGCCGCAGCAGTTTTTGAGAAAACGCGACTGCCTAGCGTAACCTGTAAGCTGAAGGGCGACCCTAGTTCTTTAGTTCTGTCAAAGCTAGGAGGATAAAATAAACACGACATGTTGTAGCTAGGCTTGTTTGAAGAAACCACATATAAAAAGTTTTCAAGATAATTCTAAATTTTTTTATTAATTAATATTGCAGCTGCCGATGCTTTCTAGATTTTTCCATACGAGTAGAGATATGTGGTCAAGCCGGAAAATGACGTCGGTTAACCTGGGGGGGCCATCATAAGTGACCCAAATATATTCAACTATATTTTGTAGCCTTTTTGTAGCTATTTTGTTACGCTTAAATTAATATTGCAGCTGCAGCCGTTTTCTGGAAACCGGCTGCTATATTAATTATTTAAAAAAATCTAGAATTATTTTGAAAACTTTTTATATGCGATTTCGTCGTTCGGAAGTTTAACTTCTTGTTTTAATTGTCTTAGGAGCATATTACTATTGGAAAGATAAACATGCCGAGACGAACACGTATCAGGTGACTTATAATAAGTACCATGCGGAACGATGCCTATTTGTGAGTGATTCAGAGTTGGAAGTCAGAGTGTGCGATGGTGTTAAATGATGTCTGGATTGAGGGTGACTAGTGAATCCACTGACGAGCCCACGCTGGTCACCCCGGGCGAAACATTGTTTAATTGTTTCTCCTTTCACTTTGGTCTTCGTGTTCCATGTGGGACACTTATCCAATTTTTAATTTTCGTTCTTTCCTCCCAAGATCTTTTGATCTTCTCTTTTTTAGATTCTTTTTGGTTGATGTAACTGATTTGGAAGTTTAACTTCTTGTTTTAATTGTCTTAGGAGCATATTCCTATTAGAAAGATTAACACGCCAGGACGAATCCGTATCAGGTGACTTATAATAAGTACCATGCGGAACGATGCCTATTTGTGAGTGTTTCAGAGTTGGAATTCAGAGTGTGCGATGGTGTTAAATAATGTCTGGATTGAGGGTGACTAGTGAATCCACTGACGAGCCCACGCTGGTAACGCCGGGCGAAACATCGTTTAATTGTTTCTCCTTTCGCTTTGGTCTTTTGCGTGTTCCTTGTGGGACACTCATCCAATTTTGAATTTTCGTTCTTTCCTCCCAAGATCTTTTGATTTTCTCTTTTTTAGATTCTTTTCGGTTGATGTAACTGATTTGGAAGTTTAAACCACAGAGTGGTTAGGGTCATGAAAAATTCGCCTTAAGTGATTTTTTCACCATTCTTGGAGGGGACAGCTTTGCAAGCTGCTAGTGTGTATTAGAGACCTTTTTAAAATTATTTTTTTCACTATTTGTGGTGGCACAAAATTATCTACAGAGGGAAACAAAACATTTTTTAAAAAGTGATTTTTTCACCCTTTTCTGTGGGTACAGTTTTGCAACTTGCCAGGGCGTATTAGAGACATCTACAGGGTGAAACAAGAAATTTTTCATTAAAAGTGTTTTTTTTTCACCCTTTTCTGAGGGGGCAGTTTTACAAGCTGCTAGGGGGGATTAGAAGCTTTGTTAAAGTTAATTTTTTTCCAATAGTAGATCTTAACAAGGCTTCTAATGCACCCGAGCAGTTTGCAAAACTGTGCCCTAAGAAAGAGATGAAAAAATCACTTTTATTAAAAAATGTATTTTCTCACCATCAAGGACTTTAATGCACCCAAGCAGCTTGCAAAATTGTACCCTCAGAAAAGGGTGAAAAAATCTCTTTTATTAAAAAATGTCTTGTTTCAACCTGTAGATGATATTGTGGCACCACAAAAATATGTGTAAAAAGTAGATTTTAATAAGGCTTCTAGTGCACCCAAGCAGCTTGCAAAACTGTACCCTCAGAAAAGGGTGAAAAACATCTCTTTTATTAAAAAATGTCTTGTTTCACCCTGTAGATGATTTTGTGCCGCCACATAAATATGTGTAAAAAGGAGATTTTAACAAGGCTTCTAATGCACTCAAGCAGCTTGCAAAACTGTCCCCTCAGAAAAGGGCGAAAAAACCATTTTTATTAAAAAATGTCTTGTTTCACCCTGTAGATGATTTTGTGCCGCCACAAAAATATGTGAAAAAAATTAACTTTAACAAAGCCTCTAATAAATCCTAGCAGCTTGCAAAACTGCCCCCTCAGAAAAGCGTGAGAAAATCACTTTTTTCAAAAAATGTCTTGTTTCACCCTGTATATGATTTTACGCCATCACAAAAATATCCCCGAAGTTAGCCTTGCTAAAGACCTTAAAAAGATTCTAGCAACTTATCAAAGTTTATCCCCTAAAAGAGGTGAAAACGCCACTTTTCTTAAAAATGTCTTGTTTAATCCTGTAGGCGCTTTAACGCAGTTTCGGGGGGGGGGGATACCCATTTTGACCTAAATGAACTCCTTCAAAGAGTTCCTCATTATTAAAATATTTCCAGATGGTTTAGTTTAGCAGAAAACGATTTTTTTCCAATATTTGCTTGGTCCACTCTAATTTTACCGAGATTGCAATCGCAATCCCAAGTCAACTTCAGCCACGTTTTATACACTTAGTCCAATATATCTACATATTTTTCCATAGGGCTGTATGAAATAATTCGCAGATGGCAAAGAATCTGTTAAATAGTATACCCAAGCTATCTGTAAATCGAAGAGATCACACTCGCCTCCTTTGCAGGAACGACGCCATCTTGATTTTAGGGTATTTTTCAATATTTTTAAATTTCTCGCTCATCTTTTAACCTACAAAAAAATTTAACACGCCGCTTTGCAGGGAATTGATTTCTCCCTAATAATGATTTTATAGGGTGTTCTGTTATCTGCCGTGGTTATTGAGTTAGAATGAAATTTGTTTATAAAATGTCATTTCATTTTTTTTTTCATTGGCGGTTTCGGTCTTTTTTTGTTGTCCAATCAAAAAAGCAATTTTACAAAAATTGTAAAGAATTAGATTTTCTAAATTTTAGTGCAAGTAGGTTTTTTTCGGCAAAAAACAATTTTCGCTCCAATGCAGCTGGCATATAACAATGTTTAAAAATTATGAATGAAATAAGCAGTTGCGGAAAATTTAAGAGACTGCAAATGCATACAAGTGTGGGTTTGGAATAGGATTTAAAACTGCATTAAGCATAATATTAAAACACTTTAAGGTGACCCGTCGCGACGCTCCTTGCTGCCACCGACAGCTGCAGTGCAGCTCCTTCTCTTAGTTTATAGTTTCCGTTTTTATTTATTTTTATTAATTGATTTCATATAAAAGAATAATTTTAGGTAGTTAATAAATACGTATTTGGTTTAGATACCATTCCTTGTTATATGATACAATGTCCATTACATCTACAATAAATTGTTTGTTTTTAATTTTAGAATATACAGAGTGGAGACTTTAAATGGAATATTAGCCTTGGCGGCTTAAAAAATTGTTTTTAGAAAAATCCAAAAACACGTCAACTAAGATGTTAAAAAAATGACACGGGCGTTTTTCTTTTTCCATAAATTTTCCAACAAAGTACAACGAGTGGGATCTCCGCATTTAAAAAAAATGTTGCATGTAAATAGACCTCTTCCTGAGGGTTCGTTGACAAAAATTGTTTGCCGAAAATTTTAGCTGCTAAAAACTTCGGTAGATTTGTTTTAGAATTATTCCAAAAAACAATTTTTTAATCCGCTACGGCCAATATTTCATTCAAAGTCTCTACCCTGTATATTATAAAATTAAAAACAAACAATTTATTGTACACGTAATGGACATTGTATCATATGATAAGAAATGGTATCTACAACTAATACGTATGTATTAACTACCCAAAATTATTCTTTCATATGAAATAATTAATAAAAATAAATAAAAACGGAAACTAAGGCGTGGCCTTAAAGTGTTTTAATATTTTACCCAATGTAGTTTTAAATCCTATTTCAAACCCACACTTATTTAAAAATAAATCATTTAAATTTTGGTGTATGTAAAGATGGCGTCGTTCCTGCAGAGGGGGCGAGTGTGATCTCTTCAGTTTAGAGATAGTTTGGGTATTTTTTCTAACAGTTAAACACTATTTGCCATCTGCGAATTATTTCGCACAGAAAATATAATATTCCTGAAGTAATTTACGTACTTGCTAAATCGTATGTAAGTATGAGAAGTGGTTTAAAGAATGAGAATAGTCAGTACATAAAAAGCTTAAAGTATTCACCCGATGACGACTCCATATATATATATATATATATATATATATATAAGCAATCAAAAACATTGTAAAAAATAAATGGAATGGAAGTTCGAAACTTTAGCTTCCTCTTTATATCAACGTTGTCTACTACCTTCAAACAATAGTTAAAATACTCTACCAATCAATGGGCACCTAATCTCACACTATCGATATCGTATATATATATATATATATATATCCTAGATTGCTTTTTTTGCTTCTATTGATGGTTGTATTTGATCTATAACATACAAAACTTATAGTTTAAATTTATTTTACTCCTTAGCAAAATTTTATAAAAACATATTCCGAAAATCGCGGTAAGACGATATATTTTTATGCTCACTTACTGAATGTCAGTTTTTAGGAAATAATTTTCAGCTCCCTCTGCATTGAATAAAAGCTCAACACTGATCTGATTAAATTAAACTTTATTAATTTTATTCTCGTGCGTATTAGAGAATCTGTGCGAAAAACTATATTATTTTATAATAAAAAGAAAAAAATTAACAAAAAAAATTAAATAAAAATTTCATGACATAACACTATTATTTTATGTTAATTTAAAACTAAAAAACCCAATTTATGGACTCGCTTAGTTAAATAAAAAAAATTAAAATAAAATCAAAATTTTTTCGAATTCGTTATACTTCTCATTCCTGAGAAAAATCTTGGCTACGTTAATTGTTTTAATTTAAAAAAAATCTATTTTATAGTGACCATGACATAACCCTTTAACAATTTTTCTGATATTTTCGGACCACTCCAAGCAGGATTCCATCAATAAAATTAGGGACCTAACTTTATATTTATATAGGTCCCTGATAAAATTGATTTTTTCATTGTTTTTGTAATTTTAATTTGAGTTTGAGCAGGGCGCCAAGTTTATATGTTGCCCAGGGCGCCAAAAGCTCTAGGACCGGGCCTGCCCTTGGCCTTTAAACAGGTGTGATCATCCCAGGTTATCTAGAGTTAGTCTCAATACTAGTTTATGATAAAATGATATAAAACGAAGATTAAAAATACTTATAAAAAAAAATTAATTTCAATATTATTAGTTCAGGAACGCCGAGAAAACAATCAAAATACACTTTTAAGCAGTTTTTAAAGCAAAAAACCTTCGGAGAGTGAGTAATTAATTAGAAAATACTATGTTGATCAATTAGCTAACCGTTGCCGATTTAACTACATTTCTTGCGCATTAGGCGTCACCATAATTGAATGAGTCACGTATGTATGCAGAATCAGCAAGCGTAAAAAAAAGGTCTAAAAATAAATCCTCTTCGAAACGTGTCCAGCAGGGTACCGATTCTGGAAGTCACGCGCTTAAAAGCAGTGACGAGACGATCGAATAATCACCAAATTATTATAGGCACGCGCAGAGCTGCCTCGAACAACAATTTTTGAGCGAAGCCGTTCCCTCGCCAGGGGCTCTATTCTGGGCGTAATAGAACGATCATACCCTGAGAAGTGATCAATCGCACAAAAGTAATTCAAACGACGCACGGTGGTCGATTTTCCGGAAAACGCGGACATAAATGGAAAAATTAAAAAATTCAAAATGTATCTAAATTTGCCCCTATATGGTTGTCAAGCTACTAAGAGAATAGTTGGCCAAAGAATAAACTATGCTTTTTACGAGTTTGACATTACGTATTAGTATTCAACATCAAATTTCAAATAGAAGAACCAGAGTATGACAGTATTCAACTGTTAATATCTCGAAAACAGTTGAAGATCGACATAGGGTGCGTTATATAAAAATGCTTAGAATTTTAAAACAGAATGCAAAAATGCAATAATGTACTGGGTGTTTCATTTGAAAGTTTCGGTTGGCATTCTTTTTAATATGACCTATATACATAAAAATATTCTAGTATACTGTAACATTTATATATTTTGTCAATTACTTTAAAGTAAATTTGATTGTTCTAAACTAACATTTTTAGTTTAATTTTGTGAAGTGAGCTTAAAATTAAAATATCATGTGTCTTTAACTGTAACCCAAATTATCACGTGGCTGGGCACTTTTAAATAGTCACGTGACCATCAGTGCTATATTCAAACTGTATTTGACATCCCAACATTTTTCGCTAAATAAAAAATTCAAGCTCCAATCGTCTTTCAATCTACATGTCCTTCGTAGATCCCTACTCACACCACCATCAGAAATTTAGCTAATTAATAAATCTCTCTCTCTCTCTCTCTCTTATCTTTTATCTCTTAAAAATTTCTTAAGATAAATGTGAAAATTCACACGATCATCCTGTGTATCAGCTAAATAAGAATAAATTTATCTTTTTATTGAAACTAAATATTTTGTGCGATTAAATTACAATGTGAAAGTTTTTTTTAATATCCGCGTTTTTACAAAAATCGACCACTGTGCGAGGTCTACTCTAAAAGACGTTCAAGTTTGACGTAGAATGCGCATTAGCGAGTTCCGTCACGTGATGGTTTCGTCCAATAGCGTGCTCTGAAATAATACGAGTGACGTTTTTCACACGAGCTTTCCTACAACTCCCAATTACTGGGTCTAGTCGAGAGAACGGCTTCGCTCAAAAATTGTTGTTCGAAGCAGTTCTGCGCGTGCCCATATTAGTTTGGTGATTATTTGATCGTCTCGTCACTGCTTTTAAGCGCGTTTATTGGCTGAAACTACTTTTCTTCTCTCAGGCGAACGATCACTTCCTATAACTTCCAGAATCGGTACCCAGATAGTACCGGGAAGAGTGGGAAACATATCTAATATATGAATCGGCACCTTTTAAGTTTTATTAAAAATCTATGATATTTTTATTGGGTTAAAAAAAGCGAATTAATTTTCATAATGTTTATAATACGCGTACGCCGGGGGGAGGGCTTTGGGGCTAAGCCTCCGCTCAGGCCATTAAATATTCTTTCCCAAAAATCGAATTGCCCAAAAATTAATAAAATAATGCGGCCCCACCCAGGAACAATTTCTGCGTACGTCACTGATTAAAGATAAGATATGTTTCCGATTATTTTCATAAACTATAATAGTCTTTATGTTAAAATGAACATAAAAGGCAGATTAAAAGTTCTTATTAAAAATTAGTATTTCACTATCATTAGGTCAAGAACGTCGAGAAAACAAAAACGTAGTCAAGCAGTTTTCGATATTATGCCTTAAATTTTGTAAATATGTTCAGTCGGAATCACTCACTCTGATTTTATTTAGAATGATTTTCATAGTCTTTAATGACCTTCGTGAAAAAGTGAAATGTTTTGTCTAAGGTTACCCATCGGCAAATTTTGAGTTTTTTTCTCATAAGTGGGCATTTTTTATTTTTCAAGATTTTCTTTTATAAAGTACACATGGCTTCGTAACTACACAAAAGTTTGTAAAAGAAGTTTGATATTTAAGATGGGTATTATTCAAAGACTCATAACCTTCTCTTTAAAAAAAAAACTGATGTTTCTTACACCTAAGAAAACTTTGGGTTCATTATCAATACCTTGTATATTAAAACTGATGTTTCTCAGACCTAAGGAAACTTTGGATTCATTATCAATACCTTGTATATTTATACAAGGTATTGATAATGATTGGAAAAATATCAGTTTTTAAAAGAGAAAGTTATGAGGCGCAGCGAGGTATTTAAAAACGCGAGTAAAAAAAGCACAGTATAGCCGCGAGTTGTTAACACTATTTTTATTTTAAGAGACATTTTAATGTTTGACAGTTTGATAATTTCGTAAATACTTGTTGAAAACTGGCGGAAACGGCTTAATTTTTACGATTTTTTGCTATTTCTCTTAAGTTTTGGGTCAAAAACGTACAGAAATGTTTTTTTGCACCCGTGATCACAAAAAAAGTTTTTTTGCATCGGCAACCATAAAAGTCATGCTTTTGTTATCTGCAGACAGTTACTAAAATCATGTTTTTGATGAAGGTATAAAAAAAAAAATCGCGATCCCCGTTTTTGAACGAGACCAAATAGAGACCAAACCCAAACCTCAAGTCAAATTTTATCGCTTTACATTGACCGATTATGATAAAAATTAATAAACAAGACATTGGTGACAAGTAAATAGTAAAAAGCATTTTGAAACGCATATATAAACGTCATATTTAAATTATGTAAAAAATAATAAAAGCTGTACCGAACACATTTTTTTTATAAAAAGGTCACCCCCAGCATGTTATCCCAAGTTGTCCCAAAATTCGTCAATAAGATCTTTCATTCAGTCCTCTTCTTTCATTCAATTTTCTTTGAAAATCTTGATGTATCACTCATGGCTAGAAAAGTTTTAACTTCATTCGCTTTGACCTTTCCCTGGTGTTTCAAAACACAAGTTAACGCCGACCCCTCCTTCTTCAGTTCAAGCCTTACCGCGACATTTTCCACTGTCTCAAAACACAACCTTTCCCCACTTTTCCACAACACAATGTACTTGGGCGCCGTAGCATCACAAAACTCTCTAGGACTCTTCCCAAACGCTCTTTAACTTTTTTCGTTCGTCAAAAGAAATTTTTAAATAATGTCCATCACACAAAAATTCAACATCAAAAAGAAAATCTTTGTGTTACCTTCAAAACAGGTACATAGACTGGTCATCGCCGCATTTTGGGGCTTACGACGCGACGCGACGCGACGCTCTAAAGAATTATTTTGAAACGCAATTGCAATTCTACTCATTTAAGGATCGGTAATACTACTATTCTTATATTATAATATTGTGTTTCTGACGTATTACTTTCTTAAGAAATTATTTTCGATACATTTGTAAGTACATTCTTTTACGATTCTAGCAAATTTTTATCAGAAAATTATATTTTTCTCTATTAACTATAGAGAAAACTAAGCCTCGGCTAAATTTTATTCTGCGCAATTATTTTCTTAAATTTTATTTTCTTTTAAATTTCGTTTTGGATGTTTTTAATTTCAACTATTTTATAATCGGTTAAAGTGTATTTCTTGAATTATGGGTTTTTTAACCATCGGCTGAATTATCGCTCATGGTATTTGTGTACTAAATATTTTCTATTATTTTACGTTTCGTTAAAAGTATTTCTCGTTAAAGTTTTACGCTCTCAGGCTGACTTGCTGATATGTTCATGAATCACATCGAAACGAAATTTATTATCCTACAAAACCCCGAAATTATCACATGCCAATACGTAGACGCCATTGTACCCCCTACAATTAACATGCAATTGACCTTGGTTGACACAGGAATTGAATAAAATTTTGGTATGTTGTAGACCTGAACACACTCTAAATTGACTAAAAAAATCGTACGACTACTTTCCAAGAAACAGGGGTTTATTTGATAGTGCTAATAAACAAACGAAATGTGAATATTAACACAAAAAAATAGGTTTTTGCTGTAACTTTGCTTGCCAAAAGAGTTTACGCGACTAAATAAGGAACAAGAATAACATGAGTGGACCAAAAAATCATTTGGTATACCAAGTAAGTAATATATTAATTGATGTGTGTTTTTGCAAAGTACAAAATATATATATATATATTCGCGGTATTCCATAAAATTATTTATTATGGTGGTATTCCAAGATGAAAGGATCTAAAGATTACAAAAGAAAAATCAAAAAATCTATTAAATTTAAATATACAAATAAATCTAAACAAAAATAAGCTGCCCCTATCCCCAAATTTCTGCGCTTCTAGCACTCACACATAAAACCAACAACCCACTTCCCTTACCACTACCACACAAAACACACACACACCGAGTGCGCGCACCCACACCATGGTGTGGCCTTTCTGAACCCAGCCCTGCGCTACGGCGGCCACAACATTAAATACAGTTTTAAGAGATTTTCGGCACGCTAAAAATGTTAAAATAACGCGCTATTTTCTGTCGAACGAAAGTAATTTAACTGATGATAGCAAGCTATATTTCTTCTTTTCAAACATTGATAGTAACACAAATTACAAAGTGTTTTTCGCAAATTTTCAAAAAGATCGTCAAAATTAAAGTGATAATTAAAAATTTGGGGTTACAAATAAGCACATAGGCAGTGCCTAAAGAAGTTTTTTGCTTATGCTTATTTCATTTACGTCCCTTCTTTTTGCTTAGTGTAGAAAATGTAATTTCTTTATACTTTCATCAAAACACGATTTTAGTAACTGACCGCAAAAAACAAAACCATCGCTTTTTTGGTTACCGGTGCAAAAAAAAAATGAATCATGGATGCAAAAACAAAATTTCTTTCATTTTTGACCAAGAAAAAATCAGAAACATGGTAAGCAGTGGATGTTGTATTCGAGATATTTTTCTGATTCTTAAGGATTTTTTGTAAAAGATAATATAAAATATATTGTTTAAAATTCACTGCTAAACTGTGCATTTTTACGTGCGTTTAAATAACTTGCTTTAAAAATGGCTAGTTATAAAAACTGCTATTAAAAGGCCCAAAATTTTTTTCTTATTAAAAAATAACGTTTGACATTAGGCACTTAATATTTCAACGCATCAGTATCAGTATACGTAAAGCGTTCAAAATAAAGCCAAAATACACCACATTTTTGACTTGTTTATGCGATGTTTCGAACGATGCCCGCTTTTTTGAAGGGTGCGATAACAGAACTGCTGATTGAAATCGTTGCGTATGTTCGTGGGTCCGCAACGATACGTACATGTTCCTACAAAAATGTAGCGTATTTTGACTTTGTTTCGAACGCGTTACGTCTACCGATACCGATGCGTTGAAATATTTACTTTAAGTGTCTATTTTATGTTTAACGTAGTTTTAAGTTTTGAAGTATCGTAATATTCCTGTATGTATGTAGAAGTACCAAGGTACTCATTCTTATTTTTCGTCAAAATGACCTTCCGGAAGAAAGATTTTGCGAGGACAAGTTAGTAACGATTTCATCAATAAATTATACGCTGAATACAAGCTCCATTTCATTTTCTTTTTGAAAAAATCGTCTAAGTACACAGCAATCAAGCAACGAATTGTATACACATGCTACTAAGACATCCAACTGGTTAGCTGATCATTAATAAAACATTTTAAAGTGCGTTGAAATGCTTTTTATACGCACGACGCGCGGCGTAGGTAAACAACTTCTTGCACGTAAAAGCGTGCACGCACGCAAGTAATAAATAGTATATTTCCTAACAAGTGCGTAAAAGAAACTTTTCGCAAGAGATAGGAACGGTTTTTTCTTTGAGAGTGCGGAAAACATTAAAAAGCTTTCTTAAATTATTGTTTTTTATAATGTTAGAGACTTCTTGAAAAGAACGAACGTTTTAACCTACAATACTGCTGTCAGAAAGTTATTTTTCGTTAAGTTGAGACTGCGCCGTAGCAGGAATATGACAGATTTGGCTATTAACGGATATTGAAATACGTTAGTAATGCAGAAATGCGTAAAATATCCATTATTATAGCAAATAATTTATTTGTCTTTTTTTTTTCGCTTCTTAAATAGTCAGTCTAGGTCCTATATCAAACATATTTTATTAAATTTAATAAAAAAGCTAATGCTTTTTTTAACACATTTTTGTTAAAAATTAACAACATTTTTCAATAATCGGAAAATAATAAATTAAAATAAAAAAAATAACCTACAAATTACTTTGACAGTTTGCTTGTCAAGGTCGGTCTTGGTCACCTTGATAATTACCTAATTTTATTTTGCGATTGGCGTTGCTGTTAAACAGCAATAACGAAAACGTTATTTGTTCACCCTTGCTAAATGCTATTTGCATTTATCAAATATTAATATTTTGTTAAGTTAAGAATTTAAATAAAAAGGTAGTTCTTAACGAGTGTCAAAATAACTTTAAATAAATTTGTTTCAAAAACTCAAATTTTTGTTTTTGTAATTTACCGATATTGTAAAGTGTAAATATTCGATATTAAAAGGGAGCTATGCGCTTCGGATTGAGTGACGATATAAGGGTTTTGATGTAACACTTTTTTAGAAAAAGTGTTTGTCCTTTTGCGATAAAATCTATTGAACTTAAGAAAAGAAATCTCCAGACTGCATTTCAAACCCCATTTAAAAAATTTCAGCTTTTACCCTCTCCCTAATACCCCATTTTCGGCCTATTTTAAAACCATATTTAACCTAGAACCATTTAACGTATCGACATGGGCATTTGAGTGTCGCCTTCTTTAATACCATAAAGGACAAAAATCACATTTTGCAAAACTCTGCCCAAAAAAGTTTTATATCAAAATCCTTGCAAACAGATTTCCGCACACAATTTTTAATATCCTATTAAACCTCACCTATATACAAAGACGGATTCAGGAAATTTTATTATTCTATAAATATAAGTTTTGATAATTTAAAAGTTATTTATTTTATATCTACTTATTAAATTTTTGTGTTTGACCTGAGGTGTGTATGAATGTTTGCGATTTTATAGAAAAGTAACGTTACTATGAAAAAATTAAAACTAGTATAATGGACAATTTTGAGTAAACTCAGAAACTGCCATCGCCAGACTGATTTCAAGGCGCCTTAATTTATTACATCCTATTTTTAATGCTCTGCAGGATTTTGTAGGCGTACATTTGTAAAAATTAATTAAATATGGAAAATAGCGGTTGACGAACATGAAAAATGTACAGCTGAGAAAATTAATACGATAAAAAAGTTGGACTTTTTTTTCAATATTAATAACTTAGATTAGGCAAATGGAGTTGCAGGTATCAAACCCAAATTTTTGAAAAGTAATAATTTAGAGTCGGGGACGATAGTTATGTCCGTCAAAATATGGGTTGTGGGGTATCAAACCAAGTGAAATAGAGTTTGGAATGTAAAAAACTGTTTTCTTTTTAATTTTTGGAAAATTTACAATTTAGGGTCAAAGACGGAAGTTCGAAGTATGCCCGTCAAAATATGGGCTGTGGGGTATCAAACCAAGGGAACTAGCGTCTGGAAAGTACAACTATGCTTTTTTAAATTTTTTTCAAAAGTAATAATTTAGAGTGGGGGAAGGGAGTTGGAAGTATGTCCGTCAAAAAACTGTGTTTTTTTTTGAAAAGTAATAATTTAGAGTGAAGGAAGGGAGTTAGAAGTATGTCCGTCAAAATATGGACTGTGGGGTATCAAGCCAAACTAGAGTCTGGAATGTAAAACTGTGCTTTTTAAAAATTTTTTTAGAAGTAACAATTTAGAGGGAGATAGAGTCTAGAATATAAGCCAGTGTTTTTTTTAAATTTTTTTTAAAAGTAATAATTTAAAGTGGGAGAAGGGAGTTAGAAGTATGTCCGTCAAAATATGGGTTGAGTAGTATCAAACCAAGGAAAATACAGTTGGGAATCTAAAACTGTGTTTTTAATTTGCTTTGAAAAGTAACAATTTAGAGTGGGGGAAGGGAGTTAGAAGTATGTCCGTCAAAATATGGGTTGTGAGGTATCAAACCAAGGAAAATAGAGTCTGGAATCTAAAACTGTGTTTTTGTTTAATTTTTTTGAAAAGTAATAATTTAGAGTAGGGGAAGGAAGTTAGAAGTATGTCCGTCAAAATATGGGTTGTTGTGGGGGTATCAAACCAAGGGAAATAGAGGCTGGAATCTAAGCTAGTGTTTTTTTTAATTTGCTTAAAAAGTAATAATTAGAGTGGGCGAAGAGAGTTAGAAGTATGTCCGTCAAAATATGGGTTGTTGTGGGGGTATCAAACCAAGGGAAATAGAGGCTGGAATCTAAGCTAGTGTTTTTTTTAATTTGCTTAAAAAGTAACAATTTAGACTGGGGGAAGGGAGTTAGAAGTACGTCCGTCAAAATATGTGTTGTGGGGTATCAAACCAAGGGAACTAGAGTCTGGAATCTAAAATTGTGCTTTTTTTAAATTTTTTTAAAAAGTAATAATTTAGAGTGGGGGAAGGGAGTTAGAGGTATGTCCGTCAAAATATGGGTTGTGGAGGGAAATAGAGGCTGGAATCTAAGCTAGTGTTTTTTTTAATTTGCTTAAAAAGTAATAATTTAGAGTGGGCGAAGAGAGTTAGAAGTATGTCCGTCAAAATATGGTTTGTGGAGTATCAAACCAAGGGAAATAGAGTCTGGAATCTAAAACTGGGTTTTTTTAATTTTTTTTGAAAAGTAACAATTTAGACTGGGGGAAGGGAGTTAGAAGTATGTCCGTCAAAATATGGGTTGTGGGTTATCAAACCAAGGGATCTAGAGTCTGGAATCTAAAATTGTGCTTTTTTTTTATTTTTTTAAAAAGTAATAATTTAGAGTGGGGGAAGGGAGTTAGAGGTATGTCCGTCATAATATGGGTTGTAAGGTATCAAACCAACTGAACTAGAGTCTGGAATCTAAAACTAAGTTTTGTTTTAATTTTTTTGAAAAATCATAATTTACAGTGCTGCAACGGAGTTGGAAGTATGTCCGTCAAAATATGTGTTGTGGGGTATCAAACGAAGGGAAATAGAGTCTGGAATCTAAGCCAGTGTTTTTTTTTTATTTTTTTTTTCAAAATAAATAATTTAGAGTGGGGGAAGGGAGTTGGAAGTATGTCCTTCAAAATATTGGTTGTGGAGTATCACACCAAGGGAAATAGAGTCTGGAATCTAAATCTGTGTGTTTTTAAATTTTCTTGAAAAGTAACAATTTAGAGTGGGGGAAGGGAGTTAGAAGTATATCCGTCAAAATATAGGTTGTGAAGTATCAAACCAAGGGAAATAGAGTCTGGAATCTAAAACTGTGTTTTTTTTTAATTTTTTTGAAAAGTAATAATTTAGAGTGGGGGAAGAGAGTTAGAAGTATGTCCGTCAAAATATGGGCTGTGGGGTATCAAACTAAGGGAAGTAAAGTCTGGAATCTAAAACAGTGCTTTTTTCTAATTAAATGGGTTGTAGGGTATCAAACCAACTGAACTAGAGTCTGGAATCTAAAACTGGGTTTTTTTAATTTTTTTGAAAAGTAATAATTTAGAGTGAGGGAAGGGAGCTGGAAGTATGTCCGTCAAAATATGGGTACAATTTAAAGTGGGGGAATGAAGTTGGAAGTTGTCCGCTAAAATATGGGTTGTGTGGTATCAAACCAAGAGCAATAGGGTCTGGAATGAAAAACTGTGTTTTTTTAGTTTATGGAAAATTTACAATTTAGGGTGGGGAATGAAGTTAGAAGTATGTCCATCAAAATATGAGTTGTGGGGTATCAAACCAAGGGAAATAAAGTCTGGAATCTAAAACTTTGTTTTTTTTTTGTAAACTAAAAATTTAGAGTGGTGGAAGGGAATTAGAAGTATGTCCGTTAAAATATGGGTTGTGGGGTATCAAACCAAGGGAAATAGTGTCTGGAATCTAAGCCAGTGTTTTTTTCAATATTTTTGAAAAGTAATAATTTACAGTGGGGGAACGGAGTTGGAAGTATGCCCGTCAAAATATGTGTTGTGGAGTATCAAACTAAGAGAATAGAGTCTGGAATCTAAATCTGTGTTTTTTTTAAATTTTTTTGAAAAGTAATAATTTAGAGTGAGGGAAGGGAGCTGGAAGTATGTCCGTCAAAATATGGTTACAATTTAAAGTGGGGGAATGAAGTTGGAAGTTGTCCGCTAAAATATGGGTTGTGTGGTATCAAACCAAGAGCAATAGGGTCTGGAATGAAAAACTGTGTTTTTTTAGTTTATGGAAAATTTACAATTTAAGTTGGGGAATGAAGTTAGAAGTATGTCCATCAAAATATAATTTGTGGGGTATCAAACCAAGGGAAATAAAGTCTGGAATCTAAAACTTTGTTTTTTCTTTGTAAACTAAAAATTTAGAGTGGTGGAAGGGAATTAGAAGTATGTCCGTCAAAATATGGGTTGTGGGGTATCAAACCAAGAGAAATAGTGTCTGGAATCTAAGCCAGTGTTTTTTTCAATATTTTTGAAAAGTAATAATTTAGAGTGGGGGAAGGGAGTTGGAAGTATGTCCGTCAAAATGTGGGTTGTGAGGTACTAAACCAAGAGCCATAGAGTCTGGAATGTAAAACTGTGTTTTTTTTAAATTTTTTTGAAAAGTAGTTGGAAATATGTCCGTCAAAATCTGGGTTCTGAGGTATCAAACCAAAGGAAATAGAGTCTGGAATGTTAAAACGGTGTTTTTTTTTTAATTTTTGGAAATTTAAAATTTAGGCTGGGGAAATGAAGTTGGAAGTATGTCCGTCAAAATATGGGTTGTGGGGTATCAAACAAAAAACAACACTTAATTTGAAGTAAAAATGTGACCATAACCAGGTTTTTCAGGGGGGGGGGCTAACCCCAACCCCTCTCCAACTCGGTGCCCCATTGATTTAGGGTCGGGCAATCATGTTGGAGGTATATCTATCAAAAATATACCTATGTATTATTAATTTCGAAAGAAGGATCATTTTAAAAGATCGTTATCTACTCACCCAATATAAATAGGTATAAGGTGATTTTTTATAACCATATCTCACCATAACTTGGGGATTCTTTGTCGTAGAAAGATTAAAAACAAAGTGAATTATTTGTTATGTTGTTGTGCATCTTTTAAATTTGACACTTTTTTGGCAGGTGTCAAAGTGTATGACGTAGAGTAAACCCGCTTTTTTTTTAATTTTTTAAATTCTACAAAAAATTACCTTTTTAACAATAACACACACTATGCACAACAATTTACCTAATAATTCACTTTTTGTTTCATCTTTCTACGACAAGCAGTGCCCAAGTTATGGCGAGGTACGGTTATAAAAAATCACCCTGTACCTACATCAAAGTTTCTTTGAGAGAAATCGGTTCATAAACGAGAAAGGATAATTATTTGGTATACGGTATTCTGCAATTTTTGGGTTTTGATGAAAAATTGTTTAGGGAGGCACCGACTGGGGTCCCTAAAACCCCAAGTTCGGGGGGGGGGGGGGGGAGGTGGGCAAAGTGTTTATGGGTGTTTTGGGTTGGTTTAAATTTGTCTAAGCATTGGGTTGATTCAGTTAAAAATTAATGGCGCCAGCATGCACCTAAAACCAGCATAAAACCTAAAAAATATTTTTTTTTTAATCAAAAATTTTTTTTGATGAACATTTTTAAAAAAATTGTTTTCAAATGTTCTCAAAAATTTGTTTTTAATTTTTTTTTCTTAAATGTAATTATCCATCTTAATGTGAAATCCACGTGTCGCTAGCTGCTACGGTTCATGAGTAAGAATGTTTTAAAAAGTTTAATCCTCCTTCAAACCATTTTTTGAACTCCCCCACCTCCATCAAAAACTAATCAGCTCTGCGCCTGTTGATAAAGAATTTTTGTGCTAAATTTGAGAAGAATCGGTCAAGCGGTTTTTAAGTTACCGTGTCCCAGACAGACAGACAGACACCCAGAAAGACGGACAGACACCCAAATAACTCATTTTCAGTAAAACTTTTTTTTGCCATGCTATGGATGTATGGATGGCTAATAAATGGGGCAGGCATGTTAATATGTAAAACCTTTAAAAAAAATAAATGGCGCCAGCAGGAATGTTTAGCCATCCATAAAACATTAAAAAAAAATGGCGCCAGCTGCAACGTATAACCATCCATAAAATCTTAAAAAGATAAAAAAAAAATAAAAAAAAACAAACAGTTTTTTCAAAACATTTTTTCAATTTTTTTTTATTTTGGTGGAAATGTAATTATTTATTTTAATGTGAAAAACGCGTGTCGCTAGCTGCTACGGTTCGTGAGTTGTAATTTTTTTAAAACTTTAATCCGCCCTCCTACTCTATTCCTAACCCCCCCACCACCATAAAAAACTGACCAGCTCTGCGTGTGGCAAATAATTTTTGTGCCAAATTTGATAAGAATCGGTTTAGCAGTTTTTGAGTAATCGCGTCCCAGACAGACAGACAGACAGACAGACGAGCAGACACCATCCCAAAATTTTGTATTTTGGTCTTTTTTGACGCAAATATCTTATTTTTAGTGAAAATAAAAAACTATTTTGCCGACCCTAATAGCATTCATACTATGTATGCTATGTAAAAAAATAAATTAGCTGTCGTGGATTTAGGGTCCTAGTAGGTACCTTCATAAAAAAATTTTCAATAAATTAAAAACGGCAGAAAATCGTTAACTAAATAATTACCCAAGAAAGTTTTCATTTCTGGAAAAATCCTCCTTGTCACATTTTGTTACGTACCTGCATACCTTTTTTAGAGGTGACAATATTTACGAATGACCTCTAGGTACCTACTACAAAAACTACATACTTACCTTTTTTGCGAACTTTTTTTTCTCCTCTATATTGGTGTGACTATTTATACACTTTTTAAGGGTATAGTAATATTTTTCAAAGCTTTGTACTCTGTACTCTTTTAAATTAGAACTGTACTCTTTTTATTCAAATCACAACAATATGCAATAATAACTATTTTCTTATTATTTCTGTAATTTGTTTTTTTTTTCGAATCACAGATTGTAATATTTTTAAACCAAAATAAACAATTTGAAGCCAAATTACAAAAATTTTCATCTGCGCAGCTGCGGCGCTTTTCAATTACTCTTATTAGCGATTTAAGTTTCGTTTTCCAGAATTTTGATTAGCCAGCATAAGAAACATATTAAAAAGTTGTGATTGTTTTCCACAAACCAAAACTACACTTTTTTGCACTCGACGCGCGTTTCGCTAACAGCGTTAGCATCATCAGGAGACGATAAACAATAAACATCTTTTAGTGGGCGAAGATTAGACTAATAATTTGTGATTGGTCACACTTTATAATCCTGTCTCGCCTCAACTAACGAATAAAGTTTATTGAACGGAATGGGGCCTCTATCTTTATTTAAACTATTTTTATTTAATGATTTCCATACTTTCATATGCATTCAAAAGTCTTTTGTTTGGTACACTTTTTAGAAGTTTCAAGTTATCTAATGTGAATCTATGATTGTTTCCAAAAGAATGCTCGGCCACACTTGACTTTTCTGTTCTTCCGTATTTAAAGTATTATAAATGTTCTTTGAATCGTGTTTGAATAGAGCGTCTCATTTGGCCAACATATTTTTTGTCACAATCCATGCAACTAATTTCGTAAATTCGACTTTTTTCTAGAACTGTAGTTTTATCCTTGGGATTTCCCAGTAAACTTCTTATTGTGTTTCTGGATTGATAAACTAATTTAAGACCGGTGTTATTCAATACTTTTTGTAATCCTTTCGTATAATTAGGATTATAAAGAATTGATACAAATTTAGAATCGGAGGTATCTTTTTGTCTGAAAAAAGTGGAATTCCGAAAGGTCTTTTGAAAAGAATGTCTATTTATCAGCTTATTTATTAAGCCTTCATCGTAACCGTTTTCGCCAGCTATTTTCCTAATTCTATTCTTTTCTGCTTCAAATCTTTCTTTTGGTGGCCGTTCCTTTTCTGTACAGGTCAAATTCTAATTTATTTTTATTTCTTATAACTAAGGTGTCTAGAAATGGCAGTGTACCGTTGTTCTCTGTTTCATAAGTAAATTTAATTGTGGGCAATTTGTTATTTATTTTTCCATAAAATTTTCAACACTAGTTACTTTAGTGTTGAATACTGCAAACACATCGTCTACATACCTGAACCATACTCTGGAGAAATACTCAAATTCTTTACTTATATCTGATTCAAATTTGCTCATAAAGAGGTTTGCAATAAAAGGTGATAAAATATTATTCATTGTGGTCCTTCTAATTGTTACCAGTGCATGATGGTGTTTAATGATGTTTAATGATGTATGGTGGAGGGTGACCAGTGAAACCACTGATGAGGCCACGCTGGTTAGCCAGGGCGAAAAATCGTTTAATCATCTCTCTTTTCGCTTTGGTCTTTTGTGTGTTCCTTCTGGGATGCCCATCCAAGTTTTAATTTTCGTTATTTCCCCCAAGATCTCTTGATCTTTTGTTTTTTAGTTTCTTTTCGGTTGAAGTAACTGATTTGGAGGTTTTTTAATTTCTCTTTTGTTTTAATTGCCTTAGGAGTATAATCCTACTGGAAATATTAACACGGCAGGATGAATCCGTATCAGGTAACTTGGATAAGTACCAGTGCGGAACGATGCCTATTTGTGAGTGATTCAAGTTTGGAAATCAAAGGGTCTGATGGTGTTTAATGATGTATGGTAGAGGGTGACCAGTGAAATCACTGATGTGTCCACGCTGGTTACCCAGGGCGAAACATCGTTTAATCATCTCTCTTTTCGCTTGTGTGTTCCACCCAAGATCTCTTTATCTTTTGTTTTTTAGTTTGTTAAAGATAGGTATTCTAAAGTCTGTTTGTCTTCTAAATTGTTTTTTCCTAGAAGTTCCTCCAGGTATTGTACAGTATTGGGATCGGCACACTAGGGAACAACAAACTAACATCAAACGAGATTAAAATTTCACTTTCTTGAAGTGAAATATCTTTAACTTTGTTGGTAAATTCAAGGGAATTTTGAACAGAAAACCTTTTTCCTTTATAGGTAAATTTTAAAGCTCGTTTGCTAGCCATTTCGAAATATTGTGAGTAGGTGATCCTACAGCAGAAACTATAGGTCTATTTTCGTGGCTTGTGGATTTTCGGAAGACAATACAGTTTCGGCATAGTAGGATTTGTTACTTGTAGCTTATATTTAATATTGTCATTTTTTAATTGTGTTTTTTACTTCGTTAATCATTTTTGGTAAGGGGTTCTTTGGGACTTGTTTGTAGGGTCCATTTTTTATTAGATTATTTACCCTTTCAAAATAATCTGTTTTATCTAATATAACAACTTTATTACCTTTGTCAGCCTTCAGATAGAAAACATCTTTCTCTCTCAAGCTTTTAATTGTTTTATTGTAATTTAATGTACTATTTTTGTTGTTCCGAATGTTTTGAGAAATCTGATTATCTGAAATATTAGATTAGACTAGAACTTTTAGAAGGCACAAAGGGTTATGTGCAAGATGCTTGCCGATATCAGATTTCTCAAAACATCATTCAGTACAACAAAAATAGTACACTAAATCACAATAAAACGATTAAAAGTTTGAGAGAGAAAGATGTTTTCTAAGTAAAGGCTGACAAGGGTAATAAAGTTGTTATGTTATATTAAATATAATAGATTATTTTGAAAGGGTAGATAATCTTATAAAAAATTGACCCTACAAACAATTCCCAAAGAACCCCTTACCAAAAATGATTAACGAAGTAAAAAACTGACAATATTAAAGATAAGCTACAAGTAAGCAATCCTACTATGCCAAAACTGTATTGTCTTCCGAGAATTCACAAGCCTGGAAAATCGGTTAGACCTATAGTTTCTGCTGTAGGATCACCTACTTACAATATTTCGAAATTACCTATAAGGAAAAAAGGTTTTTCTGTTCAAAATTCCCTTGAATTTATCGAAAAAGTTAAAGTTATTTCACTCCAAGAAGGTAAAATTTTAATCTCGTTTGATGTTAGTTCGTTGTTCCCTAGTGTGCCGATCCCCAATACTTTAATACCTGGAGGAACTACTAAGAAAAAACAATCTAGAAGAGAAACAGACTTTAGAATATCTATCTTTAACAAAACTCTGCATGAATCAAAATTACTTTCAATATAAAAATAACTACTACCAACAATTAGAAGGAACCACAATGGGTAATAGTTTATCACCTTTTATTGCAAACCTCTTTATGAGCAAATTTGAATCAGATATAAGTAAAGAATTTGAGTACTTCCTCAGAGTATGGTTCAGGTATGTAGATGATGTGTTTGCAGTATTTAACACTAAAGTAACTAGTGTTGAAAATCTTATGAAAAAAATAAATAAAAAATTTCCCACAATTAAATACTACTTAAGAAATAAAAATAAATTAGAATTTGATCTGTACAGAAAGGAACGGCCACCAACAGGTATATTCTGAATGACTTTTTTCATTGCTTACACCAGTATAAGCTTGTAAGTTTGCAATTTTTAACATATAGATTAGTAAATTTCCCCAGATTTGAAGCAGAAAAGAATAAGATTAGTAATATAGCTGGCGAAAACGGTAACGATGAAGGCTTAATAAATAAGCTGATAAATAGACATTCTTTTCAAAAGACCTTTCGGAATTCCACTTTTTTCAGAGAATAGATACCTCAAACTCTAAATTTGTATCAATTCCTTATAATCATTATTATACGAAAGGATTACAAAAAGTATTTAATAACACCGGTCTTAAACTAGTATATCACCAGTTTACTAGAAAATCTCAAGGATAAAACTACAGTTCTAGAAAAAAGTGGAATTTACGAAATTAGTTGCATAGATTGTGACAAAAAATATGTTGGTCACACGAGACGCTCTATTCAAACATGATTCAAAGAACACTTAGCAAACTTAAAATACGAAAGAACAGAAAAGTCAAGTGTGGCCGCGAATGCTTTTGAAAACAATCATAGATTCACATTAGATACCCTAAAACTTCTAAAAAGTGTACCAAACAAAAGACTTTTGAATGCATATGAAAGTATAGAAATCATTAAATCCAGAAATAGTTTAAATAAAGATAGATGCCCCATTCCGTTTAGTACACTTTATTCTTTAGTTGAGGGGAGATAGGATTATAAAGCGTGACCAATCACAAATTATTAGTCTTATCTCCGCCCACTAAAAGATAGTATGTAAGATAGAGTGTAGGTTAATTTAGTTTAGTGTTTATCATCTCCTAATGATGCTAATGTTGTTAGCGAAACGCGCGTCGAGTGCAAAAAAGTGTAGTTTTAGTTTGTGGAAAAAAATCACAACTTTGTTATAGTGCAACCAAAGGTTACAAATTCCAAACATACTTTCGATTTAATTTTATAAAAAATTATATTATACATTTTCTTAAAAAGCTGTGTAAAAATTAAACTTAAATCATAAATAAGAATAATTTTAAGATGCCGCAAGAAAAAAATTTCTAAAATTAAGTTGAAAGTGCAATTTTTAATATGTTTTTAATGCTGGCTCAAAATTGTATAAAATGAAACTGAAATCGTTGATAAGAATATTTTAAAAGCGTCGCAAGCGTCGCAAATTGTTTATTTTGGTTTAAAAATATTGTAACCTGTGCCTACGGTGCTTTTAAATAATTCTTATTTACGAGTTTAGTTTAATTTCACACTATTTTTCAAAACAATGTGTAATAGGATATATGTTAAAATATTATACACTAAAATTTTAGTTTAGTTTTAGTTAAATGAAGCAACACAAAAATCTGATTAGTTCCGAGCTTTCCCTAAATTTCAGTTGTTTAAAAATATTTAACCATCATATTGTGAGCCCCACCCTCAAAAAAAAATATTGTTTTTTGGGTGATATAATTATTACAAAAATTAACCATTCTTGTCTTGTTTTTTAAAATTATTATTAATTATTAATGTCATTGTTCTAATAAAAAGACCACTCAAATAATTTGCGCTAGACGCAAGTCGTGGCGGCTACAAATCTTTCATCCGTTGCCGAACCTGCTTTGTAGAAAATATTTCGCGATATGATACGATTGCTTGAATTTGCCGGTTAGGCTCCGCCCCACGACGATTCCTATCACACAAACCTTTACCTCAGCAGTTTCAAAGTGTCCTGCATAGCTCCCTCTTAAAAACCTTCAAAAAGTCCCTAATAACTGCAAGTACTGTTTATTATAGTTGTCCGGTCGAGGAATTCGAATTTTTTTTTTCAATCGTAGGGTGCCCAGCCAAACAAGTCCATACTAGAATTTATATAACTCGATGGAGACGAACTAAAAAAAATAGTTGCATTGACGTGTGGCCTTCAATGACCCAAAAAGTGACATTTTACTAAAAAAAAATTAATTTTGAGAAAGACTTATTTCATATTTTTGATTATTATTTTATTATTTATATTTTTATTTTATTTTAAAAATAACAACAAAATATCTTTACTTATTGACTTTTTACTTACGGGGTGATTAGTTAAACTAGGCCAGTCAAGTTAATATCCTAAAAAAGCAACATTTATCAATCGTATTAATGCCAACTTATCGACAATAAATTTTTTGAATAGTTGGCACCGCAGTCGACGTGGCATCCAAATTTAAATTTTTTTAATAGCTTAGATATAACAGACGTAGCTTATATAAGATAAGCCTAGCTGATTACCAGCAGCTTTGCCTGCTAGTTTTCCAAAATTTTTATCAAAACAGATATTTAAGGGTTTCTAAAATTCACTGTGGAGCCCTTAAAAGAAAAACGACCTAGTTAATTTAAAAGGTTTGTTTCGTAGTTATATGTAGAAATATGTGGATATTGCATGCCAGAATTCAATTAATCCTTAAATAGAGACTAAAACTTTTTACTTATTTAATTATTTTAGATCTCTCCCTCATGTTTTGACTAGTGTCCCAGAAATCAGTTCATAATTGCCCGAATAAAAACCGTGAACACATTAACCACAATGTGATTTAAAACACTTTAAACACTTTAAAATTATCTTTGTTAATTGGCTTTAAGATAGGAAGTATTTTAATGGAAGTTAAAAAAAGAATGTCATTAGTAGCTGTTACAAGCTTTAAATTTTGTCACTGCTGACAGCCACTTGAGACAGAAAGAAAATACTGCGCCAATTGATGGGCACCTAAGCTCACTCGATTATACCTAATATATATTTTTTGCACTTTAAGGGATAAAAGAGTAATTTTAATCCCTCATTTGAGAGAAACTTTTAATACCACAAGGATTTTTTTTTCATCATAATTGCCTTTTTTCTTAAACGCCATAACAACACTTCCAAGGCACATCACTTTTGGATGTCAACAATATGGTAACCAGTCATCAATCAACAGAGTTGACATTATTGGGAAATCAAAATAAGCAAAGCGGCCTCTAACCTAAAGCCCCCAACTATCCTAAAGCCCCCGATACCATGGCAACTGCAGGTGTTTTGTCAACAAGGCCCACAGTAGGCAGAAGGGTATTTTTACATTTTCTGACAGAAAACCATTCGAGGTTATGTTTATCTTTCAAAAATATTTTTTCAAAAACGAATATGAAACCACTCCGCCTGTGCGGTCGCCCGCCGAAAATGGCCTAGCGCTGCGCGAGTATTACCCCGAGTTCATCAAAGAACCAAGAGAACTTTACTGGCTCGCTGGAATTACTAGGAATTCGCCTAGAAACATTCCCATAACTTCACATAATTTTGGTTTTATTTTGATTCAATTTTTTTTTTATTTAAATTATTGCGGCATAAATTATGTGCAAATTTACTAGTGAAATCTTAGAGGTCTAAGGATATATTTTAGATCCCAACAGCAGTTTCAAAAACACACGGATACTTGAGTATTAACAAAACAGGTCAGTAAAGCTCCATTTAGAGGTTGAAGAGACTCTTGCTAGTCGTTGATGCTCCTGTTTAAAATAGAATATGATTATGTCGTTTATCGTCAGCAGCCGATTTTTAAATCTGTATGCTTTCTAAGTTAACCTGTTGCCCTTAAATCAGTGGTAACAGCTAGCAGGAGTGTTTCAAATTCAATTATAAATTCACTTGTAAATGCAACCTTAAACACTACACCCAGTTACTTTAATATGTAGTTGGGTAGCTTTTTTTTAGCAAGTAATTCTGCAGTAAATGGTTTTTTTTTTAATTTTATTATTTTACTCGATTTTTTTATGAAAAAATCGATTATGTAGGCACTGACTAGGGTCCCTAAAGAGTTAAAATTTATGAGCGCTGGAATTGCTAAAAAGTGCTGGGTTGGTTTGAGTTCAGGATTTGGGTGGTTTAGTTCCCGCTTTAGTTAAAAAAAATGAAAAAAGTTTCATTACTGGTAAATTTGAACTTCCTAGGGGCTCAGGTAAGTGCTAAATAGCTATCTAAAGAAAATTGTTTACTACACTAATACCGTTTAGCCTTAATATATTAAGTGAGCAGCATGAAATAATACTGTGCAAAATTTTACTGATAAAAAGTTATTCTTAGGGCCAGTTTCTCAATAGCAGATTATCAGAAACTTAAAGTAACTCGCGAGCTATAAATCCCAGTTTTCTTGCTGTTTTTAAGCCAATATTTTTTTTAGGTTAACACTGAGGTAAGGTAACTTACCCTCACCTTGAAGCTCTGGTTATCCTGGAGTTAATTTTAACCTGATATTTAAAGATTTTTACTAGGTTATGTTGCTTGAGTTAACACAAACTCGCTTTTGAGAAACCGGCCCTTAGTCTCTCTTGTTTTTTGAATAAAATAGGTTAGTGACTTGAAAATTGGAGAATATTAATCAGGAAAAATTCTTTAAAATATAAATAGTTGCTCATTCATCTTTCAAATAACTTAAATACACAGGATCAAATACTATGTGTGTATGTCATAACTGGTGGTTAGTGAACACTTCTATAAAAGTTGAATCATGCACTGTGAACCTGCTTAGATTTTGAAACTCATATAACACACGAAAATAAAACTGCAGATTACAAAACTTGATTTATTTTGGCTTGATACTTTTGTCTCTAACTTATAACCTAGATAACAAAACCAAACCTCTGCTTCTGTAAATAAAAAATTATTATGCAAAAAATCTTTTAAACAGTTTATAAACATGTGCCACTCAAGAGAAAATTTTTAAGAAATATTGGTTGTCCTCGTCTAAAGTACAAATATAGAAACAAAATATTTCTTGTTATTTTTATTATTCTTTCAGGAGCTGTATATAATAACAAAACATATGGAGCAGTGGATATTTAGGCAACTACCTAAAATGAAAAAGAAGAATAATAATCTATAAATTAAAAAGTCTACAATTTGTACCCAAACATACAGAGCAGTGGATATTTTGCCAACTAAAATGTATAGCAAAACAAGTTGGTTCTATAGTCAACACCAAACAAAGAATAATAAACTATAAACTCAAAGTAAGTTTTTGCTTCTGATTTCAATTATATTTGGTAAAACTTCCTTAAATAAACAAAATTTATTATAGTCTAGATCCGATATCAAAAATTAATTTAACTCTTATTGTTTACTGCAAATTTTCTGGACATATTTTGAGCCTTCCCTCGTCTATTTCAATTCCATTAGGAAAAACAGAAAAACTATACACAAAGAACAAAACAGAGAACAATTTTGAAGGGGGACACTCACAGATAGTTTTTGGCTTTGTTGGAAATTTCATAGGGTAATTTTTATCTCTGAAATTTAAAAAGGGGAAGGTCTTTTAAACGTCTTTACTAATAATTATGTCAAAATTTTAAAAAGCTAGGATGACTGGTGTTTTAGATATTTGCTTTTAAATTTGGTATGGAATGAAGAAAAGGTTTAAACCTTTTCAGCAGATCAGTTGGACCACCAAAATTTAAAGAATAAAAGTAGGCTTATTTGGATGGTATGTTTGAGAAAACAATCAGAAAAAAATCATGAAATGTTTATTCCCTTTTTTATTATGAAAAATTTAACTTTCAAACCAACGTTTTTTCCTGACTTTTGTGCAAGAAATTCTTTATTTGTCGCTCCTTGACAAATTTAAACTTAATATCTTGCATGTTTGTAAAGCAATTTAAACGATCTTCTAAATAAGATGTCATTCGAGCCACTTTTTTATATAATTTCTCAAGTCACCCCCAAAAAGCCTGTTTATGGAAAAAATATATTAAAAAGTAATTTCTTGACTACTAAAATTGTATAATGTTTTTCAAGTGTTCACCAAATACTCAAAAACACCTCTGTTATGTTTTCGTTGAACATGAATTTGAATTATTTCAAGCATAAGTCAAGGTGCCAATGGGCTTTTTTCCATGTTTGAAGGGAGCGCTTGATAATAACGGTTTTTTGACTGATTTTGGTAGCTAAGGGGGTCTATTTTACAAATCCAAGTGATGAAACTCTGGCTCCTTTGGGAGAACTCCAAAAAATAAAACATAATATAGGCACCATAAGGGTTCTAAGAACGGATTTAACAGTAAACATTTTTTAAATAAACACATCAAAAATGGACTATATATAAATCCATTTTTGTCGGAATATATACTTTTTTTGACACCCCAAATATTCCAGATGGCGATGACGGCGACTTAAAAGCACAAAATTTTGATGAGAAACTAGATCAAGTACACACGTATAATACATTAACCTCAGGGTTTTTGGAAACACTGATTCCATTTTTTAGAATAAACATTTTTTGGGAATAATATAATTAAGATTCCTAGGGGCAAAAAGAATCGTAAATGACAAAAAAACTTGTGACCTCAATTAAGAAATTTTTGGATTAACTGAATTCATTTTTGGTGTAAAAAAAATTTAAGGGGCCTAAGGGTGCGTTTTAGGGGTAAAGTGGTAAAAACAACATACTATTGATAGAAAGACATCACTTTGGAGATTCTGGGGTTAACTAAATTTTTACATTTTGAGGGTTAAACAGTTTTTGGGGGTAATGTAAGGAGCCTGAAAGGGCAACATAAAAAATGATTGGTGTAAAAGATATGTGATATATTGATTTCGGAGATTTTTGGGTCTTCCAAAATTAATTTTGGTGTTCCAATTATTACAATAGGGATTCAGACGAGGATTTAAAGGTAGTTTTAGGGAAATATATCGATTTGGATATTTTTAAGTCTTCTAAAGTTGTATATATGTTAAGAGGTAATATAAGTTTGGGCTGGGTCCCAAAATTTTGTTCTAAGATCCTTTTATTATCTCCAGAAATTTTTTTTTATCCAAAGAATGATATCAGTGGATACCAAAACCCTCAATTTGATATATCATATGTCTGTATTTGATCTGGTTTCTTCTAAAATGTTTGTGTCCCATCTTAAATATTTTGTGTTTTACAAGGGTATCAGAGTGGCATTAATCGGATTCATAAAATGTACACCTGTACCAATTAAAATCAACTAAAAAAACTGAAATTAGTCAACCATGCATGCAAAATGTTTACCTTTAAAACTGCTACTAGAACCCTTAGATACTTCTAAGAGTTTTTAAATCACATAAATGGATTACGGGAACCCAAAACCCCCTGAATTGATGTATCAGATGCCTTTATTTTGTTTTATTTTTTTTTATTAGTTATTTTAAAAAAATGGTCACCACCTTGAATATCTGGATTCAAGTTCCCCAAAATCAGTAAAAAAAATATCTCTTTCTTCAATTTTATTGTTTTCTCTAAAGAAAATATTTTTTCAGTTCATACACTTATACTTTTGTTTTTTCTTTAAATTTCAGAAGCTAACCACGTGAAGCCTGATATTTGAAACTACAGCTACTAGTTTTTGGTTCCAAAGAACGAAAAAATAACATGTTATTCTTTTCTTTTTTAAGTTAGATTTAATTTAAATGATTATTAATAAGTATTTTTGAGATAAGTTTTTAAATTAATTTATTTAATTGCATATCTATAGGTGTTTATAATGTTGTGACCATAATCACCTTAACAAGTTGAGTCATGTGTGCATTTAGTTTTACTTCCAAGGACCAGATGCCCACCGGTGGACACAAATCCTCCGCTGTTTTGTGACCATCGGTAGGCATGCGGTCCTGAGACGTAAAACAGAAATGCCCACATGTGGGCATGGGCAATGTGTTAATAGGAGTGTGTCACATTCTAAACACCAAATACATTTAATTATGTTTTACATTGAAATATTTCTTACACTCCATTCCAAATTGCTGCAGACCAGTTTTTTGACACTGACAATGACAGTTCCATTTAGCTTCTGTGTTTAATTATCAGCCGCCATATTGAAATGGGTCCGGAGAATTTGGAATGAGGTGTATATCTAAAAATGTAATTTTTCATCATATTTTTTAAAATTTTGTTATATATAGTTAATTAAAATTGCTAAAAATATTTCTACGACACAAAAATGCTATAGTATTCTACCCATATAGTTGTTATTGTTCTGTGAATAACTAAAATGTATAAAAATTGTATTGTTCGTTCTGGTAGTTTTCTTGCCTAAATTCCAAAATCTGAAAATAAAAAAAATTTGAGGTAAACATTTGTCTAATTTAGCTACAACGCTTTTTTTAGTACTAGTAAGGAGTGCTTTAATAAATGTTCACTTACAACCAAAACAGAACTCCAAAAAAGAGAACGTATTTCTGCAACCCTATCTTTGCCGCAACCTTATCTTATTCATTTTTAACTACATTGGGCATTGGTAATTAGAGTTTTAGTTAAAAGGATCTTTTATTAGGAAATTATAGAGATTTTTGGACCTGTAGGTATCTCTTTCAGAAGCTACACATTTCAAATTTTTACACAATAAATGATTCACTAACAGAAAACACAAGTTTACATAAAAGATAGCAAGAGATGTATCATTACATTTGGTACCTACCTATATGCCAACAAAAATAAATAGGTAGTATTTCTGTGTGTACAAGCATATTAAATATTAAGTTTTTGGATTTTATTTGAATTATTTATTTTTGAGTTTGCACAAGAAGTAATAATTTTGGGTAAGGGATTTAAATGAGAAAGGCATCAGTACATAAGGTCAATAACAGAGTTTGTACAGAAAACCTTTAATTGGATTCTCTGATGTCTCCCAGTTTTTCCTAACCATTTGTAAAAAACTTATCATAATTTTTTCAAGAATTTTGTATAAAAGAAAAAACCTTCAAAATTTTATTTTGACAAATTTCATGATTCTAATTTGCTTTTAAATCAATTTTTTCCAGATGGGCTTCTAGATTTTCCTTGTTTTTGTATATTTTTTTGTCAAATTTCCTGACCTTTTCAAAGAATAAATTTCTCAACTTTTCTCGGTTTTTCAGTTCCATACATAATCTGACTGATTAAAATTGTTACAATAAGAATTTTGATTTTGAATTTTATATATATACCTTGAAGACAAGAAAAGCAGTGTCATTCCATCTTGATAGATTTCTTTCCTACAATAAGGCATGATTTAGGAAATCCCTGACACTGCAGCTAGTTTGCTTATTGCAAGGCTTATTGTATTCCATATTGCATATTCTTTTGTACTGTTCACATAGGTGTTTTTTTGCCAGGTGGAGCAGCCTTCTTATTAGTATTTTCAGGAACCCTCCCTCCTAGACAGTTTTCTCAGGCCAGTATGCTTATTCTTGAACAAACGTGAGGGGAATTTCGCTCACCTCACGGTCCTTTAACTTGGACACCTTAAATTTACAAAAATATTCAGGTCCTAATTTTATTTTCAACTCTTAAAAAGTGCATAGAGGTAGGTATTAAAAACTGGACTTTCTCTAGCTTTACTGTAGAGAAAACTTAGAAATAAGTAAATGAGCCAAAGTGAGCAAAATGTGCCTCACTATTTTTTTGTATAATGTTTTTATTCTTTACCTAATATTTTCATTATAGTCCGTGAGACCAGGCCTATGAAAATTTATTACTACCTCACCGTTGAGACTTTGTATGTGTGTGAAGATGTTCTAAGGGGTATTTTTAGAGACCCCTCCAAACTTAACCCTTAACTGAGCCCTTAAGTTAAGGTCCTTTCAACAGAATTTCTCAGAAATGTTTAAATTAGATAATGTGACCATGTGTTTTAAATACTTATAAAGCAATCCTTGAAAAATCAGCTGTGAGGAGCTTAATTTACCTTTTCGATGCTATCAAGAGGGGCTTAATGACAAAATATATTTATATATATTATAAATATATATAAGTCCGGCAAGATCTTAACAGTTTAAGTTATGGGCTGTGGGACTAGTAATTTGTATGGTACCTAATTCCACATATGTTAGTGGTAGTGAACTGAGTAATCCACCATTCAAAAAGGAAAAACATACTTATTATATATAGGTACCTACATAAAATAACTTGTTTTGCAGAGGAATAAAGGCGTATTTAGAGTTCTGTAAGGCAAGTGGTATGAGGTAAGATGCAAGGAAAATAAACAATAACAAATGCATGCTGCTCTTACTGCGTACCGCTTGTGGCTTACGGAACACTTACTTTGTTTATATAGGCCTCTTAAAGCGCTTTTATATAAGGATGGTTTGAAAATGTTGTCATATAAACACCACTAAAACTGATTTAAGCACTAAATCGATTTTATTTGGAAGCGGTTTATCACTCAAAAGCCCATTCAACACCATTCTCAACTAAAAGGTCAGTTAAATCCTACTGCCTCAATGCCCTTTAGCCTACTGTGGCTGCCATTTTTATAACCAAATTGACAAGTAAAACATAGATTTTCTGTCAGTTTGGTGTCAATATGGCATTGATCATAGGCCAAAGGATATTAAAATGAAAATGAGTTAACTGGTTGTTTTAGTTAAGAACAGTGTTAGCCCATTTTAGGGTCGTTATAAACACTTTAATGCATTTCTTCTAACCTAAAGAAAATACTAAAACCTAGTCTTTCAAAAAATCTGTTGTTAATTAATTAATTATGTTGTTTTATTTGTTTTTTCTTTACACTGACATTTAATGAAGGACATAACCCTCGAAGAAAGCGATTTTATTTAAAACCATCCTTATATAAAAGCGCTTTTAGATGCGTATAAACGTAGTAACTGAGGACAGCAGCATATGCTTGCTATAATTATGGAACTCTGAATACACCTTAAAAGAATCTAAAAGGAAGAAATTTCCTTAAACTAAAAATGAGTACCTAAATTTGCCTAGTCACTTGTAGTTATTTCAAGGGGTAATTATGCAGTATACGGTTTTCTGCCATTTTTGATTTTTTATAAAAAATTCTTTATGAGGGCACCTACTCGGGTCCCTAGGACCCCAAATCCGCCTGCGCCCATTGGTTTTTTTTTAATTTTTTTTCACCAACAACCCAATCCAACACAGTCCAACCCAAACTAATCCAAACCAACCCAAAACAATGAAAAAAACACATTACAACCCCCGCACCCTTTTTCTCTTAAAAAAAAAATCGGGCGAAGCCGGATTTGGGGCCCTAGGGACCCTAGTAGGTGCCCCCATAAAGAATTTTTCATAAAAAATAAAAAATGCCAGAAAACCGTATAGTGCATAATTACCTTTCAAGGAAAAACCAAGGGAAAAACCCTTATAAAGACAACAATACTTATTAAAAAAATGTTATTTTTTTTTTATTTATTTATTTTACATAAGTTTTTTTTACATTTTACAATTATTAATTTAATACTATACTATAGCTATTTCAGTAAGTTAATAGGGCAAGGAAATAAATTCTGAGTGCCTCATTAATTTATTATTACATAAATTGATCTATAATATGTATAAAAAACTATGTATAGTCAACCCGAGGTCTTACCTTAAGAATTTGCTTTCTTTTAATTTTTTCTTGATCCATTGCATATTTTCGGAGTCTTTAAGCACACCAAGAGGAAAATAATGTACTACATTAGCAAAAACCGAGGCACAAATAGAAAAACTTATTGTTTTTGTCTGAAAAATAAACACGCAGTCACATGTACCTAAAGGTTTATTTGCGCGGTGGTACCGTACAGCGGCGGTAATGATAAGGCAAGTTCGGGCTACAGCAACGCATCATGAGTTACACGGGAGCGAAAGTAAAAAAAAACTTATGTGCTTTAGCGGCGCGGAATGCGAAATCAAAATAAGTAAACAATCCCCAAATTTTTGACCCGGTGCAAAAAAATCTCTGGTGTCCCGCTGTGGACAAAAATAAATAAACTCTCCGCGTTGCCATGGAAAACAAATGCAATGACGTAAAGTTTTGCAAAAAAATCAGGTCGCCACGGTTAAATTGATTTCCCAATAAAACTAGATTACTGCTAGGACTAGGAGAGTACTGTATTCTCAAGTGCATAAAATAGTACATAAACCACACACCACAAACTTTTCGCCTCCAGATTAAAAGTGCCAATTAACTGAACATTAACATGCTAAGTATATGCGCTAAATGTACTTTAAAGAATGTATTTTTAGGTACATATATAATAATTATATGGCACATGAACATGCGTAGAATATGATAGGTATATACCAAATATTATTTTGTACACATGCTAAGAATGTCCCCAAAAAGAACATAAAAAGTACATACTTCAAGTACATGCTAAGTATATCTGAAAAGGCACAATATAAATAAAACTAAAACAAAGTCAAAAAAATGTGTAACATAATTTATATTAAGTTTTGTGCCTGTATCAAGGATTGCTCACCCTGCTTCAAAAAATGACTCTGCATTTAAAACTAGGAACTGCAAATCCATGTTCCGTCACGTGATATATTTTTTGAAACCAAGGCTATGGAATATAGATAAAAACCGTTACCGCTGCCCTCCATCATCAAACAAGACTAGCTCAGTTTCCCTGATTCGTGGTGTCCCAAATAAGCCTTTGGAAAAAAGGTTAAAGCTCTCTTTGTTGCACTTTTAATTGCAGTGGCGTAGATAGGTGAGGTTTTGGTGACACAATAAATTAATCATGATCAAAGGCCCCAGGGAGAGCTAAAGCTGCCCAACATTTTGACCTTTTACTCTAGTTTGGGACGTGTGTTTGCTGTGATGTCTTAAATTTTAAAAATTTTGCCGCCTGTGATGTTATGACGTCATTAACTGTTATAGTTTTAGTTTAATTCTAAGGAATTTTTATCAGCATTTAAAACCTGGAATAAATGGTCTTCTTAGTATAATTTTTTGCTTGCTTTTAAAAATAAGTATTTTTGTTTCCTATACACTAGCTCAACATCTATTAAACAGCCCCTCTCCCCTCCCTTCAGTCCAAGAGGTCAAGTAATAGGCACCTATCTAATTTTTAAAAGTTTGCCATAGGTAGGTAGTTGATTTTTATTAAATGATGAAACCCCCCCTAGAGTCTATTTCTGGCTATGCCACTGCTAATGGCATGTTTAGCCTAAGATTTAAGAAATCTTGCATGTCGCATTGTTTTATGACAAGGTTCAAACTTTGGTTTCAGATAACTTTGGCTCCGATAGGAGCATCTCAGAAATACAAAACTTCACAACCTTGTCATGTTTGAAATTTCTGGGAAAAATTGACTTAATAATTTAAGGTTAATGTTGTGCCTGTGCTGAGCTTTTCTAAAATCTACCTACCCGTCTAAAAAGGCTCAGCTAAGTTTGCCCCTCCCCAATGCCAACATTTTGCACACATTTTGCACAGTTTTGAACACTACAAATCAAATTTTGCACACCTTCCTACGAGAAGATACAGCCAATTTTCTGTGGGGGGGGGGCAAACTTGACGTTGCCCCCCCCCCAGTCAATATTTTTCAAAAATTATGATGTCTTTGAAAGGTCTTATTTTTCACAATTTTGCACACCCATTTTAAAATTTTGCACACCTCCCTGTAACCCACACGAGGGTTCTGAAAATATCAAGTTTGCCCCCCCCCACCGTCAATATTTTTCAAAAAATTTTGTGTCATTGAAAAGGTATATTTTGCACAATTTTGCACACTTAGTTTCAAATTTTGCACACCCTTCAGTAATCCTCAAGAGCGTTCTCAAAAAAGTTTTTCCCCCCATGTAAAAAAAATTTATGTCGTTCGAGAAGCCTAATTTTGCACATCTATTTTCAAATTTTGCACACCTCCCAGTAACTAGTAGGTAGGTATATGCACCTATATTTGAATTCGGGACAGGTATCCGCGGGAGGTTGTACGTGCCGTAAAGAGGAATGCGTGCGTAACTACACCTACCACGCACGAAGGCCTTTTATGTAATATATTGAAATGTCGCTTATCAATGCCTAGTTTTATTTCCATCCCTCCCAAGCAAAATTAAACGCAGTAATTCATTATTTATTAAATATTCTTCGTTTAAGAAACTTTTTATTAAATCAATAAATCTAAAAATTTATTTTTAATTATTTATCTTTTTTCTCTCCAAGTTCAAAACGAGGTTCAAAATTTTTCTACGTAGTAGTTGAAAAATTTTGTCTTAAGGGAAAACGTTTTTTGTTTAAGCAATTTTTGCTATATTTTTCACATTTTTATGCCATGATTTTTCTCACATTTTGGCGCTTTCTCACTGGTTTTTTTTAGCGTTCAGAAAAAATACTGCCATTAGAGAAAGATGGACGCAGTTTAAGACAATTATTTGGTAAAAATTTCTGTTTTGCCATCTGTCTGTCATCTTGAATGGTGTCCCTCATATGATTTTTGTTTTGCCATTTTTATCGAGAAAACGACAAAAATTATAATTGTTCAGAGCGGAAAGTGTGTGAGATATAAGATGGTATTAATTTCTTTCATTCAAAGTTCTTTGCAGTCTTTGAAATTGCCAAAAAACGTGTCCTACTATAAGTGTATATTAGCGCAGCTAAAAATAATTTAACAGATATTTAACTAAATTATTTTTGGGTTTATCATGACTTTACCATAAGATAAAACAAGTCAAATTTTAAGTTTTGTTATTGGGCGTTTGGGAGTTAATATAGGAATAAGTTTATTGCCTGTTTTTTTTTTAATTTTTGTCGGCAACTCATAAATTTAGTTCTTTTGTTTTTGTTCCAGTTTAGTTTATAAGAGCTATTTTTGTATATTACTTTTTCTTTAATACAACAAAAAAAATTGCTGTAAGATACTGTTTGATATACAGAATTAGTCTATGTATTACTTTTGAAACAATAAAATATATTGTCTATTGTCTATTTGTGAGCATGATTCAGAATGACTTCGGGTGAAGTTTCCGAAGTTTGCAACGTGTATTTTAAATGATGGCGTTCCATTTCGGCAGGAAAGTCAATGTGAACGCCTCTATTTAAAATACATAACATTACGTAACGACTGGTTCTCACCTATGCGTGCCCACCCTGACTCTAAAAACGCAGCAAAAGCAACGCATAGTTGGGAACTAGGCGTAACGCTTATAGGGTGAGCGGGGTTTCGCGGTTCCGTTACGTAACGCAATTTTTAAATTATTATTGTGAAAAACAACTTTTTGGATTTTTCCAGTGAAAAAGAAAAAAAAGAGGGGGGTCTCTGGCAGCAAAACGTTACGTTATTTTAGAGTGGAGTAATCCGAAACGATACAAAGCGTTATATGTTATTTTTGGGTGTTCTGCACCAAATTTTGACGTTTCTTCGACCTTGTGCGTATTGTCTTTACACTTTGCAGTGTGTATTTGTGGGAGAAATGAATTTAATGGACAAGGCTGGGAATAACTATTTTTTTTTTAATATTTCGCCAGAAGTAGGAAACCTTCTGGGCGTCAAAAAAATTCTGTTTTTTTTAAGTTAACTATAGAGCTTAAAAAAGCGTAGGTTGTATAAAAACAAGCTTACGTAACCGTGGAGTGAATTAGAGCGTACCCCTATTCAGTCCACGGTCCCGTAAGTATAAGTATGTTTTTATCCCATTTTTTTGAGCTGTAACTTTTATTTTAGTTTATTATTGAATTGAAATATGCCTGCGGGAAAGTAGAAAGATCTTAAAGAAAACGTTAAAATTAACGTTTTTATTTTACTAGACACTTAAAGGCAATTATCAGAAAAAAAACAAAATTCCCAAACATAGCAATTATCAGAGTTATCACTATCCTAAGAAGTATCGAATGGACGAATCAACCATGTGCGGTTTTAGATATATGGGGAATGCGAGGCAACTCCAGCTGATCAAAGTCTGCCTGGATACGTAATCTTCAGTTTCGAGAGAAACGTTCATGTAGGAACGATCACAACCTTTATTTCAACAAATAGGCAAGCCCCAATGCGGTTACGGAACGTTCGATAAGCTGACAAGCTACGGCGCTCGCGCAGAGCCTTCTCGAATGCCGCTTTTTAGGAGAACCCGCTCGCTTCCCCATAACCAGTAGATGTAAATTGTAGGAGAGTTCTCTTGATATGCGGTAGCCCGGTAATGTCCGGCGGTGCTCGACTGATATCGGATGGCTAGTGCAACCAGTCAAACTATCCTATTGGTCCAAATCACTAATGTGAGCGTTCCTTAAGGAGTGTTCTCTCGAAACTGAAGAATAGGTACCCTGTCCTGCAATACGTGTCAGAATAACACGAGAGAAGACGTGACGTTACTTAGGTTTCACCCAAGGCGTTGCCCTATTCACAAAAACGTGTAATTTCGATCAGCTGGAGATGTCATGCATTCGCCATAGATTTAAAAGTGTACTTGGTGAATTGGTCGACAAGATAGAGATACGTCTTAGGATAGTGTTAACGTTGATAACTGTTACTCTATTTTGATAAGAATAAAAAATGACAGGGATATAAAATTAATAATAAATTTAAATAGTAAGTAAAACACGTTTTTCTTTTACCCACCTCAATCTAAAAAAGGATAAGTAGGTAACTACAGTTTGTTTTTACTTTAGTTTAATAACAAGGTACATAGTCTCCGTTTAAGTTAAAAGTATATAGTTTTGTGTATACATTTTTTACCTAAGACACGCGTTTTTCCTTGAAATGCACGATTCCGTCTTAAATTTTAGTCTAATAAGGTTTTTGTCCAAAATTTGCTACTCTCCTCCGAATTGTATCGCAAGATCTTGTGCTAGTTGAAATTATAGGTTTTACACAAGCTAAATGTTTTTTTTTACCTAATTCAGTCTAATAAAGTTTTCGTCTTAAATTTACTTACTTTAGTCTAAAGGCATACGTTTTGTCTTAAATTCATCTATTCTTCTTTAAATTGTATCACAATATTGTGTACCAGTTGAAACTATAGGTTTTACCTAAGCTACATGATTTTTTTTACCTAATTTACTTACTTTGGTCTAATAAGTTTTTGTCTTAAATTTACCTACTCTCCTCTAAATTGTATTACAAGATTTTATACAGAGTGATCCATTATAAGTCTCCCCCCCCCTCCTTCTAGAGGTTAACTTAGAGTGGTAGAAGGTTCAAACAAAAACTGGCTGAAACAACTGTTTTTTAAAGTTTTCCGTGACCGTTTACTTAAAATTTTACTCAACTTAACAAAAAACATGATTTCTTTATATGAGACAACCTCTATATTTTGGTATTTTTGAATAGGCCTTTCCTTTCTGATTCTAAATATACCAAACCTTATCTATATTAGTTTGCGAGAAAAATACCAAAACCCTTACCATAAGCATAATGTGTTAGAGAGAGATTAAAGCTAACAATATTCTCTCTAACACATTGCTTATATGGTAAAGATTTTGGCATTTTTCTCGTAAAGTAATATAGATAGGGGAAAGTGTTTGGTATATTTAGTGCCAAGTGCCAAAATATACAGGGTTTCTCATATAAAGAAATCATGTTTTATGATGAAATATTTAAAAAAAAATAGTTATTCCCAGCCTCGTCCATTAAATTCACTTCTTCCACAACTACACACTGCAAAGTGTAAAGACAAAGAAACGTCAAAATTTGATGCAGAATACCCAAAAATAATACTACTCCCCTCTAAAATAACGTAACGTTTTGCTGCCAGAGACCCCCTCTTTTTTTTCTTTTTCACTCGTAAAATTCAAAAAGTTGTTTTATTTCACAATAATAATTTAAAAATTGCGTTACGTAACGGAACCGCGAAACCCCGCTCACCCTACATAACCCCTATAAGCGTTACGCCTAGTTTCCACCTATGCGTGCTCACCCTGACACTAAAAACGCATCACGCGACACTTTTAATAAATCGGCAAATGCATGGCTGATCACGTGATGCGTTTTTAAAGTCAGGGTGGGCACGCATAGGTGAGAAACAGGCGTTACATAATGTTATGTATTTTAAATAGAGGCGTTCACATTGACTTTTCTGCCGAAATGGAACGCCACCATTTAAAATACACGTTGCAAACTTCGGAAACTGCACCCGAAGTCATTCTGAATCATGCTCACAAATAAAACTAGGTATTGCTAAGCGACATTTCAATATATTACATAAAAGGCCTCCGCGCGTGGTAGGTGTAGTTACGCACGCATTCCTCTTTACGGCACGTACAACCTCCCGCGGATACCTGTCCCGAATTCAGATATAGGTGCATATACCTACCTACTAGTTACTGGGAGGTGTGCAAAATTTGAAAATAGGTGTGCAAAATTAGGCTTCTCGAATGACATACATTTTTTGAAAAATATTAACTGGGGGGGCCAAACTTTTTTGAGAACGCTCTTGTGGGGTACTGAAGGGTGTGCAAAATTTGAAACTAAGTGTGCAAAATTGTGCAAAATAGACCTTTCGAATGACACAAAATTTTTTGAAAAATATTGACGGTGAGGGGGGGGAAACTTGATATTTTCAGAACCCTCGTGTAGGTTAGAGAGAGGTGTGCATCATTTTAAAATGGGTGTGCAAAATTGTGCAAAATTAGACCTTTCCAATATCACCAAATTTTTTGAAAAATGTTGACTAGGGTGTGGTAAACTTAATATTTTCAGAACCGTCGTGTGGGTTACAGGGAGGTGTGCAAAATTTTAAAATGGGTGTGCAAAATTGTCCAAAATAAGACCTTTCAAATGACACCATAATTTTTGAAAAATATTGACTGGGGGGGGGGCAACGTCAAGTTTCTCCCCCCCCCACAGAAAATTGGCTATAGTTTCTCGTAGGAAGGTGTGCAAAATTTGATTTGTGGTGTGCAAAATTGTGCAAAATTTTGGCATAAAAATTTTTGAGAAAATCGATCTGGGGAGGCGGGCAAACTTAACTGAGCCGTCTAAGAAGCTATGACTTTGGTTAAAAAAATTGCAGGTTAGTGTTTTTAGCATTGGATTTTGTCCACATAGTGTTCCGAGGGCGTAATACAAAATGTTTGTAAATGCTTTTTTTCAAGTGGTAAATGTTATCTCTTGTTTTTTTTTTGTTAATCCATTAAAATAATTGCATTTTATCTACTTATTAAAAAGTGCACAGCATTATAAAAATTTGCATGCATTAGTGCATTCAGAGTTAGAAGCAGGCATTTGACATTTACTTTTTTTGTATTTTTCACATTAGTCCTGCAGCCTATGTCTTCCCGTGTGCACGTATGTTTAGATGCATTGTGACATACTTTTTTTGTAGGAAATGCTTCCAGAAGAAGAAGTGTCTGTGACGTCATCAAAGATGGCCGTCGTTTTAACTACGAATTAATGGTGTTAAAACGGATTTTTGCCAATAACTCCGCACTTGTGTAATCTAGAGACACCAAACTTGGCACGGATTTTGTTAAAACCAGAGGCGTATAAATTCAAGAAATATTTTTAAAAAAATTTTGGGACACGTTATTTTAACCTTTCTGACTGACAGCCGTTTTGACATATGTTAATGTTATTTACGTTTTTGCATTAACATTTCTTCCAAATTTAAGAATTTTGTCGGTGGAGTTGTGAGATATTATGCAAAGATTATCTATAGCGTGATTTAATTTTACGGGTCAAAAAATCTTGTATGATTTTATTTATTAATCGATTTATTTTATTATCTTCTCGACGAAATGTCCACGTGACTCAAGATTTTCTACAGTATCACCAGATTGACCAGAGATAATTTATTTAAAGTTACATTAAAAATCTCTTGGTATTTTTAGTGCCAGTGGCGTAGAAAAATTCCAGTTTTTATTAATAAATTCATATTATCGTATTTATTCAAATATTACTCGCTGATAGCCCTTTTGACATATGTCAATAAAATTAATATTTTTGCGTTGAAAACAAGTTGAGATTAAAAAAAAATTTGATAGTTTTAAAAACTTTTCATTTTTTTTGAGCCAGTGACCTCCAAAATTAAAAATATGTTTTTTATTATTTTTTCACTACCCCTTATTTAAAAATATTTCTGATCGACGTTGTGTTAACAGATGTCTGCACGATTGACCTTTTTAGATTCAAATATTATCCAGCTTTAAAAATTTGTAGGGTTAAGTCACAAATTATTCGTACCAGCGGCGTAGGAATTTATGGAAATATTTCTTTAACTTCATATACCTATCCTTTTTCCAATATCCCTGGATGACAGCGGTTTTGACATATGTCAACCAGATTGATATTTTTGAATTAGGATTACTCTCAAACTAAAGAATAAATATGGTAAAGCGGCAATATATTAACAGTATTATTGCCAGTGGCGTTAGAATTTATATTCCTAATCGAGCTAATTTTGACAGATGTTTGCACGGTTGGTACTTTTGCATTCAGAGTATTCCTAATTTTTAAAAACATTATGGTGGAGTGGCAAGCTCATATCACTAACAGTACCAGAGGCGTAGAAATTGGTATAAATATTTGTTACGGCATTCTAATTTCAAAAATTTCGGGCTGGCAGCGGTTACGACTGATGTCGTCCCAAAGGACATTTTTATATTAAAATTACTTCTTACTTTAAAAATTGGAGTAGTAAGATATAACTATTGCTATATGCCGGTGGCATCAGAAAGAGTTATATTGTATAAATGTTATTATTACACTGCATTAAAATTAATCGTGTTAGACGTATTTTTGACAGAAGTCTGCACGATTAGTATTTTTGTACTCGAAAAGAACCGAAATTTTAAGATTTTTATAGTGAGTTAAAAAGGTATAAATATTATTACTACCAGTGGCGTAGTAATTACAGAAACATTTTTGGAAAGATATCAATACTGTCAGTACCAGTGGCGTCAGAATACAGAATTATATTTTTAATTTTAACAGTATATTTTACTTTAAAATATTCCTAGTCCCTATCTGCCTGATTGGGTGTTTTTGCACTCAGATAGATGATGTTGAAGTATTGAGATGTTACCAGTTATACCGTAAGGAGAAATACAACTGGCTTCAAGAGAACATTTTGCTTTTAAAGCGGAGAATACCTTTTACTTTGTAGTAAAATAAGGTTTACATAAAAAAAAAACGCCGACCATATGCTAACATAATTTCTACAGTATTTTTGACAGAAATTTGGACAGACTGAAGTCGTTTTCCCCCTGTCTCCATCCCAAACAGATCCTACTGACCGCCTTAACGAATTTAAAAAAAATTAATAAAACAAAAAACTCTATTGACGGTTTATCATAAGTATCAGATTCCAGAACCTATCAATGATTTGTAATCAGATAAAAGGTTCGAAACTTTTACGGTGGAGACATCACCGTCAAGAGCTAGGTTTTAAATTCTGATACTGATACTTTATTAACCCGAATTACTTACTTTCTGGGTGGTACGCCTAGTATGAACTGACTTTTATATTTACAATATTTACAGTTAGTCATTATTGTTCACCCTAGACGTAACTATGTACAATCTTTAACTTAACCTAACTTATGATACTTACTGATAGTAATCTTTGACTATATGGGAGCTAAATAAGTTAAACTTTAAAGTCTTCACTTTAAGTATATCACTCCATAGAAATGGTTTAGTCCTTTCGGCAAACACAGGTAGGCATAAACCAAGGAAACTGAATAAGTTCTCTAATTTTCTCCAAGATATTTCTAGGTACTCTCATCGCAAAATCTAAATAACAATATGTACACAAGGTTTGAAACTAGGGTAGGTATACTAGACTTAAAACTAATTTTAACAGATTGCTGAGATCACAAGATCTTACACCTAGCCGGGAATGTTGGGAAGATTATTCCCTGTTTCAAAAGTTTCCATTCGTCAAACTACGGTGTGTGGAACACTGATGCGACAAGCGCTTTCACAAGGTAACTAAACGGAATGTCTTCGGGAAAAACTCAGTGGGAAATAACTTAACTTATTATCAGGTAAAAAGTTAAAAAATGACCAATACTCTAAAAACTTATGAGTTTGTCAATCAGATTTTATAATTTTTGGAACATATGCGTTTATGAAAAAACTTAGTCGAAATATGAAATGTCTAATAATTATCGGTGTTACAAAAATAAACATAAAGTGTTACTGATAAAGGTGTCCGACCCTGTGAGTTCATTTGGAAAATACAGAAGAAAACTCCAAGGCAACAGTGTCTCACCAATAGGAAATATACAGAACCTTTTAGAACACTCGCGGTTTTGAAATTTTACGTCCATATCCACCAACGTGAAAATTTTCCGATTAAGCTTCAATCATGATTAAAACTCATCGGAGGTTGGAATGAGTCTTAGCAAACAAAAGTTTCCATGTTAAACACTACATTCTAAACATCGATTAGTAACAAATCACGATTGAAGCCTAATCGGAGAATTTTTGCTTTGGTGGTGACTACTCACGATTGAAGCATAATCGGGGAATTTTTGCTTTGATGGATACGAGCATTAATTAACTACTGAAACGATTCTTGAAACTTGGGGGGGACCTGTCTTTCTTTCTGGAGGTATAAATTCAAAAAAAGACCACACCACACGAAACACAACACATTACTTTGAGTTATTTATTCATCATCGCAATCACTATCATCAGAATCTTGATCAAAACGCGACATATAAAAACGAATCGATCCTTTAACCAAATTTAAAAGATAATATCTTAGTACCTAAAACATCTAATGAAACGGTTTTTTTTGACAAATTATTTTTCAGCGTTTTCAATATATTAAATTAAAGAAATATTTTCATAACCTACTATAACCCTGATAATACTATCCATTAACCACAAACCACGGTAATCTAGCTGAAATCTCTGCAGGTTCGCCTGCAGCTTTACACGATTTTTCCCGTTTTTCTTGCTTTAAATGGTCATAACAGTATTAAAAGTCCAATTCAAAGTACTTTTTACGTGATGAATTTTTGGTATCTATATGGTTTGCTCAGAATTCTCCGGGTCAATTTCAATATGGCGGCCGACATTTAGACAAAGAAGTTAAATGAAAATGTCACTATCAGTGTCAAAAAATTGATCCGGATAAATTTGAAGTGGAGTATAGATTATGTTTAAACAACGTAAGCGTATACTCTGGCGCCACTGGCATTAATAGCCTGAACATCTTGCCACTACACCTTAAAAAATCTTATATTTTAAATTAATCTCAATAAACAAATGTCAATCTGATTGGTGCTTGGAACAATCGCTGTGGTCAGCGATTTTTAAAAATATGTTGTAAGGTCTCTCTCTCTCTCTCTTCTCATTTGATTACCGTCACTTTTTTGAGTCGCGTAGGAACTATTAACTACTAAGGTCATCAACTACTTTTGTAGTCTACCGACTTAGGGAGTGTGTATCTAGGTCCGCCTCTACGTGATATCCGATCCCATCCGGCCGACATTTTACACTTATTTTCCCTGGGTTCCCCCCTTACCCCGCTCATCAAACTGGTTTGATGAGCACCCCCTAGGAAGGCAGTTTTCTTTTCCTAGAAGGATTTAATTTAGCCTAAACCCCTTTGTCGGGGCTAGGGATCTTTAACGTGCTCCACTATCAATATATGGAACACACGGGACCGTCCTCTTAACGTCCTCTCCGAGGGACGGTATGAAATCGAATTAGCCTGCCTTCTAGCTGCTTGAACGTCGCAGCGTTAACCCCGACACCAAGCAGGCAGGTCTACGCCACTGGTAGTAATAATATTTATACCTTGTTATTCCACTATTAAAATCTTAAAATCTTGGTTCCTTCCGAGTACAAGAATAACCATCATACAGACTTCTGTCAAAAGTGCGTTGATCAGGATTAATTTTTAATAGAGTGTAATGACAAAATTTATACAATATAACTGTTTCTGATTCCAACAGCATATAGCAATGCTTATATCTTACCACTTTAATTTTTAGACTAGGAAGTAATTTCAATACAAAAATATCCTTTTGTACTGTTAGTGATATGACCTTGCCGCGCCACCATAATTTTTTTTAAATTTAGAAATATTCTGAATGCAAAAATACCAACCATGTAAAGGTTGGCAATAATACTGTTATTATATTGCCACTCCACCAATTATTTCATTTGGAAGTAATCCTAATTCAAGAGTATCAATCTGGATGACATATGAAACACAAAAGATCACAAGATCTTGGGTGGAAATAACGAAAATTCAAACTTGGATGAGCATCCCACAAGGAACACACAAAAGATCAAAGCGAAAAGAGAAATGATTAAATGATTTTTCATGTTTGACAGATGTCAAAACCGCTGTCATTCAGTGATATTTAAAAAAGCATTGGTACATGACGTTACACAAATATTTCCATAAACTCCTACACCGCTCGTACGAATAATTTGTGACCAAAACATACAAATTTTTAGATAATATTTGAATCTCAAAAGACCAATCGTGCAATTATCTGTTAAAACTACGTCAATCAGAAATATTTTTAAATAAAGAGTATTGAAAAAATAATAAAAATCATATTTTTAAGTTTGAAGGTCACTGGCTCTAACAAAATGAATATTTTTTTCTCTCCAGCAAAAAAATTTTCGAGTTTCAACTTATTTTCAATAAAAAAATATTACTTTTATTGAGATATGTCCGAAGGGTTGTTAGTGAGTAATATTTGAATATATAAGGTAAAATGAATCTACTAATAAAAACTAGTCTATTTGTACACCACTGGTACAGAAAATAAAAAGAAATTTGTAATAAAAGTTTTAAAGAAATATCTCTGGTCTATCCTAGTATAACTGTAGCAAATCTTGTGTCAATTGACCATTTCGGCGAGTAGATATTAAAATAAATAAGTTAGTAAATGAAATCACACAAGATTTTTGAACTGTAAAATTAAATGACGCTGTAGGTACTCTTTGAATAATATTTCACAACTCCACCATGAAAATTCTTAAATTTGGAAGTAAACGTAAATAATTTTGTCACATGTCAAAGCGGCTGTCATTCAGAAAAGTTTAAAAATAATGTGTCCCAAAATTTAAAAAACTATATTTCTTGAATTTGTACGCCTCTGGTTTTAACAAAATGAGACCTATTCTTTTGAAACTTTATATATTTTGTCTCGACTGTATTTAATAAAGCTGTACCAAGTTTGTACGAGTGCGAAGTTATTGCCAAAAATCCATTTCAACACCACTAATTTATGGTTAAAACGACGGCCATCTTTGATGAGGTCATAGACACCCTTTGCACAAAATGTCGTTACTCCACCATGGAAATTATTAATTGTGGAAGTATTTCCTACAACAAAAAAGTATGCCACAATGCATCTAAACATACGTGCACACGGGACCCATGATTTTTAACACAGGCTCCAGGACTACATCGATAAAAAGTTTTTACGTACTAATATGATTAAATGTGTTTAAGAAAGTTTTCTGTAAATTATGTTTTGAAGGAAAAGAAATCTATAAAATATTATAAAACTGTTGCTCCTATGAAATGTTGGTTGGGAGGATGGAAAACACTGCTGTTAAAGGAACGAAAATTTAAAAAGAAAAGATGTCCGGGTCTCGTATTTGTATTTTAGCTTTTTTTCTTATTAAAAGTTTTGGCTTAACTCAAAAGCCTTTTTAGCAATTCATACAGTTTTTTTGTATTTAAAGTTTTTCTGAATTTTGAATAAATATTTAAAGAAAAACAAAACTTTTTTAATTTATCAATCTTAAAAATATTTACAGTTTACAGCGACAAGCCCTGAACTTTATTGGTGAGTTGGTTTATACTTTTAATAAAATCTCTCTGTTTGTGGCGGCTTGATATATATACTAAAGCTACTTTATTTTTCTCCAATAAGAAAATATTTTGAATAAATTATAAAATTACCACAATTAAAGTTACTTGTTAAGAACTAGGAAATATTCATAATATTCGAAGTATATCTGAAAAGACACAATGTAATGTAATAAAACTACAACAAAGTCAAAAAATGTGTTACATAGTTTAATGGATATGGCCCCGAAGATTTTTAGTCCAGCAGAACTTTCAGGGGAGCGAGTCAAATCTTAAATGTTGTGTCTGTATCAAGGATTTCCCACGCTTCTCCAGAAAACTCCTCTGCATTTAAAACTAAATACTGCAAATCCATGTCCCGTCACGTGCACGTTAACAGCTTAGTTTCGCGTATTCGTGGTGTCCCAAATAAGTCTTAAATGATTAAATGTATTTAAGGAATTTTTTTGTGCAAATTACCTTTTGCAGGAAAATAAATCTAATTTTAATACATTTTTTAGGTGCTTTGAGTAGAAATAAATGACAAAAAAAATCTAGAAACGAAACACTAAAAAGAAAAGATGTTTGCGGGGCTCGTATTTATATTTTAGATTTTTGTCTTATCAAAAGTTTTGGCTTGAGTCAAAAGTTGTTTTAGCAGCCGATATATGCAATTCATACAGTTTTTTTTCGTATTTCAATTTTTTCTGAATTTTGAATAAATATTTAAAGAAAAACAAAACTTTTCTAATTTATTAATCCTAAAAATGTTTACGGTTTAAAGCTACAAGTCCTGAACTTTATTGGTGAGTTTAATAAAATCTGTCTGTTTGTGGCGGCTTGATATATTTACTAAACCTTTTCTCAACTAAAGTCTGTTCATAAAGAGGAGAGAGTAATAAATTGTACTGAATGATAAATCACTTTTTCTTCTTTTTTAAAAATTTTCTAATGTACCTCAGGTAAAAATCCTTTATTTTTATATACCTCATCCTGTTCGACCAGAGAATACAATAGAACCCAAAACTGACATCAATAGAAGGCAAGCGATAAACTATCCTCATAGGCGCCGCAATTGGGGGAAACACATTTTAAGTACCATGTTATATAGGTATTAGTGAAGAAAATAGTAAATATGTGAAAAGTTCTATGAAATTTAATAAAACAAATTACTTTATTAGAAAAAACGAGGGTTTAGTATATCGTGCCTGTACCGAGTAAGCTGTAGTGGTTATAGGTAAGACAAGCTATAGAGCAAGCCCAATGGTTAACCTGTAATGAAGTAAAATTTTTCTATTTAATATTTTTTTCCTTTATCTACAGTGTGGTCATTTAAGTGTACTAAGTTATGGCAAGGGGAGTAAGAGATAGTGATGCGAATATAATGTAACCTTCATATTTGCTCGGAACAGTTGGAGACCGTGTTTACCCCATTAGGCATGGGACCAGAGGTTTTCGATCGGTATGATGCGAATGCATCCAGCCTCTCATATCCAAATGCCAACCTCACCTCGTGGTGCTCCCTGTCTAAAACAGACGAGGCTCTGGCGACCGAATATGGCCGGTATAGCCCTATGGGGAAGTTGAATTAGAACCCATAACGACTAGGAACTGCTCCATTAAGGACCTGTACAAACTCGTACATGGGAAAATTTAATGATGTGGTTAAACTAGAATCAACACTAGGAACTGCTCCATCAAGGACCTGTACAAACTCGTACAGGGGAGTGGAGTGGTTAAACTAGGATCAACACTAGTAACTGCACAAACTCGTACAGGGGAGTGGAGTGGTTAAACTAGGATCAAAGGGTGCACAATAAGTCAGTAATGGCTGCAGTGCAGTGGCTCTGGCCATCCATCAGGCTGGTCGGAGCCACAATCGGGGGGTTTGAGTTGGTAGGAATCCGGGCTCTCCTGGTAGAGGAGAAATGACTCTGGCAGGAAAATAATTCGGGCGTCTTATGCAAGATTTCCCCTTGATATCCTTGAAAGAAAAAAATATGGCAATATTCAAAGTGACTCAAAATTAAAAAATATCCTGTAGTCTCGGTTAATTAACAGTGAAATTATCGTCTGGCGGTCTTTACCATATTCATTGTAGATAAACCAATTGTGACCACCATATAGGTACAGAGTATAGCTTTACCCTTTCTATAAAATATTTTCACAATCACAATAACACAATGCCGTAAAATATATTAGAAAAATTTTGGAACGCTTCAAATGTTGGCAACTTTGACAGCCGTTATTGTAATGTTTAACAACGACTACCACTACCATACCACGCGCCGATTTGACTAGAATTTTTGGAACACATTAAAAACTGTTAATCGTAAAAAAAATAGGGACTTTACAAAATAAGTGTTTAATGTTAATTAATCAAAAAAATAACCTCAACAACAAAGAAGTGGATTCGTAGCTTCCCTGCTAAAAATGACACATAGGCGATTACAAAAAAAACTTATAGACCTATTCTAGTTTTCTATGAGAAAGTTAATAAGTCTAAGATTTCTGAAACCGTAATTACGTATAAACCAATGATCCTATATGAGAATGTAAAGCTATAGGAGTTGGTAGGACTCAATAGGGTTATATTGGTTTTATCTCGGTGGTTACAATATATTTCCTATAATAACATAACGCTACGGCCGTATATAACAATAACAATAATAATAATAATAATAATAATAATAATAATAATAATAATAATAATAATAACAATAATAATAATAATTAAGATCTTTTATTAATTACAACAATTTTACATGATTAAATTGGGCGAGGTTTAGTTCCTCTCTTTGAAAACAAAAAGATGATGTGGTCTTCCACATAACCCCTGAAACTAGTAAAACTAATCCTAATAATCTTCCTAAGAAAGGTTTTCAAAGGGTAATCTTATAATGAAAGCATAGGATATATATCTATATATATATATATATATATATATATATATATATATAAACATACACATAAAGACATTAAATATATATAAATAAAAGTTCATGTTTAATTTAAAACAAAAACAAAAAGATGGAAATAAGAAAATAAAAAATTAAATATACTTACTAAAATGCCCACTTTTAAAGTGTTGTGGCGAACCCTTATCCATGAATGAGGTCCGGCACACCAGGTGATTTTTGGTCTAGTGGTACTACTACACCCTATATGTGAAAATGGTGGGGGGTTACCCCACCCCCTCTAAAATTGCCCACCTTTGGATTGGTCTGTCGAGTCCTTATCCACAATTTTGAGGTACAAGATTGTGCATTTCGTATTCAGGACGAGAAAATGCACATCTTATCAAAAAATGGAGAGGGTTACCTATCCATCATAATTTTTACTGCGAACGCTTTTACTATTATATTTGTTATTAATTTCGTTACGGTTGTAAATGATAAATATGAATCAAATTCGGTTTTTTTATACACAGACACTAGAAAGTGTTTATTAATCTGCACAACGTTGTTAACCTCTTTTGGAAGAGATAAATTATTATTTTTATTGAAAAAATTGCATTTTTTAATTGACGACCATAATTCTGTAACATTTTTTGTTTGCTGAACGTTAAAAAAACCTTTTTTTCCCTCTCATCTGTTAAGGTAACTGAATTCCTTAATTGTTTGTAGGTATTCCAGTCAGACAAATGTCTAGTTTTCTTGTATTTTGCCAAAAATTTATCCCGAACTTTCATCATTTGCTTAGTGTAGGTATTAGCCAAGGAGCGTACGTTTGCTGATTCGGAAATTTTTGTATGGAGCGTGTAAATCCAACAAATTAATAATATTATTATTTAGAAAATTAATTTTGTCATCAATAGTTTGAATGTCGTATATATTTCGCCATGGATGGGATTTCAGATCGCAATTAAATTGGTTTAAATTTAGGTTTTTGGTAGGTATGCGGTTTCGGAAACAGTAATTACACATTAAACCTCTATTTAAACTATAGGTTTATATAGGATCCAATGGGATTATATCGGTTAATTCTGATTTGCTTCAATATGTTTTCTATAACATGCTATGATAAACTAAATAAGGAAAAATCGCATATCACTATGATACTTTATACGGTTTCGCAACCGATAATTACTCATGAATCAATGAGCCTCTATACTAATGTAAAACTATGGGTTTCTATAATTCTCAATGAAATTATATCGATTTTATTTGAGTGCTTTCAATTTGTTTTCTATAATATTCTATGATACAATAATAGGAAAAATCGCATAGCACCATAGCCCCCTATGCGGATTCGGAAACAGCAATCACTCATGAATCAATAAACCTCTACAAGAATATGAAACCATGGATTTCCACATGGGATTATATCGGTTTTATCTGAATGGTTTCTATAATATTCTATGGTAAACTAAATAGAAAAAATCGCATAGCGCTATGGTCCTGTATGCGGTTCCAGAGACATTAATTAGTCATGCCATAATAAGCCTACATAGGAAGGCCATGTTTTTAAATTCATCGGTGGATCCACCGATGGCAACAAACCTTTTTCTAAACTATTTGGTGACTATCGGCCCCGTTTCTAAAATTACCGATGGATCGATCAATCCACCGACCGATTGCAATCTGACTGACTTTAGAGTCGAGATGGATTAACATAAAAAGTATTATTTCAAAAAATGTTAAAATAGTCGCTCTTTCTAAAGACAGTTATTTGGAGCTGAGCTTGAAAACCAATTTTAATGGGTAAAATGAGCATCTACATACTGTTAGAGATCTCCTAAATTTCTCGAGAGGTTAGATCAACCTGAAGTGACCTGCCATCGTGCTTTATGAGCATTAAAATCTTTGAGACTTATTTATTCTAAAGGCTAATACATAGTTCCGTAAGGTAAGCGATATGAGGTATGCGGGCTTTTTTTAATACGCAAGGGAAATTAAACCATCGCAAATGCATGCTCCTGTTCATAGTGTTCCGTGAGCGGCAAGCAGTAAGAGCAGTAAGGGTTTGCTATTATTTATTTTCTTTGCGTCTCACCGCATACTTCATACCGCTTACTTTAAGAAAAAACTGCGGAAGACAAAAATATATAATTAAGGTTATGTCAAATGTCATGTACACCGAGGCGTTTCTTTATTCGCCGTTTGATGGCTAATCTGACATTCATCGGTCATAACGTCACTATTCATCAGTCCCTCAGCCGATGCCACCGAACTCCAAAAAGCGTTGATTTTAAAAACGTGCGGGAATGTAAAACTATGGGTTTCTACAGGGTTCCTAAGCAAATCCTTAGGGGGCCAAGCAGCCGTGTATAAGACGCAGACAAAAGGAAAAGCACATTAGGCAGAAAAGGATGGGCATGGGGCGATGTTGTCAGTACATCTTACACGTAGTAAATCCATTCCAGGTTGTTGTTTTCTAATGTTTTCCATTTTCATACCTTTAGGACTGGAATAAAAATTATTTTTGCTCGACTTTAATACCAAACTGATGAAAGATATCGTAAAAAAACATATTTTTCGCCTTTTCATTTTGTAACCATTGTCCTTACGCACTGTTTACAGGCTGGGGACTGAGATACATGCAAATGCCTAACCTAAAGCGTTCATACACGGCCGGAGAAATCGACTGAGATATTTCCGTAGAAACTTTATCAAGCAAATAGGACGGGTTGACGCCTTCGAACGTCCAACCTGGGTTTTGTACTTTGACTCGAAATCAAAAAGGAGGAACAGTCAGACGAGGAACCGTGCACAAATTACGTAACGGTGATTTTACCAATTTTTGACCCCTCCCTATGTAATGTTTTGTAACGGTTTGGCACGCCACTCCCCTAATATTACGTAACGATTTGAAGACCACTACCCCCCCCCCAAAAAAAAAAAATTTTCACTTATTTTTATTCCAAATTTTCTTAGTTTCACACAAATGCAAACGCTGTCGAAAACCCCCCTCCCCCCTACGTAACGTTTGTAACCCCCCTCCCCCCTATGACCATTACGTAATTTGTGCACGGCCCCAGTAGTCCCAGTAGAGGAGGGCGAGAAAATTGATATTTTTTTCTTAAAAATTATACTCTTTAGACCTATTTCTTTGCGTTCCCGAAATTACGTAATTTTTGAAAAAAAATTGTAAGCGGCGCCATTTTTATTTCGTGCTTTGTTTTTCTAACATTTTTGCGTTCAGCTAATTTAATTGAAAAATATTTGCCTACGGTGCCCTTTATCTTCTCACTCGAAACCAAGATCCCCCGTTTTAGGAAAACTGATCCCGTCTCTGTTTCTAAATTTTTTCGAATAAAAGTAGAGTATGACCATGAGGGAAATAATTTTTTTCTACGGTATGACGAAAATTTCGAGAAAGTTGAAGAAAAAAATTAAAAAAGCGGCAGAGCTCAAGTTTTTCGTAAAAAAAAACGTTTTTTGTAAAGAAACAGAGCAAAATAAATCTTTTCACCCCTTTTTGGGTGTTACAAATATTGGCAGCCCCTTATTTTTCGCTTTTACCCTCCCGCTAGTTTTGAAGAATTGGTTCGCTACATGTTTCGAGATCATGTCATAAAACACCTCGAAAATATCAAATGTAGTGTAGGGCCAGCTTTATTTAAAATCAATAATATCGCAAGCAAAAAGCTCTGCAGGAAAATCAGCGCCGTTTATTGATTTCTTTGGCTGCTAGTGCTAGCTGCATGGTTTGGCCGTTTCCGGATAGATGTCACTAGTAGAAAAGAATGGAAATAAATTTAATTATATGCGAAGATATTTCTTTCTAATGTTAACAACCTCACGAGTTTATCGCTCAGTATCGTAAATAATGGACCCTGCCGCCTCCTTTAAGCAAGAAAAAGCTGTGGTTTGGACCTGAAAACATCTAATTTTTAATTAGATTAGATGTTCAAATCTGTCCCCTTCTTGAGCCTCACAATATCCCAATCTATTGTAATACTCTTTGCGCGTAGCAGCCAACATTTCAGGGGTGATAGAGTTGCCCGCCTCAAAAATTTTTGCCCTCAACTCCTGTATAGTCGTAGGCCGTAAGTGAGGGTGTTGGAAAATTTTGTCGTGCCAACAACCCCATAGGAAAAAGTCATTTGGCGCAAGATCTGGTGATCGAGGAGGCCATCGGATATTTCCATACGTGGAAATAATTCTATCACCAAATACCTGACGAAGGTAATTTGTAGCCTGGCGAGAATTGTGGGATGAACAGCCATCTTGCTGAAACCACAATTCGTCCAAATTTATGTTGAGTTCCCTCAACCGTAGTAAAACCTGGTGTTGGAGAAGATCAACATATTTTTGGCTATTCAAATTCTCTTCAAAGAAAAAGGGTCCAATAATGTGATCCCCGACAATACCGCTCCAAACATTTAATTTTTGAGGATGTTGCGTTCTAACACTTGCGTGCAGATGTTTATTTTCGCGGGACCAATAGCGGCTATTTTGTGGATTGTGATAGTTGTGAAGTTCAAATGTCTTCTCGTCCCTAAACAAAACTTTTGATAGGAAATTTTCGTTCATGTCACATTTATCCCTCATAACCTCACAATATTCTAACCGGCGAAAATAATCACCTGGTTGCAATTCCTGCGACTTCCCAATCTTAAACGACTTGTAGCCGTATTTTTTTAGGATTCATTGGCAAGTACTGTTGGGAATATGCAGTGCCTCCGCAATCGGTTTCGTCGAACATGGTTCATGTGCCTCAACGTAAGCGCATACCATTTCGTCTCGTTCCACCCTGTGTGGAAGAACGGGATGCTCTGGTATTTCGCCGTCGTGGTAACACTTTTTACAAATATTTATGCACCCGTACCTTTCAAAACGATGATAAATGTTGTAGACAGTTTGAGCCACAGGAACCGGTCGATCTGGAAACGCAAAAACAAAAAGCCCAATGACCTCGTCCGCACTGTCACTTTTTATGTAGTTTTTAATAATAAAAATCTTTTCTTCTCGAATACACGGCATTTTAAAAACACAAAATTTACGAAACTGAAGCGACTCGAAAGGAAATAAAAATGCAATGCCTGTGAATCCCAGTTTTTCCTCGATCATCTCATGGTGTGGCCGCCATATAGCGGAATTTGCAGACATCTTGTCAAAGGTTATTATTGCAACTATGATTTATGCTCATAATGAAAGAGTGGCGACAATTTTTTCTCATGAAAGCAGTCCGGAGATAATAACAAACTAGCACCATTGCTCAATATACCTGTTTCTTTTGTGCGCGCAGAACTTTCTATGCCATTTCTGTGTGATTTATTGAAATCCTATCCCTAAGGAAAATCTTAGGAACCCTGTATAATAGCTAATAGGATTATATCGGTTTTATCTAAATGGTTTCAATATGTTTTATATAATATTCTGTTATACACTAAATTAAAAAAATCGCATAGCACTAGCGCCACCTATACGCAGGGGCGGGCCAAGCCGAGGGTGCAAAGAGTGCCCCGCATACAGGCGGCCGATCTCAGGGGCGGGCAAAAGGAAAAAAGCGTTCATGTTAATCAAATAAATAATAATTATTTATGCCCAATTGCTCTGGGTTTGCTCTAAGGATTCCTTTGCGCTAAGGATCTCTTATCGGTCCTAAGTAGCTGATTTGGTTTGCTCAGCTTTTCTTTGTAGTCTAAGGAATACCTAAATTTAAGATGCCAGATATCGAGCCTTAAATCATCCTTAGGAGAGAATTCTAACCTCATTTTTTGTCAACTCGAAAACGGTAAAAAAAATAAAAATGGAATTTTTAAATGACGATTTGGATGTGCTTTCCGGCTAACCAAAGCAACAGTTCGAAATATTTTGCCACTCATACAGGACCAGTTGGAGTTAGATGGAGGACGTTTCGGGTAAGACTATATGACTTACAAATTAGGACCAGTCAATGCAGAGACAAGCCCACATTCAATTAAATTTCCATGATGCCCCAATGGATGATGGTCAAGTTTTTATGGTCACATATTTTTATGCAAGTTTTTTTGTTTTTTTATTAGTTTAATTAAAATAAATACCACTGTTAATTTTTTAGAAACAATACACCTGTCTCTTTAATTAACTAATTATACTGAGAACCCTCCGATTATGTGCCACTGGAGGGCATCTTTCTAGCATTGGGGATTTTAAGGCCAATATACGGGGTAGATTCTTTAAATGGAACGGTGCTTCTAGCGGGTTAGAATTTGGTTGAATAAAAAAATCCAAAAACACGTCAACTGGTATGGCATTCTTTTTAAAACAGGAAACCCTGTATATTTTGCAATTTTTGAAATCTGCAAACAATTCTCTCTTCAGCAGTACCACACAGTAGGATCTCTCTTTTATGATAATCAAGATATTTTTATCTAAATCTGTATGGAAAGCTTCGATATTCATTCAAATATCCCCCGTAAAACAAGGCATAGACAACAATTCCATGCAAGTTTAAATGCATCTATCTTGGAAACCCTAAGAGATAGAGTATTAGTGTGTGGTATTGTCAAAAAGATAATTTTTTTCAGAATTCAAAAATGTCAAACTATACAGGGTGTCCTATTTAAAAAATATATTTTTTTGCCATACCTCGTAAACAAGGCGACATCAAAAAAATCCAGGATTAAAGAAAATTAAAAATCTCAGTTGACGTGTTTTTGGATTTTTTTATAAAACCAAATTAATTATTAATTAATATAATAAATTACTGAAGCTGAAAAAATTAATGTAAAAACTGATGCAAAGGATAATTAAAAATAAATAATAATTATAATAATAATAAATAATAACAACAAATAATGGTTTTATGACAAGCAGCGCCATCCAGTGGTTGAACTTATAACAAGATTTAATTCCTAGCTATGGAAAACTTTTTTTTGGCCAGAGCAAACCAATAAAATTTAAGGAATACTTAAAAATTATGGACTTCTTTACTACTCATTACTTAAGCAAATCGCAGAGCAAATGGGCATTAAACACTTGTACGTGCCATCAGGCGTTATGTAAAAATCGACAAATTTGTCATTAAGTCGCATCCTTACAGTGATAAGCAAAAATGTACTCTAAAGAAAGATTATTAAACAGTGCACCGTGATTCTGCGAATGATGTTCTTTTATTATATGATATATTGATATCAGCGAAAAAATCACAGTTCGTGAATCGTGAAATAACGCTTCATCGAAGCATTCGTCAGAATGATAATGAGAATCAGAACCTTTTTGTTACAAAAAAACATGCAATTAAAATTCTTACAGAAGAAAAACTTATAATTGCCATAAATACAAAATACATTTAAAGTTTAAAAACCGACATAGAACACTAAGTTTATTTTTTTAAATATATCATTAATTACAACGGTAATCAAGAACATTTAACATTTAAAGTACTTATAAGACTATAAAAAGAGGGGGAAAAATAAACAGATAACCAGATGACTAAAAGGAACTCCTAGAATAGTCAGTTATCTGTAATTCAAAAATTCATTTAATTTGCTTAGGGCTCAATTTGTACTATGAAATGAAATAAACTCCTTTGAATGATGTTTGGGCTATTTGTTATTTTTGCCGTTTATTAAAAAATTTTAAACAAGCATGGCTGGGGCTCACTTCTGTTAGACTTAGCTTGCGCCGAGGAAAAGTAAAGTTAAGAGTTCTTGTATTATGTTTTTTTAGGAACATGAGACATTCTAAGACATACTGTTGTTTGAAGGTGGTACACAATGTTGAGCTTGAGAGTACGGTAGAGTTTTGAACTTGCATTGTCTTTATTTTTTCACAACGTTTCGAATGCTTATGTATCTGCAATCGTCATCAGGTAAATACTAACAAAAAACCAAGACTAGCTAATCTTATATACTAGTGTATTTTCAGTGAACCATAAAAACCTGTGTTCAGTGTAGTTTACACTTGATTGTCTCCGCCTTTTCGTAGTTGAAATATCCGAAAGGTATGAGTTTCCAAATATCATTGACGCTTTGTGGAGAAAAAATTATGTATCCTCTGCATAAATGCTGTTTCTTTAAATTTCCGCTTGAAAAGATTTTACTTCTTGGCGACGATCTTTGCCTCTTTCCATTCCATATGATGTTGATTGTTCCAGCAATGTTAAGCTATTTTTGATCCAGTTGTATCCTCTTGTCGAGATTTGCGTTTTTGTTCTGTAAGGCGAACTTCCATGGGTCGGCTGGTTTCTCCGAGGTAGATATCCCCAGACTCGCATGGTACCTAGTAGATGCAGTTTTTGGTGTCGTGGCGTTGTAGTTTTGTTTTTGTTCATTGACTTCTTATTGTTGTGGTCATTTTGAAGATCATCTAGGTTGGCTATTCTTCTTATCTTTTCTGAGATTCCTTTCCTTTGATGTATGGAATTATAAGCGTTGCCTCCTTCTAAGTACTTAAATCAGTCGTCATTTATGTTGGTGTGGTCTGAAGAGTATCATTGATTGTGTAGTTGGAGAAACCGTTCCCTCAGAGATCGGATCGAATTTTTGCCTTTTCTTAATTTAAAGCTTCTTCCGTACTGCAGATGTAGCTGGCTCGATCTGTGTGTTTGATGTGAAGTTGAAATATTGTCCAGTATGAGTCGGTTTGCGATATACGGAAGTAGTTATGGTTGAATTCTTTTTGGTGACTAGAACATCGAGAAAAGGGAGCTGACAATTTTCTTCTTTTTACAGAGTTAATATCATGCAGTTTCTTATGCTGTTGACATGATGGAAAAATTGTTCTAGTGTATTGTTATTCATTATCCAGATAATAAATATGTCATCCATGTATCTGAGTCATGGTGTGGGTTTCTGCCAAGATATTCGCAGGGCTTCTTCTTCAAAGGATTCCATAAAGATGTTGGCCACTACCGGCGAAAAACCTGTGCAGACAACATTTCAACAAATCAGATTTGGAGTGATTCTTCCAGCGGTACGTTCATGTACAAACTTTCGACGTAAAAACTAATAAACTGGTCGTCACGTTGTAGGTTGATGTCTCTAAGGAGGTCCATGAAGTGCTTTGAATTTTTGACGAATGATGGTGACTTTCCTTGAAGAGGCTGGATAATTAGTTGAGAAACGTTGTGAGAAGTTCTTACAAGAACATCAAAAGACACACAATAAAAAAGGAAAAACCTAGTTTAAAAAAAAAGAAGCAAAAATCAGCAACACCAATTCGAGTATCAACATCTTTTCCCGACCACTTCTACAGACTGAATCATCGTTAATCAGCAAAGGACTTAACTACGCCATTGCACCCAACACCATACCAGCAGTCAACATTATCACAGCCATTGAATCTACAAACATCGATGAAAGAGATAAAGTTAAAGCAGAGGAAGTTAGGTGGAATTTCAGAACAACATCCAAAAAAAAATAAGCCCTCAAGGATCTTAAATTAGATTAGTCGATCAAAGTTCTTCCTACAGACAAATAAAATGCAATGGTAGTAATGGACTCTACCACCTACGACCAAAAAATTGAAAGGACTCTACAAAAACGAAATTACAGAGAAATAACTTAGGGCCCAACCACCACCATAGAAAGAAAAATCTACCACTCTCTACGAACACAGAAGATACTTTAACGACATTGAAAGGAGCAAAGTCAATCCGGACTACAGCAAAGCACTGCATATATATGAATTGCCGAAAATTCATAAGAAAAACATGCAACTTCGACCGATAACTGATTCTCGCAATTCTCCGTTATAATCTTGCTAAATATATTCTACTAATCATCCAGCAATTTGTGGACCTCCTTGGAGACATCAGCCTACAACCTGATAACCAGTTTGTTAGTTTTGGCGTCGAAAGTTTGTACACGATCGAAACACTGGAAAAATCATTCCAAATCATTGCCCAAAAGCTACTTAAGGACAACCACCCCTCTGATAGAACAAATCTACCAATAAATGCAATTATGGAATTTTTGAAATGCTGTCTGCAGAATCCTTACTTCCAGAAAAAATTTGTATAAAATTTTCCTGACCGTTATGTAAATTATTTTGAAAATATTTTCCTGGGTTGCGGTCTTAAATAAATAGTATGTAAGTAAGTAAGTAATACGTTTATTATCTTTCTCAGCAAAATTCTACATAGAATATAGTTTTAAAAAAATGTAAATAACACTAAGAGATAATGCGCAGGGATTGTAGCATCTTAACCCACAGAGTGGCTCAAGCGCTGTTGAAACGCCAATTAACAGAATATTTAAAGGTAAGTTACACTAGAAATAATTTAAATTTCTTATATAAATAATACTCAAAAAGAGAAAAAATAAATAAATAAAGGTACCTTACTCTAAGAATAATTTCATCCTATATAATTACGACAAATATATTTAAATGGGGGCGGGGCGCAGGGCGATAAGAGAAGAAAATGCAAAGCTAAGCCAGGTTAAAAACATATTTTATTTACTTACATATATATTAAGTTCCTTTATTTTAATTCAAATTTAATTTTAAAAAGGGCGAGATTTAAGAAGAACTTTTTTAGCAAAGTGTGTTGAAGTGCTAGTTAACAAGAGATGCAATTCCGTACGAAAATCCTTTTTTTTAATATGTTTTTTATGCTTTGGTAAAAAGTTCTTATAACGAGAGTTGCGATTATGAATTTGATTACGGCAAATAATTTTGGTGCAGAGATATGTAGGTTTTTTACGTTTTAGTATCTTAAAATATAAACAAAGAGAGTGTAAGGTTCGACGATCGAACATATTTAGCCAACCCAGATCTTTTAGCTTATGAGAAATTCTTTCTTTTGAATGAATTTTATGATTTTTGAATTATTTTCTTCGAGATACTGTCAAGAAAAGGCCCATAAACCATATCAGCAAAAGTAAATTGAGATAGTACCAACAGATCACATAAAAGTTTTTTTGTTTCGCTGGATAGATAGTGCCTATGTGGATATACAGGGTTCCTAAGATTTTCCTTAGGGATAGGATTTCAACAAATCAAACAGAAATGGCATAGAAAGTTCTGCGCGCACAAAAGAAACAGGTACATTGAGCAATGGTGCCAGTTTGTTATTATCTCCGGACTGCTTTCATGAGAAAAAATTGTCGCCACTTTGTGTGAGCATAAATCATAGTTGCAATAATAACCGTTGACAAGATGTCTGCAAATTCCGCTAGATAGCGGCCACACCATGAGATGATCGAGGAAAAACTGGGATTCACAGGCATTGCATTTTTATTTCCTTTCGAGTCGCTTCAGTTTCGTAAATTTTGTGTTTTTAAAAAGCCGTGTATTCGAGAAGAAAAGATTTTTATTATTAAAAACTACATAAAAAGTGACAGTGCGGACGAGGTCATTGGGCTTTTTGTTTTTGCGTTTCCAGATCGACCGGTTCCTGTGGCTCAAACTGCCTACAACATTTATCATCGTTTTGAAAGGTACGGGTGCATAAATGGTTGTAGAAAGTGTTACCACGACGGCGAAATACCAGAGCATCCCGTTCTTCCACACAGGGTGGAACGAGACGAAATGGTATGCGCTTACGTTGAGGCACATGAACCATGTTCGACGAAACCGATTGCGGAGGCACTGAATATTCCCAACAGTACTTGCGAATGGATCCTAAAAAAATACGGCTACAAGTCGTTTAAGATTGGGAAGTCGCAGGAATTGCAACCAGGTGATTATTTTCGCCGGTTAGAATATTGTGAGGTTATGAGGGATAAATGTGACAGGAACGAAAATTTCCTATCAAAAGTTTTTTTTAGTGACGAGAAGATATTTGAACTTCATAGCTCTCACAATCCACAAAATAGCCGCTATTGGTCCCGCGAAAATAAAAATCTGCACGCAAGTGTTAGAACGCAACATCCTCAAAAATTAAATGTTTGGAGTGGTATTGTCGGGGATCACATTATTGAACCCTTTTTCATTGAAGGGGATTTGAATAGCCAAAAATTAGTTGATCTTCTCCAACACCAGGTTTTACTACGGTTGAGGCAACTCAACATAAATTTGGACGAATTGTGGTTTCAGCAAGATGGCTGTTCATCCCACAATTCACGCCAGGCTACAAATTACCTTCGTCAGGTATTTGGTGATAGAATTATTTCCACGTATGGAAATATCCGATCGCCTCCTCGATCACCAGATCTTGCGCCAAATGACTTTTTCCTATGGGGTTGTTGGCACGACAAAATTTTCCAACACCCTCACTTACGGCCTACGACTATACAGGAGTTGAGGGCGAAAATTTTGGAGGCGGGCAACTCTATCACCCCTGAAATGTTGGCTGCTACGCGCCAAGAGTTTTACAATAGATTGGGATATTGTGAGGCTCAAGAAGGGGACAGATTTGAACATCTAATCTAATTAAAAATTAGATGTTTTCAGGTCCAAACCACAGCTTTTTCTTGCTTAAAGAAGGCCGACAGGGTCCATTATTTACGATACTGAGCGATAAACTCGTGAGGTTGTTAACATTAGAAAGAAATACCTTCGCTTTTAATTAAATTTCTTTCCATTCTGTTCTACTAGTGACATCTATCCGGAAACGGCCAAACCATGCAGCTAGCACTAGCAGCCAAAGAAATCAATAAACGACGCTGTTTTTCCTGCAGAGCTTTCTGCTTGCGATATTATTGATTTTAAATAAAGCTGGCCCTACACTACATTTGATATTTTCGAGGTGTTTTATGACATGATCTCGAAACATGTAGCGAACCAATTCTTCAAAACTAGCGGGAGGGTAAAAGCGAAAAACAAGAGGCTGCCAATATTTGTAACACCCAAAAAGGGGTGAAAAGATTTATTTTGCTCTGTTTCTTTACAAAAAACGTTTTTTTTTATGAAAAACTTGAGCTCTGCCACTTTTTTTATTTTTTTCTTCAACTTTCTCGAAATTTTTGTCATACCGTAGAAAAAAGTTATTTCCCCCATAGTCATACTCTACTTTTATTTGAAAAAATTTAGAAACAGAAACGGGATCAGTTTTCCTAAAATGGGGGATCTTGGTTTCGAGTGAGAAGATAAAGGGCGCCGCAGGCAAAAATTTTTCAATTAAATTAGCCGAACGCAAAAATGTTAGAAAAACAAAGCACAAAATAAAAATGGCGCCGCTTACATTTTTTTTTCAAAAATTGCGTAATTTCGGGAACGCAAAGAAATAGGTCTAAAGAGTATAATTTTTAAGAAAACAATATCAATTTTCTCGCCCTCCTCCACTGGGACTACAAATTACGTAATGGTCATAGGGGGGAGGGGGGTTACAAAACGTTACGTAGGGGGGAGGGGGGTTTTCGACAGCGTATGCATTTGTGTGAAACTAAGAAAATTTGGAATGAAAATAAGTGAAATTTTTTTTTTTGGGGGGGGGGGTAGTGGTCTTGAAATCGTTACGTAATATTAGGGGAGTGGTGTGCCAAACCGTTACAAAACATTACATAGGGAGGGGGTCAAAAATTGGTAAAATCACCGTTACGTAATTTGTGCACGGCCCCACATCTGACTGTTCCTCCTTTTTGATTTCGAATCAAAGTGCAAAACCCGGGTTGGACGTTCGAAGGCGTCAACCCGTCCTATTTGCTTGATAAAGTTTCTACGGAAATATCTCAGTCGATTTCTCCGGCCGTGTATGAACGCTTTAGGTTAGGCATTTCCATGTATCTCAGTCCCCAGCCTGTAAACAGTGCGTAAGGACAATGGTTACAAAATGAAAAGCCGAAAAATATTTTTTTTACGATATCTTTCATCAGTTTGGTATTAAACTCGAGCAAAAACAATTTTTATTCCAGTTCTAAAGGTATGAAAATGGAAAACATTAGAAAACAACAACCTGGAATGGATTTACTACATGTAAGATGTAGTGACAACATCGCCCCATGCCCATCCTTTTCTGCCTAATGTGCTTTTCCGTTTGTCTGCGTCTTATACACGGCTGCTTGGCCCCCTAAGAATTTGCTTAGGAACCCTGTATATACTTTAAAGCGGTGTATGCTCTTCGAAGACAGATGTTAATATGTTTGGAAAACTTTAGTTTTTCATCAAAAACTAAACCAAGGTTTTTAGCTGTGCTTTTATATTCGATTTTAGATTGTCCGATTTGAAGCTGCACAGTCTGTTTCAGGTTATCTCGTACCTCATCACCACTGAACACCATGGCTACGGTTTTAGTAGGATTTATTTTGAGAAGGTGATAATTTAATGCCAACAATATATTTTCTATATCACTATTGATCCTTTCTTGTGCTACTAAAGCATTTGCAGTGCTCGAGGCTCTTCACAATGTTTACTGTGTACAGACTGAAGAAGAGAGGTCCAAGAATGCTACCTTGAGGACATCCTGAGGTTATACTGACTGTGTCAGATTTTTTATTTTCAAGAACCACCCTTTGTTTCCTGTCAGTAACATATGACGATAAAAATATAGTTGCGGTTTCGTTAAAGCATATATATTTTAAAATAGCCAGTAGTGTTGGAGGATTTAGCATGTCAAATGCCTTGGAATAGTCTAGTAAGACCAAAACAGAAGCGTCTCCCCTGTCCAGTGCCCCAACAATATCATCGGTTACATCTGCGAGAGCTGTCGCGCAGCTGTAACCAGATCAAAAGCCAGACTGTCTTATTGGCAAAATGTCATTTGTGAAGGAATTCACACACCTGCACCTCCATTGCCTTTTCAAGTACTTTGGAAAGTGTGGGTAGAATTGATATTGAGCGCGCCAAAATCCGTGGGTGGGGATAACAAATGGACAACATAGTTGAATAAGCGTTGAATTTAAATCATCAGGGCCAATTGCTTTACTTTTACTCTATAAATTCCTCGGAAACTTCTTTAAATTTAAATTTTTGATCGATATTTAAAGAGTTATTATTATAAAAATTTATAAGAGTATCAGTGGGGATACTGTTGCTAGTCGTTAAAGAAGAAAAAAATCGGTTTAACTCATTTACATTTTTCAAGTTTTCGGGAATAGATTTGACTTGTTTGTGAATAACATTCGTTTTATTAAGCTCTTTTCATTTCTTTTGATCACTACATACCCAAAATTTATTATTAAAGTATACTTTTTTCTCTCTTCTGATGGCCAGGGTTGTTAGATTACGAAGATCTTTGTAGTAGCTGTAATGATTGTGGACTCCTGGTGTGACGATATCTATTTAGTGCTCTATTTGGAAGTTTTTTTAATTGTTTGACATTATCTGTTATCTGTTATGTTTTTATAGGCTCTTGTATTTCAAAAATATCAAGTATAGTTTTTGAGAAAAACTTGCCATCAATAATTAATATATTTTATGTAAATAGTTACATCCAGAAAAAATTTGTATAAAATTTTCCTGACTGTTATGTAAATTATTTCGAAAATATTTTCCTGGGTTGCGGTCTTAAATAAATAATTAATATATTTTGTGTAAATAGTTACGTTTTGGTTCATTACAAACGATCATTAGACTACATGCGTCTAAAATTAAAAAATGACATTTTTTTATAAAAGTTCTACAAAATATAAATGAGTGACAGTTAAAAAAAAAATAAACTACTCTTCTTTAGATACATATAAAAAACATACAGAACAAATAAAATGATGTTACGATTAAAGAAAAACATTTAACACATTTTTCTTTAATCGTAACATAATTTTATACTAGTTTATTTTTTTTAACTGTAACTTATTTATCTTTTGTAGAACTTTTATAAAAAAAAATGTATTTTTTTTAATTTTAGATGCATATAGTCTGATGATAGTTTGTAATAAACCGAAACGTAACTATTTACACAAAATATATTAATTATTTATTTAAGACCGTAACTCAGGAAAATATTTTCAAAATAATTTACATAACGGTCGGGAAAATTTTATACAAATTTCAGCATTTCAAAAATTCCATAATTGCATTTATTGGTAAATCGGTTTTATCAGAGAGGTGGTTGTCCTTGAGTAGCTTTTGTTCAATGATTTGCAATGATTTTTCCAGTGGTTCGATCGTGTACAAACTTTTGGCGTCAAAACTAACAAACTGGTTATCAGGTTGTAGGCTGATGTCCCTAAGGAGGTCCACAAAGTGCTTTGACTTTTTGACGAATGATGGTGACTTTCCTTGAAGAGGCTGGATGATTAGTAGAATATATTTAGCAAGATTATAACGGAGAATTGCGAGAACCAATTATCGGTCGAAGTGGCATGTTTTCCTTATGAATTTCCGGAAATTCATATATACAGGGTGTTTCAATTTCGATGCTCACCATGGGGATCTCCTAAACGGTACGAGATACTAGTAAAATAAAATGCCTTTAAAAATTCACTTCTGCTGTAGCAGTAGATTTTTGAATACAAATTTATTGTAGTTCAAATACTACTGTCCCACTGCAACTCATTCTAATTTGGGGCACTGTCCTAATGGTAGGAGAAACTAGTTTGAATAGGTAACCCTGTTGTTTCTTGAGTGGGAGGTTATTTTGGCGCGCTGACTGCTATAGCAGTAACCACGTGTTTTTTATGATAATCTGCCTAATTATTAATGGATCCTAAAGAAGAACAGAGACTATTGAAACTTTACGATGAAGTGTCAAGTGGTGAGTACAGTGAGAGTGATTCGACGGACTCGGAAAGGTTGGACCCATTCGAAGATGGAGACGGTGAATTTGATGTAAATGACCCTCCTTATCAACCCAGAGATAGTGATTTGAGCAGCAGTTCTGAAGCTGAGAAGTTAGAGAAAGAAATCATTAAAACAGAATCCAATTGTGAATATGTTGACACAGAAAATGAGAGAAACGAAGATGAAGATGGTGAGTTCTCCAGTTTTATACTTTTTTTTTGTTTATTACATGTTTATATTTTTTTTAGATAAATGGGTCGAAAATGTGCAAGATATTCCTAATTTTAACTTTGATCATGATGCAGCGGGAATAAAAATTGATATTACTGATAACATGAGTGCCCTTGAAGTATTTCAAAAGCTTTGGACAGCTGAAATCAAAAATTTATTAATATCTTGCTCAAATAAGTATGGTGAGACCTTGTCCAGAACTGCCTGGCCACACAAAAAAAACTCCAGGTCGTCGAAATTTATTCCAATTGAACGAAGGGAACTTAATATTTTTATAGCTGTGACCCTTCTTAGGGCCCAAATAGGATATACCGAGCTTAGGAAGGTCTTTTCATTAGATCCCTTATACTATCACCCTATATTCTCCCACTTTATATCTGGAAGAAGATATGAGTCAATTCTAAGATATCTGTGTTGTTATGCAAATGTAGGTCAAGATAAACTGTACAAGATACAACCCCTTTTGGATATTATTATCCAAAACTTCCAAAATGCTTATAGTCCTTAGGAACACTTAAGTTTAGATGAGTCACTTCTGCTTTTTCGGGGAAGGCTAAGTTTTAAGCAGTATATTAAAAATAAAAGAGCAAGATATGGAATAAAATTTTTTGAGTTGTGTGCGCCAAATGGGTACATATTTAATATTGAAATATACAAAGGAAAGAGTGAAAAAATTGAAGAGGAATCAAAAGTGTATTCACTTGTTTTGCGACTAATGAGATCATATCTCAACAGAGGACGCCATTTGGTGATGGATAATTTCTATAATAGTGCAAAGCTCTCAGAAAACCTCTTGAAACGTAAAACTCACACAACAGGGACCTTCAGGAGCAATAGGAAAGGCAATCTAAACGTTGGGACTTTAAAAAAGCTGAAAAAGGGTGAATATACCTGGAGAAGACGTCGAGGTGTATACGTTTCCAAATGGAGGGACAACAGGGATGTTTTGCTTTTAACCACCAAGTATCATCCCAAATTGATTGAAGTCTCCAACCGCTTTGGCAAGGTAAATTTGTATTTTTTTTCTGAAAAGAGTATACTAATATCTATGTTTTTTTTTTAGATGAAATCAAAACCAGTTGAAGTAGCAGAATACAACAAATATATGTCTGGGGTTGATCGACTAGATCAGCTTGTATCTTTCTACTCATGTCCTAGAAAAACAGTAAGGTGGGATAAAAAAATAATTTTTCATTTATTAGACATTACAATATTTAACGCATTTATTCTTTATAAGAAGAAAGTAAAGAATATCAGAATGATCGAATTTCGAGAAAAGATTATTCGAGGATTGCTGCTACCTGAAAATGAAAAAAATGGTAGACTTTTTCTTGAAAGAAACAAAAGCATTACTGTACATGATAATCGGTGAACACCAGTAAGGCTAGATAATAATGTTACCCCACATTTTCCTGAAAAAATCCCCTTGCCTTCTGAGAATTATAAAAGGAAGAACTAATTTTTAAATTGCAAGGGGTGTCTCAAAAGAGACAAAAGGTCACAAGTTTCATATGGATGTAAGGGTTGTGAAGACAAACCAGCATTATGTCCAACATGCTTTGAAAGCTATCATCTTACTCTTTAGAACTAGTTTTTAGCATAAGTTATATTTTCTTAGTATCGACAAATGTTTTTGAATTTCTAAATAAAAGTTTATCTAAGCTAAAACATGTTAAAAAGTTATGCTGCTCAAGCAGTACAGTGTCCCAAAATTGTCATTAAAAAATTACTGCTTATGCAGTTAGGCGTCCTGTTATAACGTCAGAAAGTATGTTGGTGGGACAAAACTGTTATAGCAGTATGGCGTCCAAAGTTAATTTTTTCAAACATTACCCTAATTTATCTATATGGTCAAAATATGAAAAAAATCGGTTAACAGGTTCCTAAAATATCAATGTGATTTTTTTGAAACACCAGCTATTTTCGCACTGTCCTTCAATGTGTTACAGTATCTTCTTTGTTCGTAGAGAGTTTGGTAGATTTTTCTTTCTATGGTGGTAGTTATTTCTCTGTAATTTCGTTTTTCCATTACTACCGTTGCATTTTATTTGTCTGCAGGAAGAATTTTGATCCACTAATGTAATTTAAGATCCTTGAGGGCTTATTTTTCTTGCAGTGTTAAAAAATGTTCTCCAATTCTGGTTTGTTATCCAAAATTGTTCTGATATTCCAATTAACTTCCTTTGCTTTAACTCTATCTGTTTCATCCATGTTTGTAGATGCAATGGCTGTGATAATGTTGACTGCTGGTATGGTGTTGAGTGCAATGGTGTAGTTAAAAACTTTGCTGATTAACGATGATTCAGTCTGTGTAAGTGGACGGGAAAAGATGTTGATAATGGAATTAGTGTTGCGGATTTATTCTTCTTTGTTTTAAACTAGATTTCTCCTTTTTTATCGTGTGTCTTTTGATGTTCTTGTAAATGTAAATTATTTTGAAAAAATTTTTCTGGGTTGCGGTCTTAGATAAATAATTAATATATTTTGTGTAAATAGTTACGTTTCGTTCTAAAATTAAAAAATTATTTTTTTTTATAAAAGTTCTACAAAATATAAATAAGTCACAGTTAAAAAAAAATAAACTAGTCTTTTTTACATACATATAAAAAACATAAAAAAAAACAAATAGGATTATGTTACGATTAAAGAAAAACATTTAAAATTTTTTTTTAGATGTTATGAACAGTAAATTTTTGGTTTATATAAAATAAATCTTACGTAAAACAAAAAAATAATAAGAGTAGCTTACCTTACTTTATTATTATTATACAATATATTTATTTTAAAATATATGTATAATATGTTTTTTTTAAATATTCGTAGTGATAATTTTTGCGATGAATGTTTTTTTTTTATTTTTTTTTTAGTTTATACAGAGTGTTTTGATTTTGTTGTATATACAGGGTTTTTATTATTTTTATTCAGTATTTAATAAGATGGTTGTAAATTTCCTGTATTCTTCTTTTATGATAATTATTTTAGATTTTATTTTTGATGTGCATGATAGCCTAGTTTTGTGTTCATCGTTATGTCTTATGCTGTATTTATGTTCATAAAATTGTTTTTGAAATATTGTTTTGTTTGACCAATATATGTTTTGTCACATTCTCAGTTTATTTTATAAACAACGTTGGCTGTGTCCAATTTATCAGTTTTTGGTTTTAAGTTTGTGTAGATTGTATTGGAGAGGTAGTTGGAATTTTTTTCCGCTACAGTTAGATTGTGTGGTTTTAATATTTTTGATATGTTGCTATTTATTTCAGGTATGCATGGAATTGGTAAAAATTTGTTATTTTTATTACTTTTGGGTAAGATCTTGAATTGTAAATTTTATTTATTTGTTTTTTTATTATTGGTTCAAATTTTTTTTATGCACTTCAGGGATTAAATATGTACTTTTAATCCCTCTTGTTAGGGATTAAAGTGACATTTTTAATCCCTAAGGGATTAAAAATAAATTTAATCCATCAGCTTAGGGATTAGAAGTAAATTTAATCCTTCAGGGATTAAAAAAAAACTAATCCCTCGAAAATTATAATTAAATTTATGGCAAGTCAAGCTAAGCAGCACTTGCTCTTGGCCAAGATTTCATTCTTAGCACCCTTTCTTGTAGTTGACGAACCATTTGGCGTAGAAATAACCTAATTTTAACAAAGATCTTTTCCTAAAGTGCATAAAATAGTATATAAACCTCGGGACTAAAGTGTGGTTTAATCCCTTAGCGAATGGTACAAACCTTTCGTCGCAGGATTGCATGTGGCACTTTAGTCCCTAGGTTTATAATGTACTATTGGATAGTTATTTTCTGTGAGCACTTCTTTTTTTTAGATTTTGAAGTCTGTATTCAGGATATGATAAAATTATTGCGCGGTCGGTGAGGGCTGTAACAACGCTTTTTTAATATTTTTGTGGTGCATATGAATTTTAATTTAAATATCGACCCCACCAGACTTCTATTGTGCGCCAATTCGTTTTTTTTTGAGGTTTGATTTTTGTATATTAATGTGAGATCCAAGAAATTTATAGAGTTGTTTTTATCAAGTTCACTTGGAAACGTTTACAGAATACTGGTTTATAGTTCAAGTTGCTTATGACTGTGTTTTCTAAATGTTCCATAAACAAATTAGCTATGGTTGCAGATATTGATGATCCCATTGCAACACCGTATATTTGGGTAAAAAAGTCATTTTCAATGCGGAAGTAAGTAGAATTTAGACATCTCAGTAGCCTTTAGAAATTTGCACTGTGGTAGAGCAGGACCCGCTTTAGGGCCGGACGAACCGGGCATTTGTCCGGGGCAGCAAATCTAAGGGGCGGCATTTTGGTTGTGAATGTGACAAAATATTGATAAGTTAAATAAATTGACGAAAATTAAAACGATCTTTACATTTCGTCTTTAGGAACTTTAACTATGTATAACATTAAAGTATACAAAAATTGTGGTAATATGGATGGAATTATGGATTACCAGCCATAATTAAACAAACTTAATGACAGTTTTAATTAAGTAAGAAAAAGATAGGTAGGTACAATATTTTGTGCAGCGCTGCAACTTGTTTGAAGCAGGAATATAAAAGAATTGTAAAGGGGCAGTTTCGTTACGCAATAGCATTATTTCTGCTAATTACGTCGCGTCGCATAGACAAGGTGGTGAAAAAATGTGTTAAAATAATTTTTTATACTGAAGAAGCTGTTTAAAAGAAAAATTGAGTTAATTGATAGTGGGGTTTGCTAAGTTTTGAAGGTAAGTACATCTATTAATTTGTATTTGAATAAATATAAAACAGGTCAAAGCACCTACTAAGTTGATATAAAAAAAATATTTTTGGGTTCTGCACCCTTAAGTAATTTTTGTGCCCAATTTCACTAAAATCGGTTATGCCGTTTTTGCGAAATCGTTTATACAGACGCACACACACATACAGATGGACATACAACTTTTTTTATTGTTGATTTAGGCTTATGTTGACCCAATTACACATTTTTCATAAAATTTGCAAAAGTTAATTTTTTGGTGAAACCAATACCTCTGGTCTGGAGAGGTAAAAACTGGTTTTGGGTAAGTTAGGATAATTTTTTTCGTAAGTAATTTAATTTTTTTCCAAGGGCCTAGGTACTTATTTTTTTTAATTGTGCAGAATGTCGAAAATTTTATGGTTTTGGGGGGTTAAGAGTATTTCTAGAAAATATAGAAAAAACCGACCCCTATTTGTTGGGCCTAAATTTTAAGTGAAGTTTACAGATGTCATCGGTATTTCAATGTGGGGACCCTGTAAGGGTGAAAAGTCTGTATTTTGGGACATGGTCTATAACTTCTTTATTGTAAAATTTTGACATTGTGGTGAACCTTTTTAATGAGTCTAGCCGTTTAATTAGTTTTTTTCTGCTTCGAAGATCACAAATTATTTTTTTTTTCTTAACTCGAAAATGGTTGGGGAAGTGTGGATATGATGGCCCCCTTTTTTTCTTTAGCATTTTTTTATGGGTAAAATAAGTAATATCAATACAAAACTTAGCTTATAGTTAGTTTTCAGTATACTTTAATGAAAAACGCTTCATATTGAACAAACTCGGTCTTTATTATTTTTGTATTAATTTTTATTTATTTTACCCCAAAGGTGCCATCATATCAAACAAAATAGCAATCTCACGAAAGAATCATATGTCATTCTGGAATAAAACCTAAAAACTATTAATCCTAAATACAACTAGTACTTAAAACAAGCTAATCTAAATATTATATTACTTTTTTTAATCTATATAATATCTTATTGAGAGCTTGGGTTGCCATCATATCATCATATCATCATATAACACAATCGTATATGAAGCTTAATTTAAAAATTCTATCATAAAATTAAAATAAAAAATCATAACGTGTAAGCCTATGCTATTAGCTAAGCCTAAACTATTTTGGAAGTAACTAAGCAAAAAAAGGTATTAATGAAAAACAAAAAGGCAGTAAAATATTTTAGACATACCAAAAACAATAAAAACGTTTCCCGGCCACTGTAACCTAAAGATTTAGCTGAGTGCTTCATAGTAGATCATAGGTGGCGCGAACTATGCTGGAAAATTTTTAAGTGGGCCGTAAATTGTTGATCGAGTATATTTAAAAGCTATAATAAAAAAAAATTCCGAAATAAAAGTTCGAAAGAAAAGTTTCTTGTAACTTTATGGTACCTAGGGAGTTTATGTTATTGTGCTTAGTTTTTATAGAATATTCCTAGCTTTAGTTTGTGCATTTACACGTTAATTATGTTACGTTTTTTTTTTTAAATTAAAAACCAAATTATTTTCATTATGAAAAAATGTGAACTTCCGTGGTGTAGTAGGCAGTATCTCCGGTTCACACACGGAAGTTCCCGGGTTCGATTCCCGGTCACGGCGAAAAAAAAAGTGGTCACTGGTTGTTTTTGTGAATGTCCAATGCTTTAACATGGCGTATCTTGGCAAACACTGAGTAGTTGATCCTGATTGGATGGAAAATCCCTGTATAAAAAAAATATATGAAAAAATATGCATGTATGATCTAAGGGGCGGCATTTTGTCATTTTGTCCGGGGTGGCTTATGGGCTAGAGCGGGCCCTGGGTAGAGTTAGAGTGGGTAGAGTTCCATTTAGTTTTGATACAGTGTAGTGCAAGCTTAGTAGGAATATTGGTATATAATATAACTACATCTAGTGAAATTATTCGATGATTTTTTGATACAGTTCGGGTTTTTATAAATTAACGAAATTGTCATGAGTCTTTGATGTGATATTCTGATTTTCCCAGAATGTTTGCTATTGTTTTCGACAAATATTTGGACAGTTGGTAAGTAGGAGCATTTATATTACTAACTATTGGGCGAAGTGGTGTGTTATTTTTGTGGAGCTTTGGTAAGCAATAGATGTGTGGCGCTTGACCATTATTACAACACAGTATGTTTTTAGGTTCTTCTGTTATTTGATGGTTTTTGTGCCAGGATGTTACTAGTTCATTTATTTTGGTTTGAATTGTGGAAGTTAAGTCACATTTTTCTTTTCTATAAGTGTTTTTGTCATTTAATAAAGAATGTATTACTAGTTAAAATACATAACTTTGGATTAAAAGTTCTTTTGTATCTTTTATGTAATAGTTTATCAAATTTTGCAAATTTTTATTTCTAATTTCGTTTTTAACGTCATTGTTTAAAGCCTATATGCATGCCACATTTTATGTTTGTTATTACGGTATCAATAAGGGTAAACTGATTCTTTGTTACTAAAAATTTGGACCTAAGGATAAAATATATTGTATTCTGGAATAGCGACGTTAGTTAAATGTTCAATCCATTTTTGGTTTAAATCGTGTTTGATACATTTAGTTGTTTTTTGTAAAGTTTATAAATCTTCTATTTTTGTTTTGTTTTTATTTTGTTAAGTAGGAGTTCATACTCCTGTGTTTCAAATTCATAAAATAAATTGAGTTGGTTTTCACTATATTTAGTTTTTAGTAATTCCTTTGTTTTTGTTAGATTTTTGTTGATACAACTATTTAAACACTCAAAGTACAAAGTGTTTAATACATTTTTAAACCTGTTTTTGGGTTTTTCGTTCTGAAAATTAAAGTTCTTTTTTTTTATCTGTATAAACTTTGGTACTAAGTTTAGATTTTACATCGTGTGAGAAAGTTAATCCTATTTTTTTCCTTTGCAAGCCTTGCTGATAACTTTCTGTATGATTTCTTTATGCTGCATGTTTCACGATAACCTTCTATGCTCTTATTCCCTGGCATTCTTGTAAATTTGGGTAAAATTTTTCCGACCGTTATGATTATTTTAAAAATATTTTCCTAAAACTGACCTGAAAATCTTTAAAAAAATCAAAGAGGTGCTGACAGAAAATAACTATCCAAAAAAATTCTTTGAACCAATAATAAAAAACCAAATACATAAAATCTTCAATTCAATATCTTACCCAAAGGTCAAAAAAGATAACAAATTTATATTAATTCCATACATAAAACTACCAACAACCTATCTAATAAAATCTTCACAAAATTAAAACCAAAAACTGATAAATTGGACACAGCCAACGTTGTATATAAAATAAACTTCGTAGAATGTGACAAAACATATATTGGTCAAACCGAGAGGTGGATCGGTGGGGTAATTTGGTGTACACGCTAGTGGCATTGCGGGCATTGGCATGAGAAATATGGGCATTGCGGGCATTGGCATGGGCATTGCGGGCATTTCTTTGGGCATTGAAGGCAATGCTTGAACGTTCCCTGAATATTTTTGAATAACGACGCATGCGCATTAAGTTTCATTTTACTAAACATAACCTATAACCTTACAACATTAATCTTTGCTTAAATAGTGCTTGGTTTGTGATGACACTTGTAGTTAAAAAGGGATTAAAAATAATCTAATGGTAAGTATTTAATTTTTATAGCCAATTGCAACAACGGCAACGTACATAAAGCCTCCTTAGCGTTATGCGGACACAAAAGAAACCTTAAGCACTCCTTAAGGTTTTATTTTGGAAGTCCAGCCCCGCGACCACTTGTTCTCTCCTTAACAGAAAATATTTATTTTTTACCCTTTTTTGATGCGTTTATAGACATCACGAGGTAAAGTCCAGGACGTAGGCATCTGTAGTTTTCTGATGTTTTGGTCGCGATTCTTCAGAAACGACAGAAAATCTCACCCGTCAGAATTCTGGAAAGTGGCGATTTTTACTTATCGCCTCATTTAAAATAAAAACACAGCAATAACGTTGTAAGAGAAACAGCCTAATTTTTTTATTAACATTTTGTAAATTTAATATTTTAAAGATATTCTGCAGGACTAGTTTATCGCGGAGCTAAATTATTACTACGCGTACCAATAAACGTCGAAAATTCTCACCAGGTAAAAGGAAAGACAGAATTTGTGTGACTTTTCTGAACAGTGATAGCAAAATATTCCATAGCTATCTATGGTTTTGTATGTTAAAAGTTTTAAAGGTTTGTTTACACATAAAAATATTTAAGGAATATTAGCAAATAGTCCTGACAAAAACATCAAGTGTAAATTTGTGTTTAGAAATCGTTAGATTTTGTGTAAGGGCGAAATTTTCTGACGGTTTTTGACGAATCGCGACCTTTATGCCAAATAAAGTAGTAGTAAATTAAATGCAAACAGCTGACATTTTGTGTGTTTTCACACTTTCCTTTTTTTTGACAAATTTTATGTTACTGTCATTTGACACATGTTCAAAAGAGAAAACCCAAACTTCAAAAACAGGTCCCTATGTCCTGGACTTTTTACAAGGATAAAAATATATTTTTGATAAAGATATAAAAAGAAGCTTTTTTTTATCGCGGGAGCGAATTGGAAAAAAGCGCAAAATGGTAGATAATTTAAACAAAAACCTCACTTATCCATTAGGTTAAATCTTGGGGTATATATATTTTTCAGGTAATTTTTTTTTTGTTGAAACCAATTTACAAATTGAAAATATTAATACACATTTTATTTTGCCTCGGTCAAGAACCACGTAAATGATAATGGTTTATAAACTTCGGTATAACGTTTTAACTGTGATTTATATGTCGTATGAAAGACAGATGAACTTAATAATCATATGCTTTTGGTTGTATACAGGGTGTTTGAATTTGAAACATGATCACCATGGGGATCTCCTAAACAGTTGGAGATCCGAAAAGCTTTAAATAAGGAAAAAGTTGCGCTATTTCATGCTTTGCTCAAAACTAAAAAAAGTTTACAAATTCCGGATAGGTCCGAAGATAGTCGGAAAAAACTGAAATCTTCATTGTCAGTTTTTATTTTGGTGCGCCCTTATTCTCAAAGCTATCAAAAAACGCTTAAAACTTTCTGCAGACACTTTTTTAAGATCTACCTAGTGAGAGGTTCGTTTTTAAGACTTGACATTTCAGTGTGACAGGAGCACTCTCAAGTTCATTTTTTCTTATGGACACATCCTTTTTTTCTCCTGCCGTTTGGTTAACACCGTACTCAACTAAAAAGCCTGTTAACTCCTACCGCTTCAGTGCCCTTTAGCCTATTGTGGCTGCCATTTTTATAACCAAATTGACAAGTAAAACATGGATTTTCTGTCAATTTGGTGTCAATATGGCGCCGAACATAGGCCAAAGGATACTAAAACGAAAATGAGTTAACTGGCTTTTTAGTTGAGAACGGTGTTGGTTTGGTTCAGAAAAGATGACAGATAACATTTTGCAACCTTATTTTGACAAGTCACCTGACATTTTGGGTCTATTGACCATCATCAACCCAAATTTAAGTTCTGCTTTTAACTTACTCAAGATATTTTAGAAACCTGATTGTAGTACTTCAAAAACAAAATAACTTTACCTAATATTTTAAAAATTCGTTTTTTACTTCGTTTTTTAATCTTTGAATTTGGGCTGATGATGGTGAATAACTTAAAACGTCAGGTACTTGTCAAAATGAGGTTGTAAAACATCTGTCATCCTTTATGAACAAAACGGCAGAAAAATAAAAAATGAACTTGACAGTGCTCCCGAGAGTGCTCATGCACCACCGTCCTCAACTAAAAAGCCAGTTAACTCATTTTCGTTTCAGTATCCTTTGGCCTATGATCGGTGCCATATTGACACCAAACTGACAGAAAATCCATGTTTTACTTGTCAATTTGGTTATAAAAATGGCAGCCACAATAGGCTAAACGGCACTGAGGCGATAGGAGTTAACAGGCTTTTTAGTTGAGAACGGTGTTGACTCATGCTACACTGAAATTTAAAATCTCGAAAACAGACCTGTCATTAGGTACACTTCCGGCCACATAAAATGCGTACAGCAGAAGTTAACTTCAGGTCTGTTGAATTTAGGTTTTGCTAATTGCGTTGCTTATTGTAACTGACTGACGTTTTTGAATTACAGGTTAGATCTTTTGACATTGTAAACACAAACATAAGGAGACTGGCCACACTTTACTAAAAAACTATTCAACATTTTATTATAAAAAATTGTTCTTAAAGCTCATTATGGACAAAACAAGACCAAGAATTAAAAAAAAGTATCGAGAAGAAGGAAGTGTTTGGCGAACGGAAAGCAATAACTTAATCATAGTCAGCGCACCTCTGCAGGATCAGTAAATGTGAGTAATCTAAGTCTTTGCAGACAACCAAAAATGTTCAAAATTATTAAAACACTACGTAAATTAAAAAAAAAACAAGAAAACGTTTCTTCAGTAGCGTGTCATTGCCCCGTCAGCCTCGATAATGTTTGCCAGTCTTCGTGGCATGGAATCTGCTAAATTTTGAAATAAATTTGGATTTGAAACAATGACTTCGTCGTACCCTCTGACCATGAGCTTCATTAAGTAGTTGGAATTTCTGGGAACAATATACATTCGTATTAACTTTTTTGCTATAACGACCCACACATTTTCAGTTTTTGCCGACCATGGCAAAACCTCGATGTTGTTTTGCTGGAACCACTGTTTAGAAATGCGTGTGGTATGGTTAGGACACTTAACTTTCTGGATGAAAAATGGTTGCTTCTGGGAGCATAATATTTCTTATCATATCAACATAAACCTCATCCGTAAATCTTCCATGGATTCTAAAAAGAGCACCATATCCCCTCGCCGATATCCAACTCCACACATTCACGAAAAATCTTCCAGCCCGGTCTTCGTTCCCAGCAATATATTTGTCGAGATAGCGTGTTCGTGGCGGGTGATACACCAAAATTTGTTTGCTGTCATTATGAACACCACTTGTTGCAAAAATTCTTCTTCTTGTAGTGAATAGTTTAGTACAAAAATTAACCTGGCTTGCTTCTTTTCCTCACTAATTAAGATTTCTTTGGCAGCAATGCGACTTCTAAGTCTAGAACGGCTTATCCGTCTGCGCGTCGTCCTTATGGATCCAGGAAAATGTTCCTCAATTTTCGCATCTGGGGTCATCGCAAATGGGTGGTCTTCAAACCAGTGCCTCGCCCTCGTCGAACAGTTCCTTCCTCTTGATACTTTCTTCTTATTCTTACAATTATAGCCTTGTTTCGTCCATAATCGGCCAACCATTCCATTCGAACCGACCAACCACCGTCTAATTTTGCCAAAATTTGGGTTTTTTCGAATTCGTTTAGTTGGGGCATTTTTAAATTTAAGCGTATGACAACAACAAAATCTGACAGTGACATTTTTTGTCAATTTGAAATTCTTAAAAGATTACTGAGTTGCGAGGCCCATAATATTCTATATAAAATAGGCGTACGCATTTTATGTGGCCGGAAGTGTAGGTAGCTTAAAAAAGTGCCTGTAGAAAGTTTTAAGCGTTTTTTGACAGCTTTAAGAATAAAAGCGCAGAAAAATAAAAACTAAAAATAAAGATTTCGATATTTTTCGCCTATCTCCGGAACTACCCTGAATTTGTAAACTTTTTTTTTGGTTTTGAGCAAAGCGTCAAATTGCGCAACTTTGCCCTAATTTAAACCTTTTCGCATCTCCTACCGTTTAGGAGGTGAGCATCGAATTTGGAACACTCTATAGTGGCTCAAAAAGTGTCATGATGGTTGTGGTAAAAGAAGCATATTTTACTCGAAATTTTAGCTATTTGAAGTTTGATTATATGCTCCTTTATTTGTTTGTTTCATTTTTTTTTAATTTTAACTATTCTAAAGTTCTATAATTACTTAAATTTGTTTCAGATGATTAATTAACTAGGTATTTCTTTCAATAAAGTTCAACGTTAAATTTAAAAAACCTGTTTATTAAGAACTTTTTGTTTTAAACTTAAGATCATATCAAATTTAGAGCAAAAATTCCTTTTAAACGTAATAACTTGTTGGTGTTGAAAAAAAAATATAAAAAATAAGTAATTTACCGATAATTTAAAAGTCCAAGTTTATTATTCTTGTTTTATGTATTGGGTAAATATCGAGTCATTATCCTATGGGGAGAATATTTTGTTGCCCGGAATACAGAGTGTATTTTAATAAATGCACCAAGCAAGTCCTGCCAGCAATTTTTTTCCAAAAATAATATTTGGATTATCAGTTTACCTGCCATTACTTGTAAAACTTTAGAAGAAAAGATGAACTATAACTTACAAATTTTCCGCGCCCCCCTTGGGCATTGTGGGCATTGGCATGGTCATTGCGGGTATTGGCATGAGCATTTCAGGCATTTCCAGGGAATTGCGGGCATTGCCATGAGTATTGGGGGCATTGCGGGCATTTCTTCGGTATTCTTTGGGCATTGCGTGTTGGTGTACAAAAAATTGGCACCGATCCACCCCTCGACTAAACCACGGTATGTTAATGCACATAGGTGTGCCTATCTTTTTCGCTCTTTGTGACGTCACTTGGGAAGTAAAATTCCAATTTTTTCATCAGTTTAATACAGATATACAGCGAATATATTATTTATTTATGCTTTGTCAAACATTAGACTTTCTTTTCATTTTTGTGATTTGATTTGTTCTGGAATAAAAATCCTCCAGCTCTTCTCTTTACCCCTCTCTGAGCTATGCCACACCCCTCAATTTTTAAAAATTGTTATCCCCACCTTTTGTGATACCTCATTGGAGAACTTATGAAATTCTGAGTATTTTTTTTTCTGTTTACGATATACACAGGGTGTTTCACAACTTATGTCAGAAACTTTAGAGCGTATTAAAAAAAACGAATAACCGCGACGTTTTCAATAGTCTCTTCAAAAATGTTTCAATTAGGGAACATTTTTTCAAGACATTAATGTACCACTAAAAGTATACAAATCATCCGTTAACATATGATACATATAAAGTGACAAAAACCCCTAATCGCTGAACATTCTCATAACGAAATAAAGGGTCAAATAATAACATACTCTAATAATGTAAAGGGAGACAGGAATAAATTCGGTAAGCTTCTGCGGCGGGTTGTTGTGCTTCGTTATAAATGAAAACAATATCCACGCTGTTTAATTTCCCAAGAAAATAATAATATTTTACAACAAAACACAAAATAAAATCACTAAAAAAACTAATACTCCGCAGCACAACGCGACGTGCCATTCAAAAGTGAATCAGCAAATATTGCACAATTTTTTCACTTTCTATGGTACGATCCGGAGATATGAGCGGGGCATTTGTTTATAAGCTTCAATGTACAGTCGAAGTCAAAGAAACTGTAATAAACGAATTTGCCAATAAAAGAGCTGGGAAAAAGGGACTTTTAAATTATAAAAAATGACAATATAATATAATAATATGTCAAAGTTACTTGAGGCAACACCGTTCTCAACTAAAAAGCCAGTTAACTCATTTTCGTTTTAGTATCCTTTGGCCTATGATCGGTGCCATATTGACACCAAACTGACAGAAAATCCATGTTTTACTTGTCAATTTGGTTATAAAAATGGCAGCCACATTAGGATAAAAGGCACTGAGGCGGTAGGAGTTAACAGGCTTATTAGTTAAGAACGGTGTTGCTTGAGGTCACACGTTTCCAATTTTTATTTAAATACGTAAAATTGAAAACTTACATTTATACATTCGTTAATGGAGGGGCCCAATAATTGCCCTTGTCCTAGGGCCCCACGTCATGTTGTTACGCAAGCGTACGTAGTATATTTTTGTTTTGGAGTGATTGTCCTAATTTATTTTATTCTAGTGATTGTTTGAAAATTTAACATTCTTAACGTTGTTTTAAAAAGGCAGGGGTTTCATCTGTGTTTTAAAAGCGAACATAGGTAGGTAGCCCCACGACGATCGGGATGAAAAATAAGGGCCTTTATAGGCCGCCAGGGAATTTACCCTAATAAAAGTGTAAATCCGGGCGGTAGTAGAAAGAGTTTGGGGTGAAAGGAAACAATTTTTCATCGTTTAATTGATGATAAAAAGATGCGGAGGATGGCCTCTCAATATAGTTGTCCGTTTCATAATTGAGAAAACTCTTAGTTAGTCGATTTCAAAATATTGTAATGTAAGAAAGTGCTTATCTACCTCAGAGCCATAGTATGTTAAGTCAGTTTTGATAATTTTAGTTAAAACTATAAATTAAAAGTAGATAAACAACAGCTAAGTAGAACCATATATTGCAAAAAGATGATAAGGTTTTTTTTAACTAAAAAAAAAAGATCTTGTTTTTAACATAATTCTTCGTCTACTTCCATGCAACGAGCCATTCTTTTCTATATTTTCATTCAATTATTCAGATAAACGATAAGAATAATGTAGTTATTGTTTATTTTGATTTATTTTAGCATGCTTTGTAAAAATAACTTTATTATTAAATATAATGTATAGGGTGGGCCACAAAATTCCGCATTTTTTGGATTGGCTATAACTTTTGACTTGATTACTCGATTTTGAAATATATTGGCTTTTTGGAAGAGTGAAAGTTTTTCGATTCGTTTAAAAATTTAAAACTTCTAAAAAATTCAAGATGGTGGACAGTTTAAAAAATTGTGTAATTTTCACTCGTCCTGAAAAAGTTTATGTGCGACACTGAACAAAATCTAAAGCTTTAATTACAAACGCTGATTATTTCTGTTTATATTGAAGTATCATTTAATTAAATCAGTTAGGAAATAAAAAAGTTATACATTTTTTGACTACGAGTGTTGAATTCGCACTGAAAAAAATCAAAAAATTACATACATTTTTCATTTGCTATATCTTTTGACCTAAGTATTTAATTAAGAAAAACACTAAGAATCTAAATACCCGTTACATTTTTATTTCTTATCTGATTTAATTAGGTGATACCTCAATATACGAAGAAAAAATGGAAATTTAGAAATACTAATTTATATTTTGCCCAGTTTCTTACTTAAAATTTTTTCAAATGTCAAATTTTGAACAAACGGACGGAACTCTCATTTTTTGTCTCTTTACAACAATATATTTTTTTTTAATCAAGTAATCAGGCCAAAAGTTATAGCAAATTGAAAAAATATGTAATTTTGTGGTTTTTTTTCAATGTTACACTGTCTACGCACGTTTATTTTTATTTTTTCTATTTTTGGTATTTTGTTAATTTTGCAAAATTCTATATGATATTTCAAATTATTGCATGCAATTTTCTAATTGGGCTGCCTGCCGTCGTAGTAAAGGCAGAACAACAAGACGTCCTATAGGGAGCTCCCTTTTCGAAAATAGAACCAGCATTCAAGGAGAGTCCCTTAAGATTATTGTATGCCTTTAAATGTCCACAATTTCAATAAAATTTCATTTCTTTTAATGATCGCGCTTTTGGAGGAAATACAGCCCAAAAATACAATTTTCAATTGACGTGCGTGGTCATTAAATGGTCCTTCGGCAAGGATCTTTCAAAATTTTCATAAAATAAAATTTAAAAATCGCGTGTGGGTTTTAAATTTATTTTTCGGTTTTCGCTAGCCATATTTGAAACGACCGGCGACGGTCGAACGGTCAGTACTTTCGGTGGGGGTTAACGCTGACCATTTCCAAATTCAATTTTTCGCGGTTCACGCAGTTTAGGCCATAGATTAAGGAATTATAGATACGTCACTTCACTCTTCCCGCCAATAATTATTTTTCGCGAAAAGTGCGGTTATGTTGCCGCGTGCAAAGGAACTGCCAACATAATAATATGTAGGTTGGCAATATTATTTCTAGAAATCTGCAGCTCCTCCTCTTACCCCTTCTAGGGTTGTCCGTCAGAGGGCACATTATGACAAAAGTGACAGAATGTCGGTTATGACTCATAACTTATGAGTTCCATTTTTGAAAACTGAGGTTTGCCAAGGTTTTTAAAAAGTGATTTTGTGATTATTCCTGTTCAAAAAATTGTGATTTTATCCATCGATTACAATGTCTGAGAAACAAAGAGTTAGAGTGTGTTGTTTTCAAAACTGCGGAGACCGTGCCATGATCCCAATAAAAAAACGGGGAGACATCGTTTCCCCAAAGGCAATCCTGTAATTTTTCAGTAGTATAGTGAAGCCGTTAAACGCGAATAAACTAAGTGCTGATGAAATATATAACAGATTTTACGTGTGTGATAAATATTTTGCTCCAGAGGACATTTTGCAGACTGGACGCAGAGGTCTTAGAGAGTGATGTCCCACACTTGCATTTGGACTCCATTTAACTATTTATATATAGTGTTAAAACACCCTTTCCTTATTTCATCAAGTTTAGTATGGCTAATTTTTGTGGATATCAATAATAAGTTAGAAAATGCGACACTTGTGTATTCCAAACCAGGAGTATTAATATTATTTACACCAAGACTTTTTCTAATATGTGGGTTTACCATAAATTGCCCCACATATACAGTAAAATTTTTTTGAGATTAAAATTATTTTTTTCTGTTTCACAAATTTAGTTTGGAATACAAAAGAGTGGCATTTATTGTTTTTTATGTACAAAAAGAAGATATAAACATTTTAAAGAAAATTATTTAATATTTAAAAAAGCACAGACAAGATCATATTGTAATATTTTCTTTATTGTAAAAAATATAAACTAACATGTTTCGAAATATGCCATAATCTTTAATAATAAAACAACCAGAGGTTTTGTACTACAAGTGCATTATTATGGGTAATTTGTATTTATTTCTTAAAAATATGCTTTTTTATTTTAACTTAACATAAGTAACAATTTTGTTTTGTGTCTAGTAAAAAAGCATATTTTTAAAAACTAAACACAAATTGCTTGCAAAGAAAGAACCCTACACAAATTACATTGGAAATGGCTATTGGCTGAATGTCATAATTTTTTTATATGTTGTAGTACTCAATAAACAAAGCACAAAAATAAAAAACCGAGATACGAATCAGCTTTCTGAGATATGGAGCTTTAAATTTGACCTGTTTTAAGGCTATATCTTTGGACATGTTCTATTTTTTTTCACAACTTTGTTTATTACCGCCAAAATAAAATAATTCGTTTCTGTGTTTGTCTTGAATGAAACACCCTTTCCATCCAAGTAAAAATGTTGGGGTCCTTTGGTACCACCAACCAACCGGCGGTAATCAACAAAGTTGTGAAAAAAAAACTTGTACCATGTCCAAAAATATAGCCTAAAAACACGTCAACTTTAAAGCTCCATATCTCAGAAAGCTGCTCCCTATCTCGTTTTTTTTATTTTTGTGCTTTGTTGATCGAGTACTACAAAATATAAAAAAATTATGTCATTTAGCCGACAGCTATTTTCAATGTAATTTGTACAGGGTTCTTTAAAAAAAAGCGAAAATTTAAGCGAGCACCATCTAGTGGTCATATTACAAACTAACAAAAAATCGATAGTACGGTTATCGCGAATTTAACCGTGAGTCATCTAGTGGTCGTATTACAAATTAAAAAAGAAAAATCAATATAAAAGTTGGTTGGTAAATATATAAAATGGTTCTTGGTCGCGTGCATATCTGCGCAGACTCGCCAAACTCCAAATAGTTCCGAACCGTTTAACACGTAACTGTCGTATCTATTGTAGCTCCTTAACCTATGGTTTAGGCGTAGCCACCTCACCTGTAATAATCTGTCGTCGATCGCTCGATTAGCGCTGCTCGCACGTGCACTTGTTTACAATTTTTGCGATCTTTTCAAAACAAAAGTGTATTCTGCTCAACTAAGGCATACTTTCATTTTAAATATTTGAAAATTTATTTAGAATTTCGCTCTGGTTGAAGAAATGCAATTTTTCCTAATTATATTTTGCTATTCTTTTATTTTAAATAAATAAAAAATGGCTGCACAAAAAAGGCTTGAGGCTCTTCGTTTGGGCTATTGCAATAGTGTAACTGAAACTTACCAGGCAGCACTACGTGCGAAAGGCGACCAAGCACATCATGCGCATTTCTATGCTAGGTACCAGTCTTTAGAAAAAGATTATGATAATTTTTCTGAGGCGCATAATGACGTCATTAAAAATATTGATGACGACTTTGAGACCGAGGACGCGGTAAGAAAAGGCTGCGCTACTTATTACAATGAGTCAAAGGCCATATTTCTGGAACTTTTTCAACCAGATTCTTTAGTTCCCCAAAAGTGTTCAAGGCACAAATTCAAGTGCTATTTTGGACAGATTAAAAATCCCTACATTTTCTGGCAACTTGTCTGATTGGACAACGTTTTACGATCTGTACAAAAGTCTTATTCATAACAAAACTGACATGTCAGATATTGAGAAATTTCAGCGCCTGCTTACTTACCTGGATGGCGAAGCAAGAAATCTTATAAAATCCATTCCTTTATTAGTTGATAATTACGATATAGCAATAAAGGCGTTAAGAGATCGTTACCAAAACAAACGCTTACTTGCCACCAATTCATTAAATGGAATTTACAATGTTTCACCAAAAAACGATTCTGCAAAAGAACTTCAGATCGTTTTGAATACATTTTCGGAATCAATTTCATATCTCAAAACTTTAGGCTTTCCTGTTGATCACTGGTCGTTTATTTTATTTCACTTTGTCACAAGTTTTGAGATCAAATTTAGTGAAACGCCGATTCCAACATTTACAGATTTATTTGATTTTATTCAGGATCACTGTAAAGCACTTGAATCTGTTTCTTTCACCTGTCAAGTTGAAGGTCCCTGCATCAGGTAACACTTCTTCGGGCAGAAGTCATTCCAATTCCTTTTTTACTCAAAATAATTTCCAAACATCCACAACTTCCAATACTAGCAACAGCAACTCAAAATTTAAGTGCTTTCTGTGCAAACAGATGCTCACGTTTGCAAAATGTCCTTCGTTTATTGCAAAAACTGTTCGTCACAACTTTGTAAAAGAGAAGAAATTGTGTTATAATTGTTTATTTTCACATTCCTTGCGAGATTGCATTTCTACTTATCGTTGTAGAGCTGGGTCATGTGGCTTACAGCATCATACACTGCTTCACATGAATCAGTTATCCAATATGTCAAATTTGAACAAATCAGGTTCAAATATTTCTGTTTCGTCGCCACACTCTTCTGGTCAAAATAAAAACTGTATGAATACTACAATGAGTACACTGGCCAACCAAGATACCGTTTTGCTAGCTACCGCAGTGGTAGATATCCAAGATTGTACGGGCAATTTTCAACCTATCCGTGCAGTAATTGATAGCGCCAGCGAGGCAAATTTCATTTCTGAAAAAACGCTCCAAAGACTTGATATTTCTACAACTTGCAGATCCAAAGTTTTATGAAAGTAGCTCTGTTGGATTATTACTAGGTGCCGATATGTTCATTCAAACCCTACTAGGGGGTAAACTTTCGGGTAGTCCAGGGCAGCCGGCTGCCTTAGAGATAATTTTCGGCTGTTCTGCTAGGAAAAGTAGACACTAGCATTTCAAGAAGTGATATTTCAATTTCGAATTCTTATTTTACAAACTGCAATGATTACAATTTAGATCAGTGTCTAAAAAAATTTTGGCAATTGGAAAATATTTCTTCCAAAGTTCACCTCACTCCCGAAGAAATTAAGTGTGAGCAGTGTTTTCAAGAAACGGTTTCACGTGACTCCACGGGCCGATTTATTGTGGCGCTGCCCTTTAAGGACGCTAATCTTAATTTGGGTGATTCATTTAGTATGGCGTTTCGCAGATTTACTATGCTCGAGAAACGATTACAAAAAATCCAACCTTGTATAAGGATTATTCCGAATTTTTGCAGGATTACATTGATACAGCGCATATGAGCCTAATTTCTAACGAAACTTTAATTCCAAAAAATTGTTGGTACTTACTACACCACTGCGTTATAAGAAATGATACAGTTACGACAAAGTTGCGCGTTGTTTTCGATGGGGCTGCAAAAGGTAGCAATTCTATTTCAATAAATTCCTCGCTGTTAACGGGCCCCAAGTTACAAAAAGATATAAGTTCCTTACTGCCTATTTTTCGATTTTACGCGTTAGTTTTCATTAGCGATATAAAGCAGTGTTTTCGAAATATCTTGTTGCGTTTAGAAGATAGAGATTTTCAAAGAATACTTTGTCGTTTTGATTCTAATCAACCTTTACAAACTTACAGATTAAATACGGTTACGTATGGTTGTCTCCTTCAGCTTATTTATGTATTCCTACATTAAATGAGCTTGCAAATCAAAAGAGGTCCAATTTTCCTCGTGCAGCGCAGATTTTAGATTCGCAAATTTTCGTCGATGATTTCTTAAGGGGTAGTTCATTCCTTGATTCGTGCTTGTCATTGCAACAAGAATTAATTAATTTATCTAATCTGGTGGATTTGAGCTCTGTAAATGGACCAGTAACTGTCCGGAGGTTCTTACAGATATACCAGAGTTGAATCGTCAGATGTCCTTAAGTTTCGATCAAGATGATCCCATTTACATAAAAATGCTTGGGTTACAATGGAATCCTGAAAGGGATTCTTTTTCTTATAAGGTTGTTTTAGATTACAAACCTATTACAAAAAGAACAATACTTAGTCAAATTGCCCGATCGTTTGATCCACAAGGTTTTTTGAGTCCAGTTACACTTCTTGCGAAACACATTATGCAACGTTTGTGGATTTGCAAAGAGTTAGATTGGGATAGTACTCCAGATCAATCCATTATTAATATCTGGAATCAGTTTAAATCGGAACTTCCTGACTTATGTTCAATAAATCTACCGAGACGTGTTCTACCAGATAGTTTCTCTAATTGCCAATTGCATGGTTTTTGCGATGTGAACATGGTGGGCTATGGTATTTTCATTTCACTTGTCACGGCAAAGTCAAGAGTCGCACCACTAAAAACAATTTCTTTACCGCGCCTTGAGTTGTGTGCGGCAGTTTTGCTAGCCGACTTGATTCAATCGGTACAGCTTGCTTACGAAAAGTTTATTAGTTTCGACAACATATTTGCCTGGTCCGATTCACAAGTAGCTTTAGGCTGGATAGCTGCTTCTCCACATCGATAGAAAGTTTTTGTTGCCAATAGGGTGTCTCATATTCAGGAGATAGTGCCTTCCACACATTTCGTCATTGGAAGCAGGAGAATTACAACCAGTAAGTTACTCGATTGTGACCTATGGTGGAATTAACCACCTTTCTTACGATTGTCAGAATCTGAGTGGCCAAATGAATATTGCGATCCTAGCGAGGAAAACAATCAAAAAATTCAGTTTGAAGAAAGAAAATTAGTTGTTTTTAATACCGTTCTTCTAGAACATACTCTGGATACTTTGCTAAATAATATTTCTTCGCTTCCAAAAATTCAGAGACTTATTTCTTATTTTCTTAGATTACTTCCAAAGCCCAAGCGTATCCCTAGAACTTCGATTTACTCTTCTCCAGAGGAGATGGAGAACGCACTTTCCATTGTTGTTCGACACATACACTGCCAAGAATTTTCAGACATTATCGAGAAATTACAGCACAATCGAATAATTCCTAAACAGTTTCGAAAACTTTCATTATTTCTTGATTCGAGTGGTTTCGTCAGAGTGGGCGGACGTCTCAAGTATTCACAGTTAAATTACGATGCAAAACATCCTTATCTTTTGCCGAAGTCGCATAGGTTTACTACTCTTCTTATTGAGTACACTCATAACAAATTTCTTCGTCCCGGTTTCAAGAACTTGAGTTTCTCATTTTTACAGAGGTACTGGATCGTTTCAGCTAGACGCGCAATTGAACATACCTTGTCTCATTGCTTAAAATGTTTTCGTTTAAATCCAAAACCGTATGTACAACCTAAGTCCGATTTACCTGTTCAGAGAGTATCTCAATTGAAATGTTTTTTACACACGGCTATAGATTTCTGCGGTCCGTTTTACACTCTGGGTTCCCGCTACAGGGGAAGTAAATCTCTGAAATCTTACTGCTGTGTTTTTGTCTGCACAAGTACAAAGTCAATTCACTTAGAATTGACTTCAGATTTATCTTCAGAGGCATTCTTAGCCTGTTTTCGTAGATTTGTGGCTCGCAGGGGCACAGTTGCACATATCTACTCAGATAATGCCACAACATTTCATGGAATTGACAATATACTATAAGAATATTCTAAGCTTGTTTCCCAGTCCCTTTCAATCACTTGGCATTGGAATCCAAGTGGGGGACCTCATTTCAATGGCCTCAGCGAGGCGGAAGTCAAGTCTGTTAAGACACATTTGCTGCGTGTTATCGGGGCACAGCGTCTTACCTTCGAAGAGTTCACGACTTTTCTTTACCAAGTTAAGGCGATTCTGAACTCAAGGCCTATGTTTTCTCAAAGTGCCGATCCTAACAACCTATCTCCTATCACCCCCGGCCATTTTCTTACTTTTGAGCCTTTGAATTCGTTGCCTAATCCAGATCTTACAGGTGAAAAAATTTCCACCTTGTCCCGCTGGCAACTAATTCAAAGATTTCAGGCAGATTTCTGGTCCAGATGGCATTCAGAGTATCTGCACACGTTGCAGCAACGTTCCAAATGGACGGAACTTGCTAACAAGGTTGAGCTTAATACACTCGTCCTCATAAAAAATGAAACGAAGCCTTCGCTTTAGTGGCCTCTAGCCAGAGTGGTAACTCTATATCCTGGAGCTGACGGCGTAGTTAGGGTGGTTGACGTCAAAACTACGTCGGGAACGTACCGTAGACCGGTAGTAAAACTCTGCCCGGTCCCAGTACAAGATTAAAGTTCAATTCAATTTTTTCATTCAAATCTTGTAAATAAATTTTTTATTTTTCGGGGTAATATTCGAATTTATTTATTATTTTGTTCTTCGGTAAAACACGAAGTGTTTTAGGTGGGCGGAAATGTCTACGCACGTTTATTTTAATTTTTTCTATTTTTTATATTTTGTTAATTTTGCAAAATTCTATATGATATTTTAAATTATTGCATACAATTTTCTAATTGGGCTGCCTGCCGTCGACGAGCTGCGCAAGGATATGTGCGCGACGAGACAGACAGTGTGTCGCCAACAAGATTTCTAGCTAACGGCACGTTGCAATTTTTCGGCATATTTTCAAGTGCAAAATTACGGTATTTTTTCGACCTAAAATCCTTACAAAACATTTCAAAAAACTCCTTATCAAGTGGTGAATGGGATAGTAAAGGCAGAACAACAAGACGTCCTATAGGGAGCTCCCTTTTCGAAGATAGAACCAGCATTCAAGGTGAGTCCCTTAAGATTATTGTATGCCTTTAAATTTCCACAATTTCAATAACATTTCATTTCTTTTAATGATCGCGCGTTTGGAGGAAATACAGCCCAAAAATGCAATAATCTAAAAACTTATAACTTTTTAATTTCTCCACCGATTTAATTAAATGATACGTCAATACACACAAACAATAAGCATTTTTGGTGAAAGCTAATCCAAAAAGTGCGGATTTTGTGGCCTACCCTATAGGTATCCACAGTTATAGCTTATTTTTAAGTAGTAAGTCACAGTTGGCCGAAAATTTATATTCCAAAAAAAAATATATATTAATTTTAAGCCAAAAAAAAGGATTTGGTGACGGTACATAAAACAAAAATTATACAATCTTCCACAAAGATGCAACCGGGTGGACATCGAAAATGACCTAGTTGATATGATGATGATCAAGCTAATTTTACTTAAAACTTATTTTCAGAAAATTCTCTACGAGATTTATTTTCTAAAATCTTTAAGCAGGTGAACCCTGCAGGCACGAGCAAACCGGGCATCCTCCCGCTCTTCCCTGGGTACCGATTCTGGAAGTCATAGGAAGTGATCGTTCGCCTGAGAGAAGGGCACCAGTGTCAACCAATAAACGCGCTTAAAAGCAGTGATGAGACGATTGAAGAATCACCAATCTAATATGAGCACGCGCAGAGCTGCCTTGTAGGAAAGCTCGTCTGAAAAACATCACTCGTATGATTTCAGAGCACGCTATTGGATGAAACCATCACGTGACAGATCCCGCTAATGCGCATGCTACGGCCAACTTGACCGTCTTGTAAAGTACGACGTCGTACAGTGGTCGATTTTTGTAAAAACGCGGATATTAAAAAAAACTTCCACATTGTAATTTAATCGTAGTTTTAATAAAAAAATAAATAGTTTACGATATTTAAATAATTAAGCATTTATTCTTTTTAAGCTGATACACAGGATGATCGTGTGAATTTTCACATTTACCTTAAGGCATTTTTAAAAAGGTAAAAGATACATATTTATTAATTGGCTAAATTACTAAAAGTGTTAGTTTAGAACAATCAAATTTACTTTAAAGTAATTGACACAATATGTAAGTGTTAAAGTATACTAGTATATTTTTTTATGTATATAGTGATTTGAAATTCTAAGCATTTTTATTTAAATAAGTAAGCATTTATTCTTTTTTAGCTGATACACAGGATGATCGTGTGAATTTTCACATTTACCTTGAGACATTTTTAAGAAGGTAAAAGATACATATTTATTAATTGGCTAAATTAAACTAAAAATGTTAGTTTATAACAATCAAATTTACTTTAAAGTAATTGAAACAATATATAAGTGTTACAGTATACTAGTATATTTTTGATGTATATAGTGTTTTGAAATTCTAAGCATTTTTATATTACATACCCTATGTCGATCTTCACCTGTTTTCGAGATATCAACAGTTGAATACTGTCATACTCTGGGTCTTCTATTCGAAATTTGATGTTGAATACTGATGCGTAATATCAAACTCGTAAAAAGCATAGTTTATTCTTTGGCCAACTATTCGCCTAGTATCTTGACAGCCATATAAGGGCAAATTTAGACACATTTTGAATTTTTTAATTTTTCAAGTTATGTCCGCGTTTTTCTGAAAATCGATGACCGTGCGTTGTTCGCATGACTTTTGTGCGATGGATCACTTCTCAGGGTATGATCGTTCTATTACGCCCAGAATCGAGCTCCTGGTAGCGATGGAATCGTCCGCAACGTAACTTTAGAAACAACTAAGGGCACCTTTACAAGACCTGTCGTTGTGTCCCTTGCCTGCTCAGTTAAAGTGTAGGTAATTTGGTTGGTAAAAAATGCGTGTGGGAATAGACTTTTTCCACACGGCGCGCGGTAATTTATTTTTTCATGCACGCTGTGCAGAAAAGTGACACTTTCCGCACGCTTATAGAAAAATATTATTGCAAAAAATGTCATTAAATTGTCATAAAATCATTAAAAAAATTGTTTTTTTCCCATTGGCCACACTGTTTTTTTTTTAATTAGGTTTACCTACCTACTCTTTGCTTTGTAATGGTTCACAAGAAACAACTTAAATGATTCGATAGTAAAACTAAATAAGCACAATAACTAATAGTTATCTATATATGGGAGAATTTATTGATTTAATTCCTTTAAGGCAGTAAATTTTTTAATGTTTTTAGGACGGAAGTAAGCGGAGATGAAGAAGTTAAAACTGGAGGAAGAGAGGTAAACGAAAAAGGCATCACAATAATAGAATGGTATATCTCTCCAATACTGTTCCAGTTGCAGTGTTCCTTTTTTGAAAATTAATGATTACCATACCTCCAAATACTACCTAGGAGATAACAATGGTCAACGGTCGTCTTGGTTTATGACACCCAGTGAAAACTGTTACTAGATTAAGTTGACTGCCTATATAATATTGTAGAATATACAGGGTGGGGACTTTAACTTGAACAAATTCGCTATAGCTTCAGGGTGAAGAATGCGGTTAAAACGCAAAACACGTCGATTGAGATTGTTTGTGCGCTTTACAGTCATACTAAACAAAATATTGTTTCACCCCTTTTAGAGCCCCAAATCCGACCCCACTTGTGGCACCTTGTTGGGGAGCTCTTTTAAGCAGAAAATTGTGCAATTTTTGTTTTATTTTAACTTGATAGGTAATTCATATTTGACAAAACACATTTTTTAAAAGAAAAATTAAACTAAAAAAATAAAGTGAATTATTTTGAAAACTTATATAATGTTCAACCATAAATAGGCAACTACCCAACTTTCTAAAGCTAAAAAAATCGGTTGGTGATATCTCTGAACCCAGTCATCATTAAAATTTCAATTTTTAATGTTTCGATTATTTGCCGGCTCTTTTAATGTAAATAAAGAATATTTGAAAAATATTTCGGCAAAAATAATTGATTTCATTCTGTTATATTTTGTTTTTAGTAAGTATTTCAACCATTCAGAAAAATCCATTTTAGGCAATAAAGAGTGCAAAATTTCAATAAAGCAGTTCATACACATTTTGTCTAAATTAATGAAAATAATACTGACCACTAACAATTGCAACTTCATTCTGTTCTGTAGACGTTGCGGAATTTTGCGATATTAAAAAGTTTTTTGAAGCTAAAAGATAGATCTCTAAGTAGAATGAAATAATATATTACAAAGCTACAAGCAACTACAGGTATGCTAAACGCAAAGCAAATATAAAAAAAAAACGGTTAAAAACTAATTGATTAGGTATACTCAGAAAATACTTATATTTAAAAAGGGAGAATTTTCGCCTATTACAACTGGTCCATAAAAAATGCATTCTTTAGGAATACAATTTTCAATGTCTAGTTTTTGTGGCTTTTTGGAATTCTCTCTAAAAATTTAATTCTATATTTATCCAATTTTTTTTTAGTATTTGATCCAAATACCAGTTGTTTTCAAATGCCATAGTATAGAACTTATCTACTTCGTGTTCGAAAATATCTTCTCTGGTTGTTGTTTTATCTTCTTCCAGGGAAGAGAACGATTGCACATCTGTAGAATCATTTAAAACTATATCAAGACCGTTTTGTTCCTCATATTAATGCTCTTCGGTATCCTCGAAGTACTCAGTTTCCTTCTGTATTTTAGTTTTTGAGGATTTAGCACGAGATTCCAATTTTCTTTTTTGGACAGAGCCAGAACTAAAACGTTGCAAGCGGTCAGTACTGATATGTCCTTTTCCCTCATTTAGGAGCCAGCACAAGAACATCCATTGGATGTCCATCTTATACATATACATCGGACATACAGTAATGGAGCTGCAATGGACATCTAAGTGTGATTAAAAATCACATCCAATAAATGTTCATTGAATATCCACGAAACATCCAATAAATGTCTATTGTATATCCACGTGAAATTCAGTGCGTTGTTACCAATATCCATAAAACGTACGTAAAATGATGTTCATGTTACCCACATACAATGGATATACACCAACGAAGATCCATATGGACAACAAAGTGTGATGAAAAATCACGTCCAATGGAGGTCCATTGGATATCTACTGGACATTCAGTGGATGTCTAATGGAACATACATGAGATATTCATGTGTCAGTCATGGATATCTATTGTATATCCATTAGACGTACTTTTGCTATGTCGGTACTTGTGTTGAGCGACGCCCGCGGACGTGAAAGGTTACAACATACTGCCACACTGAAACGGGCAGTTTTGCTTGACTATGATATCCACTTAGTTAATGTAAAATCAAAACCAAATTATCTCATTTCATTCATTTCCAAATACTGTACATATATTTACTTAGTAACATACCCAAATTAGAGCAAATTATTTAAAATAAATAGGTACTACACGTAATTTACACTTCCACTTTCGAAATAAAAAACGATTAAAAACATACTTAAATCTCTTAAATCAAACCAAAGCGCAAAGCCTACTGGCAACGGTAAACCTGCTTTGAATCACGCGATCGAGAATCTATCTAGAATCACATGGGCGGGGTGTCGCGACTGCGCGCGCATTAAAATTAGAATAAACATTGCAATTCAATGCACCACATTGCCCCTACAGTGCCCTGACAATGCCTCAACAATGCCCCACATAGCTTCGCATTGCCCCACATTGCACCGAATTGCCTCGCATTTTCTGACAATGCCCTTTCAATGCCCAACAATGCCTCACAATTCCCCCACAATGCCCGCATTGCTCCTAGGTTGCACACCACATTGCCCTATGTACTTACCCGTCGCCTGGGCCTTATGTCTTTCATCTGGTACCGGACAAAATTAAAACTGTTAACAATCAGAAAAAAATTTAAAAAGAGGTAAAAGTCTGGATTCCAAACGAATCTAGATTATTTTTTAATCAAATTCTTTATCAAAGGCTATCATTAAAAATTAATGTTAAGTATGTAAAAATAATATAATTTATTATTTTTTTTTTAATTTTAATTTATAAATACAGATTTTATGTTTATGTTTATTCTCTATATTTCAAATTAATAATTTATTTCTTAGTACATTCAAACAAACAACAATAACTATTGTTAGTGTTTTTTGTTTGAATGTGGTTGTTAATTGTCACATTATGCAGAAGGATTGTCGGTCTTCCTCAACCCATAAATACACCTCCATAGCACCTCAATTAATGCAAAAAAGAGCAAGAAAACTTTGTGATGTCACTGAAATCACTGTTTCCATCTCTAGTAATTTTTGTTAAGATCATCATCATAATAATGTTAATTTAAACTGAGATTTGTATTAAAAATGTAAACGTGTTAAAACTCCAACAAGACGTCTTAGTTTAATAGGATTCTCAGTGCACCTACCTATGAATAATATTTAATTGCTAATAAAGAATTATCTATCTATTTATCTATCTAAGTAACGTTCAGTTTAAATCTTTTATGATGAAGATCATACAAACAGCAGAAGTACCAGATATACTCAAAAATTGCACTCAAAATTACGTATTAATTAGATGCTTCTCTGTACCGTGTTCTGTGCCATTGTCTTCCTTTTTACCATTACTCTGATCTTCTATAAGGTAGTCACTTTGACGGGACCATTCAACAGGCCCTAAGAATAGCTTTCCTCTGACCTGGTTGGTAGGAAACTTCATGGAAGAGCCTAAACTAACATTTAAACCATACCCTTCTCGCTATACGGCAAAATACAATCAGATGCCATGTATGGCGACTGAAATAGTATTTAGCCACTCAACAATACAGGAATTTGAAAAACAGAAGATCAAAAGATCTTGGGAGGAAAGAACAAAAATTCAAAATTGGATGAGTGTCCCACAAGGAACACACAAACGACCAAAGCGAAAAGAGAAACAATTAAACGATGTTTCGGCCGGGGTGACCAGCTTGGGCTGGTGCGATGGTGTTAAATGATGTCTGGATTGAGGGTGACTAGTGAATCCACTGATGAGCCCACGCTGGTCACCCCAGGCGAAACATCGTTTAATTGTTTCTCTTTTCGCTTTGGTCGTTTGTGTGTTCCTTGTGGGACACTCATCCAATTTTGAATTTTCGTTCTTTCCTCCCAAGATCTTTTAATCTTCTATTTTTTTAGATTCTTTTCGGTTGATGTAACTGATTTAGAAGTTTTTAACTTCTTGTTTTTAATTGTCTTAGGATCATATTCCTATTGGAAAGATTAACACGCCAGGACGAACCCGTATCAGGTAAGTTATAATAAGTACCATGCGGAACGATGCCTATTTGTGAGTTTTTCAGAGTTGGAGGTCAGAGTGTGCGATGGTGTTAAATGATGTCTGGATTGAGGGTGACTAGTGAATCCACTGACGAGCCCACACTGGTCACCCCGGGCGAAACATCGTTAAATTGTTTCTCTTTTCGCTTTGGTCGTTTGTGTGTTCCTTCTGGGACACTCATCCAATTTTGAATTTTCGTTCTTTATTTTTTAGGTTCTTTTCGGTTGATGTAACTGATTTGGAAGTTTTTAACTTCTTGTTAAGACAGGAATTATTAATTTGGGTATATCTATCCTCCATTTCCAACTCCGTGAAATAAAGGAAATCACTGATCTCATCACAAAAAAGACGAAACACTACTTGTCTCCTGCATTTTTTCGATAAATCAATTTTTATTCTGGTGTAGATATGGATGCGCACCTTTTGAAACCTTTCATGTGCATTTTATTGCTAACAATATGAGAAAATTTCCTTTTTCTAGGAAAAATAAAATAAAGCTGGGTTTATACAAAAAAAATAAGATAATATAAGACATAGCATGACATAACATAAGGAAAATTACTGTTTATACAGAAAATAACATGTTATAAGCTAGCTGAGCCCAAATTTACTGCAAAATTAATGAGCAGTCTACCCTACCTATGTAAATGACAATATCCGGCGTTTTGCTTAACTTTTTTGTGTAAAACTCATTTTATTTTAAAAGTAGGGTTATGGTGGAAACTCGTAAAAAATGGCGTCGTGGTCATGCGCGAAATGTGATTTCACATGACATAACATACCATAACATAAAAAGATAAAAGTTGGGCATCTTTTTATGTCTCATGTTATGTTATGTTATGTTATGTCATTCTTCTGTATAAACACCAACAGGGTTTGTCATAAGCTCAACTCTTATTTAATTTTATGTTATGTCTTATTTTATGTCTTATCTTATCTTATTTTTCTGTATGAACCCAGCATAAGTGGCATGTTGTGGACATCAACCTAACCTCACAAAATATTTTTTCTAGAATTTTTATTATTTGAGACCCTGTGATCTCCAGAAAACTTTTTCAAAATATTAGGATAAGAAAATTCATCAAGTCATTTAGAAATAATCTCGAAAAACCCTCACTTCTCAAAATTAAGTTGCATGGTTTACTCTACCGGGCGTCCAATTTTTGAAGTAGATTATACTAACAATACCATATTATTGTATCACCGGAACTATAATCGCATACCAAATTTAAATTCAATCGGACATATAGACGTTAGTCAAAATTGAGTTGCAAGATTTGACCCGAATATATAAACATACATACATAGAGGTAAAGTTAAATAAAAGCTTGTAATAAAAAATACGCAAAAAATTCCAGCATTTTTAAACGTCTAAATTGAATTGGAATTCATTAATTTTTGGGTGACTTCACTCACCAGTCTGGGTCTCTTTCAGGCATATTGGGTCTGCATCTCGTTTTCTTTGTTATGTTCGGTGTACAAATAAAAACGAATATCATGACCGCCTTAACAGGCACATTACATAATAATATATTTTTAAAAACTTTAGTAAGAATTAACCTAATTTTGTGGCAAAGAAATAAACATCTAACTATGTTTAAGCTCTTATCCCAATATAAATCAAGAAACAACAAAATTAAAGCAAAATGTCAAACCAAAAAGCCAAAGCATGAAATTCTCAATCAAAAGGTACGATCAGACATATCCGAAGGAGATGTTAAAAATGCTATAAGGATTTTAACATAAAATGACACACTTGCAAAAAGAAATGAAGAAGTACTAAAAATTTTAAAATCAAAACATCCAGAACCAGACAAAGATGAAAATTTTCAAGATGGAATAAAAAATGCAATTTTTTTTCAAGTCTGGCTCTTCAGGGGGTATCGAATCGCTCAGACCGCAGCATTTAAAGGATCTTGTGGGCGATGGCCTAAGTATTTTTTCTTCAAAATTAATAGTATCTTTTTCAGCTTTTATAACTCATATTTTATCGGGCTCTGTGCCTAACGAAATTCGTCCTATATTCTTTGGAACAAAATTTATGTACCTTCAACAAAAAAGATGGTGGAATACGCCCCATTGCTGTGGGTCTGTGTCTCCGCCGCCTAAGTGTCAAAATAATTTTCAAAAGAATTTCCGATTCACTAGGCAATATGTTTCGTCCCCACCAACGAAGTTTTGATACAAAATGCGGGGCGGAGGCAGCTGCATACTCAATGAGACGTTATCCTAATTTTTCTCATAAAAAAGATAAAGTCATTTTAAAAATCGACTATAAAAATGCTTAAAATATTATCAAGTGTGAAACAATACATCCCAGAATACTTTAATTACATATCACAATGCTATAGATATAACTCAATACCTTCTTTGGGTAGCTAGGAAATTTTGTCACAAAGGGGAGTTCAGCCTAGGGCCTCCCCTTTTTTGTCTAGCCATTCAACCGATAGTAGATCTTATGAAATCTGAAATAAATTTATGGTACCTTGATGATGGATTAATTACGGGAGATCCAAATATCGTTTTAGAGGATTTTAAAAAGATAGTCAACTACAGTGAAAAAATCGGTTTAGATCTAAATTTTCAAAAATGTGAACTTGCAATTATTTCAGAAAACCCATCACAAATTTCCTCGAAATTTTTAAATTTTGCGCCAGAACTGCTACAAACTCCTTTAGAAGAGTTAAGTTATCTAGGCTGTCCATTTTTTTCAAAACAATTTACATCAGAAACGGATGAAAATATTAATTTTATCAAAATACTATCAAAAAATCTAAAATTCTTAGACTCATATATAGCTTACTATTTACTTAGACAATTTTTTGGCATACCTAGAGTTTCTTACACATTGCGATGTGTCCCTTGCTAGAAATACCTTGAAACTATGGAGAAATATGACAACATTTTAAAAAACACTATTCAAGGAATTAGTATTTATGATATAAATTTGAAATCTTGGCTTCAGAGCACCTTACCAATTAAATTGGGAGGTTTAGGAATAAGGAATTTATGTACTTCATCAATGTCAGCTTTTTTGGGATCGGTGAATGATATAACATCACTGGCTAATATTTTTCTTCCGGACTATATTTCAACTTTAACTGATTCAGATTTTAATAATTGTTCATCAAAATGGTTTAATCTTTGTAACTTATCATAAAATACATTTGAAAATTTTTATTCTCTCAAACAACATGATTTGGATTTAGAAATATGCAAAATTCGTTACGTTAATTTATTTAATAAATGTGACTCACTAAGTGCACTTCTAGCCACAACCTTTTAAATAACAACACTTTTGGAATTTCCATAGCGACTTGGTCTTCCTGTATGTGTCGAACCGTAGATAGAAAATACTTAAGATATGTAACTGATAAGTGGAAGTGAGAATAGTCCGTTGCACTTCCACTCGTTATAAACCCTGATCAGGCAAGTGGTGCCCCCCATTTACCTTGCGGAAAGTATGGAAACCAAAAATTTTGTTTTGCCGAGTTTAGAGGGCGCTAGCGGAGACCGCAATAAATAGGTAGTGCTGGCAACGAGGATACATGCTAATATCCGACGCAAGCCAACGGTATCCGAACAGCAAGCCAAGCCATGAAAGGGGAATTATCGCAAGTTTTTGATTCTTTGCTGAATACCGGTTTATCAGTGGCGTAAATCGTAGATAGAAAATACTCCTCTATCTACGCGTAAATGAATGAACTTGTTGCTAAGGGAATGGGAGCTGGTAGAGAGATCATAATATAAATTCATGAATATGCTGAATGAAGCAAGACAGTTTTTATTATTATTAAACGATTATATTTAACTTTACAGTCTGCCTGGCTATCAAATTTTGCGATTCGTTTTTGACACACTTCCCGTAAACCGATTTTAATAAAATTTGGCACAGTAGTGTAGTTCGGATGATAATACAATATTATGAAAAAAAAAATTGGTCGGTAGGGGGTGGTTAAGGTTTAAAAATAAGGGGCTAAATTCATTGACACACTTCCCGTGAACCGATATTAATGAAATTTGGCACAGCAAAGTAGATCCGATGACAATACAATATTATGAAAAAAGGGGGGGTAGTGGGTGATTGGGGGGTGTAAAGGGGGTAAAGTGGTCTAAAGGGAGCAAATTCAGAACTTTGAAATGAAAACAGATACGAACATGTGGTTTTCAGATTTATTATTGAATCTGGTGACAATACAATTTTATAAATCCAAATCGGGGGTAGGGGGGTAGTTAAGGGGTGTAAAAAGGATAAATTCAGAGCTTTGTAATGAAAACAAATACAAAAGTGCGGTTTTCAGATTTATGATTTGATCTGGTGACAATATAATTTTATGAAAAAAAGGGAGGTAGAAGGTGGGTGAGGAGTGTAAAGGGGGTAAATTCAGAACTTTGTAATGAAAACAGACACAAACATGCGGTTTTAGTGACAATACAATTTTATGAAAAAAAATCGGAAGTGGGGGGTGTGAGTGTGAGGGGTGTAAAGGAGGTAAATTCAGAATTATTTTATACTGGGACTTTTATGCAGAGTTAATTGGGAGAGAACTTGTACAAAATTGACAGGAAAGAAACCTTGTAATAATAAGGCATTGCTAGAAATGGAAAGGTTGCGAAAAACTTATATAGGGTGTGCCAAAAAACAACTGCACTTTTTAAAATGATTATAACTAAGCAGGAAATTGTCCGATTTTAAAATACTCAATATAAATAAAAATTTATAGAAATCTAAGGTTTCAAAATATACAAGACGAATGTCAAACTTGACATTTCCTAAAAATCCAAGATGGCGGACCTATTTAAAAAATAGGCATTTTTAACCCCCCTAGATATTTTTTGTGTGCGACACTGTAATAAATCTGAAACAACGGTTACGAAGTCACATTATTTTAAAGCGAAAGCGTAGAAGAATATATATATCATTTTAAAAATTCGGACAAGAAATAAGGAAGTTTGCAATTTTTAAATAGACCGGAGTACCTACAAAATCATGCCTATTAAGAAAAAATCTACTTGTTTAAATAGCAATAACTTTTTCAAAAATTGATCGATTTTAAAAGATTTAAACTTTTTAAAAGGCACAAGCTTCAAAATTTATAGAACTAATGAAAAAACTGACATTTAGTAAAAATCCAAGATGGCGGGCCTATTTAAAAAGTAGCCAAATTTCACCCCCCTAGAAAAAACTTTCTGAGACACTTTATTCAATCTTATTTCTTGTCCGAATTTTTAAAATGTTTCATCGATGTGCTTCGAAAGAATGTGGCTTCGTAACCGATGTTTCAGATTTATTACAGTTTCCCACACAAAAAAATATCTACGGGGGGTTAAAAATACCTATTTTTCAAATTGGTTCGCCGTCTTGGATTTTTATAGTTTTATATTTTTATAGTGTAAAGATGGCGTGTTGCGAGAAGTGCTCTTCGTTCGAGATTTTTAAAAGTATTTTCCTGTTTTTCTTGGATTTCTTGATTGATCAAGGAATTAAAAAAATAGTGTTAGCAACTCGCGGATAAACTAATGTGCTTTTTTTTACTCGCGTTTTTAAATAACTGTTTGCTGCGTTCGTTATTTCAACCAACGCTTGTAAAAAAAGCACTATTTTATCCACTAGTTGTGAAAACTACTATTTTACAACAAGTGGCTAAAAGAGTGTTTTTTTACGTCCGTTGTTGTTTAAAAACCCGAGTAAAAGAAAACAGAGTTTAGCCGCGAGTTGTAAACACTATGTTTTTAATACCTTTATCAAAAACTCCTAAAAAAACAGGAAAAAAAATTGCAAAATAAATTTCAATCGACGTGATTTTGCATTTTTTGCATTGCTGAACAATATAAAATTTGGGGCAAAATGTTTTTCATAAATGACAAAATTTTTCAGTTCTTCCTCGGTTTTACAAAGAATGTTTAAGCTTCTCGAATGTTTCTTCCATTTTTCCAATATTACAATGTCGTTAATTGGAAAATAAAAACATCTTCGTTTTTATTTTTATGGTTGGAGCAGGTCCAATACGAACAACACTTTGTTGACATTCTGTAATTTATTTCGATTACAATTCACGAGACAATTCAATTAAAATAGTAAGTAGCACGAAAGACCTGTATCGTAAACTAACGCACCTGTGAAACCCTGGCGGGGACGGGGATTCCCCGGCCTCGGCACGAGGCTGTGTCCCCCATTGAATTATAAACCAGACTGAGAAGGGGCGACAACCTGCGCGAACGGGCCAACCGTGAGCGCGGCCATATTAGACCACAGCAGAGTTAAGAAATTGGTTGACTGAATTTGTCATTGTGGTGCCGTTTGCATTTCAAGTTTAAATCAAATTTAAACAAGGAAATCAAGACATTTCGCGCAAATTAACTGAAATTTAGAAATAAAATTGTTATGGTATAGTCAAGTAATTAAAAAAAATGTAAGGTTTGGCAGATTTAATCAACATACCACCCAAAATGTTCATTGAAATATTTTGAATTCGTTTTAAAATTGTAAATGAATCGTTGTTGTTTACATTTGGTGGAAAATTTATTAAAAACATTTTTTTTTATTTTTGGATTAAATAGGCTACTAATTAAAACATTTATGATTTTTTTTGGATGGAGAAAATTGCTGGAAATATTGATAAAAATAAGAACTTTGAAAATTAGGATATTAAACAGATATTAGGGTAACTTTATAGAAATCCGTAAATATGTGCGGAAGTGAGAAAAAAATTGTTGGGTGTGACTAAAAAATATTGTTGTTCGGCTTCTTTCTTTCTTACATAGGGAGAATAAAAACGGGGAAGCCTAAAAACGGATTCAGAGTTACATAAGGTAAGCGGTAAGATGCAAGGAAAATAAACTATATCAAATGCATGCTGCTGCTTATAGTATACTTACCACTTATACTTACAGCATACTATAAACAGCAGCATGCATATGCTACAGTACCTTGTGCCTTAGCGCTTACCTTAATAAACTCTGAATCTGCCTTTAGATATACCTAGGTATGTAAAGTGCCAACTTATCTCCCCTATGCATGCTTGAGCTCTTGGTAGGACAAGCATTTTAACCACAACAGAAAATAAAGCAAATCAGATTTTTTTTTTTACATTCGAATTGAAAATTCTTTGCTCAAATAGTTAATACAGTAAAACCTCTTTAAATTCCTCTTCTTTTTTGAGTGGTCCGAGGAGTGGTTCCCAATAAAAGTTTTCTTTTATCGTTCCTTTAACTTTCCCATTGGGGAGTAACTTTGCCCACCCAGGGTAAAAATATTTGCTATATTGTTTTTACAGAATTTCTTTTAAAAAATGCATTTTAATTTTAAGAAATTATAATTTATTCCAAAACTTAGGTATTAGCAGTTCCACTGTATTAAACTTTGCTTGAAGAGAAAAATTCGATAGGGTTCCAGAATATAAAGCTATAGGTAACCACCCTAAAAAAACAATCGGCTTATATATAGGTATATAAAAAAACTATTTTTTATTATTTAACATTAAATACATACAAGATATATTATACATACATATACATCAAAATCCAGATGCTTGATACTCAATATTAATAACATACCGTCTGTTGCATTTACTTCCACAACAAATGTCTCTAAGAGATTTTTACATTTTCTTTAAACTTTCAGTGTCAGTCATTGTCAGATTCGAAAAAGATACCAGGACAAAAGTTTAATTAGGAATCCTATGTTGCAAGGGCAAACACAACACATGGTATAAGCACACCACAGACATAGAAACCCTCTACATATTTAGTTTTTCTAAATATTTATTGATGGCTAAATAAAATAAGTTTTGTGAGTTTCCTCCTGATATTTTTTATAAGAATGAAACAATGATTCTCCTCAAAGGGGTGTGTTTCCACAAAATGGTCTTCTAATTTTGGAAATAGATGATTTCCTTCAGAGTAAAACTTCTGGCTAATGCTCAACACAAATATCTTCTGAAACCCAGATTCTGCAGGAATTTTATTTTCAGTTATTGCCATCAGTTTTCTTATAACTTTTTCAACTTCTGAACATATTTTTATGACGGCCTGTGAAGCACGCGGCAATCCTCCTAAAATAATACAAAATTAGTTAAAATTTAACCAATTGCTTGTCTTAACAATCATGTATTGTTGACTAAATGTTTAGTCAAAAATGTAGTGTAGAACATTGCTTTAATAACCACATCTTGTAAGTTGCCCTCAATTAAAAGTACCCAATGATAATCCAACTCGCCCTCTCCTTTAGCCAACCTACCTAAAATTTAATGGGTTTGTTGATGCAAGTATATATATACATCAGGCAAACCAACACTTTATGTCAAGCTTCGATTACACCTTAAAATAGACACACCCCCACTTGTGGACAGGTCTTGGTTACTGAAAAATTATATTTTTGAAGAAAATAAAAAAGTTCAAATTTTATGAGTGTGATGGTCTAAAAATCAAAATTTCTACTATACAGCCCCAAAAGCATAATTGTCAAGTACAAACCTCTATTTCTTCTATGTATAAACTTAAAGTTTTGATGTTGTTCATCTATAAATTCAGAGTGTATTCCTTCTAAACAGTGGCCGCACAAATTTCTGTTGTTAATCATTTTCAAAACATACCCAGACATGTAAGCAACTATGTCTTCAGAAATTTCGCTGAGAGGTATGAAGGACTCAATTGCAACACATACATACTTTTACACATTTACTACAGACATTCACATATATTCTTACACACACACCCATATATTCATAGATATTTTTAACTTAGTAAGCTAACTATAGAAACTAAGTATATATTATTTTTTATGAAGTTTCTTAAAATTAGTGACATTTTGTATATCTTAAGTAAAATAGTGACATCATGGTAGAGCTAAATTTTGTTTTATTTATTTTTATGGTATTGAATTCTGTATCTTTTAAAATAATTATGTTAAAAACTCACTAAAGGATTCTGAGTCGTTTTTTAGTTTGTAAATAAAAATCATAGTAAGAAAATAGAGTCATACTTTAAACCATATTTAAGCACTCTCATTCCCCTGTTAAATAAAACCTCTAAAAAGCCAATTTGCTTTTTAGAAATTAAATATAAAATGGTGGAACAATAATCAAAATGTGGTGTGCTTTAAATAAAGTTATGCAAGCAAATAAAGTTTGATTTTTGCTGACCTGCAAACAAAAACTTTTTCTAATTTTTTTCTTTGAAAACAAAACATAAAGTGTTGTCAATTTGAAATCCTAGATATTTTATTCCTAGATAAGTGACCTCCAAGGTGACCTCATACCATAAAACATCACTCAATAACTTTTCTAATATTCTTTATAGAAATATTGTTAAGAATATGAGATGAATTTAATCATCTTCTTTAGTTTTTGATATTTAATTTCAGTATTTTTGATATCCAGTAACTTAAAAACTGTAATGTATAACTTTAAAGGTTTTAAAAAGTCTTTTGACACCAAAGATATCAAAAATGACATGTTGTAGCCTACTGGGGTGGTCTATTTAAAATATTGAAACTTGTGTGTGTGAAAATATTTCAAAAATTGTACAAAGTTTAAATTTATTTGTTCAATTCAAGGTTTAATTAGTGTTCAAAATATTGGGAAACTTGGGATATATTCTGTTTTTTTAAAGAAGTTTTAAACAGAGCAAGATAATAGAGCACTAAATAATAATAACAAAAATTTATTTTCAAATTGGATATCCTAATACATGGGGAGATAGATAAATAATAATAAGTCAACAGAAAGAAAATTAAACACAAAATAAAAAGAAAATCCACATAAAATAAAATAAACTTACACATATAAATTTATAAATTCATAGCTAAGCAGCAAATATTCAGTTATCAAAATATTTAAAGCCACATATGACTTTCAACTGTTAAGACCAAAAATTACTGTCTTACATGATATTGATATAATTTGCCAATTTTTTTTAAAGATTCAATAGATAAACTGTTTTTTTTTACTTTTACAAATAGAGAATTACTCACTTGAACAGTAAGTATTTGATTTGATTGTTGTATATAATAGTTATTTCATGCTCTGGTTTGGTAGTTATGAATATTAAAATTAAAAGTAATCAAGTCATTAAAATATGCAGGCACAAGATTATTTAACATTTTGTAAATAAAAACCATAGAATTAAAAAAAAATAGCCATGATACAAGCATAGCACAGCAAAGCAAATTCTTGATCAGATTATGCACTACAGTTTATCTGAAGCTACAAGAACATGCTCTTATTTTTGTTTAAAAGAAGCACCAAATTTTTAAATTAGCACTTCATTAACGCTCTATCTTTAATATGATTTATAAGTACTTGCAGTTGCTGTCTGCGCTTCCTGTTTAAGATGACTTTTCTATCTTTTCTGTTTGCCATTGACACATCTCAGAAATAACTCCTTCTTCGCAATTACATATGTACTTTAAGGGGAATTTAGAGTGCAATAAGGTAATTGGTATAAGGTATGCAGTATGACATATGCAGTAAGAGATAAAGAAAATAAACTAGGGCAAATGTATGCTGTTAATAGTATGCTTACCACTTGCAGCTCAAAGTATACTATGAACAGCAGCATGTGTTTGCTATATATAGTTTATTTTCCTTACAGCTTACCTTAAGGCACTCTGAATCCGCCTTAATACTTTCAATTAATGTCACAAGGCAAACAAAAGAACATTAGGTCATGTGAAACATGTTTTATTTTGAAAACCAATTAAGCCTTCAATCAGTTCTCGACTTTTTTATGTATTTATTATATGTAGTTAAGTTGTCTGTGCTTAGCATCACTGAAACTGCCTAATTAAATAATTTTAAATGTTCAAAGCACACTAAAACAGCTAGGCAGAATCAAAAATATACAAAAACTAATGTCAAATGGCGAGCACAAACAGCAACAGCTATATGGCTATAAATCAAGCTAAATGGTTTACATTAGACTTACATGCGAAATGTTACACCAGTATTTGCATCTTTCCGCTTGCTTTAATAGCAAGCCATTCTTGTTGCCCTTCTAGCTTCTAGCAGCAAGAAAATCACAAAAATAACTAAAATGTTCGTATCGTCTATAGCTTTAAAATAAAACACACTGGATTAAGTTCACTTTAATCTCACCCTATTAATTCGACGGACAAAAAATTCTGTGGAAAAAAACGAGTGCAAAAATCACGATCGTCTCCAAAAAAACAGCGAAAAAGTGAGGTTATGTCGAAACGTCAACCACAGAAATTTCGACTTTTCGACATCTGGTTGGTTGAATTCAATCAAATTTTGATCAATGGTGTCCGCTCATGGCGGCGAGCATCTCGTCGCACCAAAATAGGATGCGCACTCGTCGTTGCGCCTTCTCAGTCTGGTTTATAATTCAATGGTGTCCCCTGCAGCGCGACGCGGGTAATCAAATGAAGTTCGATGAACCCACGCGAAACACGTCCAAAAGAAAGGTGTTCCTAATTTGCTGACCCAGTCGAAAGTATTTCAGAGAAAGATGAAAATATTTTTAGGCAATTGTTTTTTAATTTACCAAAAAACCTGTCCTCCTAAAGTGTTTTTTAGCACATCTAGGATATTTAAAAAAATTATTTTAAGGTTCATCATGGTAGAGCCAAAAATTGCCCCAGTGGCGCACTGTAATGGTGCATTTTTTGTCAAATATATATTAGATTTTACGCGTGTGATAAAAGTTCCTTTTTTACAAAAATTTATTGTCGCATTTAGGCATTGCAAAAATATTTCAGAAAAAATTATTTTATTACATATTGTATTAGTTGATGATCATAAATATAATAATAGTATAGTATATTAATTATATAGTATAGTAATATGTATTTATTGTATTTATTTTCTTTAAATATGCTTTTTTATTTTAACCCTAACAACAATTGCTTTCAAATTTAAATATTTAGCAGCCACATTCCAAAATAGAAACGTCTACCATGATGAACCTTAAAATAATTTAGTTAAACACCACCAGGTTAAACATCTGTTCAATTATTTTTAGATGTGCTAAAATGCACTTATAGTAGGACACGTTTTCTGGTATAAAAAGATAAGACCAGGCTTCCATATTAATGGAGAATCCAGACAGCTGCAGGCCAGTTGCATCGTTGTTACGAATCATCAGGGAGTTATAGGATCGTACTATCTTAATCCATATTCACCAACGTGAAAATCCTTCCATTAAACTTTAATTATGATTAAAACTAATCGGAGTTTGGAATGAGTCTTGGCAAACAAAGTGTCAATACAAAACACTACATTCTAAACACCGATTAGTATATAATCATAATTAAAACCTAATAGGAAATTTTTCCGGATACGAGCATTAGTAATATCTATAGAACCTACATAATATCTTTTAAGTGTATTAAAGTGTATGATCACTATGTAAGGACAGGATCAATTAAACAACTTCAAAACAAAAGCAAAAAGATAAAACAAAATGCATATCTATGAAACTGAAGACTATATCCATATATAAATTTAATCGAATCAATTTTTTGACGCTGACATCCCTGCCAAAAAATCCTCAAAAAATATTATAAAAAATAAAACATTATAAGATTTCATGATCTACGCTCACATAAATTTATGATATTTTATAAGTTTTGACTAGTGAAAGTAAAAAACAAATATAGCCAGTTGGTTTATAAAAGATTACAATATTTTATGATTTTTAATATGACAATTTCTCATAAAGGTTTAAGGGATTGAATAAGATCTACCTGCAGCATTCTAAAAAAAAATACGGCACAATTTTAGCAGGGCTATTAATAGTAGTAGAAGTAAATTATAACCTAACGTAAACTATAAACTACAACGACTTAAGCCACTATAATATAATAACACCTTGGAGATTGCACAAGTTCTGCTTATCTAATAAAAAATTGTTCTCGCAGAAGTATTATATGTCCCCAGAAGCTATGGGAGAGATGTTACTGTGATAAGTTTGTTTGAGATTGTTTGAGGCATTGTTTATAAAAGCCTACAAGATTCCATAACCAAAGATTTTTTTTTTTTGTAAAAATATTTACGACGAATGATGTGATTATAGTTTTTATAAGATTTTATAAGTTCAGGCAGGCGAAAAAAAAAATTGACGACTTAAAACCTCGAATAAAACACTCAAATTTTTCAAGCCTTCACCGATTTTTTAGCGTTCAAAAAAGTACTGCAAAAACATCTTTCCTCTGCTAAAATGAAAAATATTTAATGAGAGAGGGCAGAATTTTAGAGGTAGATGGAGAGATAATTTAGTAAAGTGCAAAAATATCTGTCATCTTTAGTGGTGTCGTGCATATGATTTTTATTTTGCCATTTTATTATAAATTCTCCTCCCTATGACAGTAGCTATTTGGATTGAAAGTTCCTTTTTTTCCAAAAATTTAGTTTTGGGATACAAGAGTGTCGCATTTAAGCATTGCAAAAATATTTCGGAAAAAATTATTTTATTATATATTATATTAGTTGATGAGCATAAATATAATAAATGCTATAATCTTATTTCTATTAGAGGTATTTATTGTATTTAAAATTTTTAAATATGCTTTTTTATTTTAACTTAACAACAATTTGTTTTCAAATTTAAATATTTAGCGGCCATATTACAAAATAGAATCGTCTACCATGATGAACCTTGAAATAATTTAGTTAAATACCTGTTCAATTATTTTAAGATGTGCTAAAATACACTTATATACACGTTTTTTGGTAATTTTAAACACTATAAAGAACTTTGATTGAAAGAAATTAATACCACCTTATGACTTATACGATAAACAATTACAATTTTTTTCGTTTTTTGGATTAAAAAAAAACACTCAAGATGACAGACAGATGACAAAACAGAAATTTTTAGTAAACAATTGCCTTAAATTATTTCCATCTTCCTCTAAAATACTTTTTAATAGCCTGCTGTCTCTCTTCAACAACCTTAAATATTTTTCATTTTAACAGAGAAAAATGGTTTTATTGCAGTACTTTTTTGAAGCTAAAAAAAAAGTGAAAACTTGAGAAAACTGAGTGTTTTATTCTAAAAATCGAAAGTTTGGAAAGAAGGCTATACAATGGGAACAAAATCTTGGCATAAAAATTTCTTAAACAAAAACGTTACCCCTTTAATTATGCTAAAATATCTTAAGCCAAATTTATTTATATTTAATATTTTGTTTATAACTGAAATTTTCTAGGAAATTCCCGAACTGCCCGATGTTTTTTTTTAAATAGTTCCTACCTACTTAATTATTAATGCGAAAAAACGGTAATTATGCAGTATACGGTTTTCTGCCATTTTTGATTTTTTATGAAAAATTCTTTATGGTGGCACCTACTAGAGTCCCTAGGACCCCCAATCCGCCTGCGCCGGTTGTTTTTTTTTATGATTTTTTAAAAAAAATTTTTTTCACTAAAACCACCCAATCCAACACAGTCCAACCCAACCCAACCCAAAACAATCAGAAAAACATTACAAACCCCCCCCCCCCCCAAGCACCCTTTTTTGCCCCCATAAAGAATTTTTCATAAAAAATCAAAAATGGCAGAAAACCGTATACTGCATAATTACCGAGAAAACATTTACCAACAGTTTTTTGTTACTATAATTTCAATGATGTACGGTTCGATTTCCACAAAATCTAAACAATGGCAGTGATATTTCTATTTTCTACACTATCTAGCGCAGGAGGAATGTTAATGCTAAGTTAATAGCTCCACCTATACGAAGTCAAGTGAAACATTGGAGAGTTATTACAGATTGCAAAGGAAAATTGATTATGTCTTCTATGCTTACAGATTTCGCTGCGGCGAAATGCACTGGGTTGATGACAGTCGAGTTGTCCAAAAGCGACTATGCGCGCTCTGGGGAGTTATCCACGAACGAAATTTTTGCTAACATTTTAGCCCGTAAGGTTACCTATCTTCAGTATTTCCTCTATCTACGGTCGAACACACCTGCGTTTGCGGCGAAACAGCAGATGCTTACAGCTCACATGGGCTAAGCTGCAAAAAAAGCGCAGATCGCGTTTCGAGACACAGGGAGATTAATGACATCATTAAGCAAACCATTTCAGCCAAATTCTCGGCTGTATTGGAGCCGCTTGGTGTTTCTCGAAGCGATGAAAAGCAAGTGAATGGAATGACACTTGTCCCATGGAAAATAGTCAGAGAGCTGCTCTGGGACGCCACTTGCAGTCACTCGTTAGTTCCTTCATACATAGAAAAAACATCTCAAAATGCAGGAGGGGCTGCATATATTGGAGAACAAAAAAAACATAACAAATACAAAGACCTAAAAGGCAGATACTTTTTTGTTCAATTTGCTATGGAGACTTTCGGCCCTTGGGGTGATGAAGTAAAGAGCCTGGTCGCGAAAAATTACCAGATAAAAGGACTCGAAGTTTCATCACCCAGAAGATCGGAATTGCCATACAGCATGGAAATGCTGCGTCTGTTCTTGGAACAATCCCAGAAGAGTTGGGTTTGGAAGACTTTTTTTTATTATTTAGATAAAGTTATGAAAGTAGGGTGAGTGTGTGCCATTCTGCATTTTTAAGTTTGTTTATTTAATTTATGTTGTTTTATGTATGTTGGATTCTATATAGCCTCGCTTAATAAATTTACATATAAACAATAGTTAAGTAGTTATACCTAAAACTTTTAAACGTTTTTCTTCTTATGTTTGCCGCATGCGTCAAAAAAAAAATAGTGTTCCTAACTCTTGCGGAAAGTTTAAGATATATATTATTTATAAAGCTAATAATGCCAATTTATAAAGTTCTTTATATATTTTAGAATGATTTGTTAAAAACAACCTCTCATTATCAGTTTTACAAATACTTATCGATTCTTACTACTTAAAACAAAACCTCTTTGGTGCCCATAAATCTTTTTATAAGTTTTTTTACCTTTTCAGAACTATTAAAATGTATCGAAACTTTCTTCTTTTCCATTTTTTCAATATTCCAGCAATTTCATAGACTGTAAAATATAATAAGCAGGTAGTAATCGGCGCAGCCCAAGTCAATTTTCTCCTGCTCGCAGTTTTCCCAGTGGGATTGGCTGGAAAATCCCGCTTAAACTGTTTAATTATTGAATATAATCAAGAATCCGTTTCGCTTGGTTAAAATTTAATATTTCTCCTCTTTAGTAGATATACAGATGGGTATAGAATTATTTTTTTTCTAAATAAATCAATATGCGTATAGCCAGTAGCGTAGCTAGGATAATGCTACCGGTGCCCCGCACTAGGCGCCATTATCATCTGAAGTGCTCATTTTTTTTTAATTAAGTAAAAACAAAAATACACGACCGTAGGTTGAAAATTTGGGGCTACCAGCATACGGTATGATTGTCCATTTCAATTTCAATTTAGCTGGGAGAACTCAGGAAGTCGTGGGCTACCAAAATTCAGGCATGGGATTGCCCCAGCCCAGATTCATGTATTAACTTTTTGGGTCTGTGGTAATTCACGGTCTGGGGTATTTGGGAATACTCTGGTTTTTACCAAATTACAAAGATGCAGTAAACCATTTATTTTGGTTTTACCAACTTACAAAGCTAACTCAAATTGCAATCTTTAACCATGGGTAAAATATTACTGATTACAGCGTCATGCGCGGCGTGTGTCAAATCTGTGACGAGAAATCATCATACCGTATTATAGTCAGAGAGCTCGCGAAAAAAATATGCAAGAGTTTTAGGGAGGCTGATATTTTCAGGATAGACTTTATAAAAACCATATAAAAGACTCTAGAGTCAGCAAGCTGGGTATGGGGACACCCGGCGGTGGGGCGTTAGCGAAGATGATAAAATAATGGGTATTCTCAAACAGTTTTGGAAAGGCTGAAAATCCATTTCTTAAGAGCTGATGCACTACCAAACGCAAAACAAACAGTCAGACACTATAGCACTAAAACGCGTGACGTCAGCATCGCTCCAAACATGTCAAAAAATTAGTTCAATGCAACTGTTTTGGAAAATTTGAAATGCAGCCATATGATAGATTGTGTAATTACATTTATGAAAAAAATATTCAGACTTGATGTTATTGCGACCGACACGACGAAGTCAGCAGACAATTAAAATATGGTAACTCAGAAAAACCATATTGATAAATGTTTTGTAACTTTTTTATTTATCACTGGATTTTAATGTTTGATAGACTCTTAGAAAAGTAAAATAATATGCTTGAGGGCTCAATATTAAAAAATTTTATTTTAAGAATATTCAAGATGGCGTTAGCCGATGAATTTGCCTAATATTCTATACTTCCATTATTTAAAAAGAGGGCATAATAAATCATATTTGGCCAAGTTTATACCCGCATGTTGATCGCTTTTCCTTATTTTGCGTGTGTAAAATAAAATCCACTGATGTAATGTTAACAGTTCTTACCTTCTAGTTTCCACCGACCGCTTGAAAACGATAGATTTTGCGTTTATCGTGTCTTAAATTGGATATAGGCGTAGCAATAAGATTTTAATTAAATATTTATGCCATTATGTTTTTGGTGAATGACTGTTAATTTTGGTTTCTTTACCTTTTCAAAATATAAATGTCATATTTTGCGTAGATAAACAAGATAAGAAAATCCGCCCCATTGCGGTGGGGCGTTGGAAGAAGTTTTAAAATAATAATCGGTATCCTCATGCTGTTTTGGAAAGGCTAAAAATTCACTTCTGATGCTCTGCTAACCCCAAATCATGTCAGACAGAATAATATAAGAACGCCTGAGTCAGCGCTGCCGTATATATGTCAAAAAAATTAATTGAATGCAGCTGATTTAGAAAATTTGAAACTCAACCATATTGTAGTTTGTATAATTTCATTTCTAAAAAAAAACCGTTCGATCTGTTGTTATCGGGACCGACGACAGGCGTTGTCGACAATTGATTAAAATATAATAAACATATTTTAGTTTGTTTATACGGGCCTCTTAAAGCGCTTTTATATAAGGACGGTTTAAAAATGTTGTCCTATAAACACCACTAAAACCGTTCTAAGCACTAAATCGACTTTATTTTAAAGCGATTTAAGAAAGTGGCTTATCGCTTTAAAACCTAGTTTAGGATCGTTATAAACACTTTAAAAACGCTTTAGCGCATTTCTGTCAACCTAAAAATATACTTAATCCTGGTTTTCCGAAAAACCTGTTGTTAACTAAGTTGTTTTATTTGTTTTTTTTTTACTGACATATATATATATATATAAAAGCGCTTTTAGCTGCGTATAAACGTAGTAAATGGCATAAATATACTTCATTGATCATTTAGTTTCAAGCCATTTTAGATATTCTTGGCCGCGTTATTTATGTCGTATCAAGAAAGTATCGGTCGTTAAAATTCGTCAGGATAAGAGACCATCATACAATAAATTAAATATCTGTGGCTAAAATAGTGCTTTTTAGAAGGGTCAGTCATATTTCTGTTGTTCCGACAGACGAAAATATTGTATTTTAAAAAAGTGGACCGGGATTTGGATATTATTTATTATTAAAGCAGTAAATCATCGATAGCATAACGCATGGTAATCCTTGAATCTGCTTAGAAAATTATGGCAAAACTACTTTATTATATGATAGCTTGTTATCCTGACGAATTTTCAGGACCGACCGACATCTTGAAAGAGTTAATTCCGTAAACGGAATTATAATATCTTGTTTTTTAATGCAAAGCACATAAATAGCACATTTCTTCACAATATTTTTTTTCACGACATAAATGACGCTGCCAAGAATATCTAAAATGGCTTGACACTGAAAGATCAATCAAGTAGGTTTCCATAGACTAATCTAGTTGTCTATGCCCTTTACTACGTTTACATGCACCTAAAAGTGCTTTTATATAAGAACGGTTTTAAATAAAATCGCTGACTTGAAACTGATAATAATCAATCAATTAGGCTGTGGAAGGCTTAAAAAGTTTAAAGTTTTCCATAAATTAACCTAGATATCTATGACATTGACACATTCGCCAATAATTGGCTAGTGCCAGGAGCGGCTTAGAACATTTAAAATATGTTTATTATATTCCAATTAATATCTGACTGCGCCTGCGTCGCGTCGGTCTCAAAAACAACAGCTCTGACTGTTTTGTTTATAATAATATATATTAGTCCCCCGTTTTAAAAAATGGAATCTAAAATATTACAGAAATTCATGGGCTAACGCTATCTTGGATATTCTTAAAGTTAAATTTTTTGATATTGGGCCTTAAAGCAAATTATCTTAGTTTTGCAAAAGTCTTTCAAGCATTAAAATCCAATGATAAATAAAAAAGTTACAAAACATTTTTCAATATGGTTTTTTTGAGTTACCATATTTTAATTGACTGCTGACCTTGTCGGTCCCAATAACATCAAGTGTGACTATTTTTTTCATAAATGTAATTAGACAAACTATCATATGGCTGAGTTTCAACTTTTCCAAAACAGTTGTAGTGCATGGGCTACGTGGGAAAAAGCGGCGTTTCGTGATAAAATCAACAAACTTTGCACAGTTGTTCTTTAGACCAGAACAGTCAATTTAACTCCAAGCTCTTCTCCGAAAACTTGTGCAGGCGCGGTGGGGAGGGGGCGTAAAAACTGGAGGGGTTTATATTTTCTTAAATTTTAGTTTGTTGTAATTTATAGGTTTTTGATGATCGCCAAACCGAAAATTACCACCTCCATTCGTTTTAAAGTGTCCCTAAGGGGTTAAGGGGGTGTTAAAGCTGCTATTTGGGCATTTTAATAATAAAAGTGTAGGATTTTAAAAAAATTTAAAAACTTGCGTAGAATTTTTAATAATTTTAATATTTTAACTTATATTACTTAATTTTTGATAAAAAATCTTCATCCTGTGGGGTAGGTGGAAAGGGAGGGGATTTAAAAAAAAATAGTTTGCTGGATATTATCGACATGCGTATTGATTGACAGGTTTTCCAGGATGACCAAACCGAAAATAACCACCTTCATTCATTTTAAGTTTTCCTTAAGGGATGGTGAGGGGGCAAAAACTCCAATTTGGGCATTTTAATAAAAAAAGTAAAATTTTAGTAAAAATTTGATTAGTATTGTTAATAATTTTGATATTTTAACTTATATTAATCAATTTTTTACGAAAGATTTCCATCCTGTTGGGCAGGTGGAAAGGGAGGGGCGTAAAAATTAAGGAGGAATTTATTTTTTAAAAAAATTGCTGGATATTGTCGACATGGGTATTGATTTAAAGCAAATTTTAAAAAGTTTGGAGACTACTTTAATAGTCAATTAAAGCCTTATATTCTAAAACTTAGCTCAAGTCTACAAGTTAAAAGAGTCGATTTTGCTGGGATCTTTACGATCCCAATAGCCTAAAGGAGGCAACAAAAGACAGTAGGGGATCCGAAATCCGACGTCAGAATTTGTTGATAAAAGGTAAATATTTTTTCCTAGTATGTCCATTATTTTTACTATAACTCTTAATTATTTAGAGACTTTGCTTACAGATATCGCCATACCTAGCGATTGGGCTGATTATATCTGAAACTCAGAAAAAAAAGATTTATTTCATTATTTGGGGACAACTGTTTGAATACACTTTCCTAAGCTTTTATGCAGATTGGCGAAATATCGAAAAAGTCTAGAAAAATTTGTTGTCATGCTATACGGGGTTCAGGAAATGGACAGTGTCGATGAGGCAAGAAAACGTTTATTTATGTCTCAAAGCAAGCCGTTGAATGTATTGCCATCAGCTGAAGCTGATGGAGGTGGTATAAAGAAAAGTGGAAACCGGTCTGCTCAACCAAATATATGGGAGACTTGTCGGGCATTGGATAGATGTGGGTGTACTACACAATGCCACACTCTAAGATGTGTATGCATAAAGAACAAATTACAAGTACAAATGTAGAGAGGCTTGTAGCAACATAAGATAATTAACTATTTGATTATAAATTAAATAAAAGTGATATAAAATAAATTTTCTTAGCTTCGTAGCAATCCAGCAACCTATAATTTTTTTTTTAGCCTATATTAACAGGAACCACATTTGCGAAATGACAGTGACGACGATAGTAAAAACGAAAATTTGGACAAATAAACTAGCTATTCTTTAAGTATTTAGTAAACATAGCAATTCTACTTATAACAGGATGAAACATATCCTAAAATTTAAATAATGCATTATTTAAATATCTCCTTTTTTCCTATCACTATTAATCAAGATAAGGATTTTAAGTAAAACAGAGGGGATATGGGTTAAACCATTAAAATTATAAACAATTCTATGCCAATTTTTACTAGTTTAATAAAATCTTACCCTTTGATTATTAAAAAGCCCAAATTGCAGCTTTACCCCCTCCCATAACTTCTTAAGGATACCTTAAAATGAATGAAGGTTGTTATTTTCGGTTTGGTGATCCTCGAAAACCTGTAAATCAATACCCATGTCGATAATATCCCGCAAAATATTTTTTTAAATAAATGCCTCTTTAGTTTTAACGCCCCTCCCTTTTCACCTGCCTAACAGAATGTAAATCTTTGATAAAAAATTGAGTGATATAAGTTGAAATATTAAAACTATTAACAATACTATGCAAATTTTTAATAAAATCTTACACTTTTTTTATTAAAATGCCCAAATTGGAGATTTTACCCCCTCACCATCCCTTAAGAAAACCTCAAAAAGAATGAAGGTGGTTATTTTCGGTTTGTTCATCCTCGAAAACCTGTAAATCAATACCCATGTCGATAGTATCCAACAAACTATTTTTTTCTTAAATATATGGTCCTTTAATTTTTAACTCCTCCCTTTCCACCTACCCAACAGGATGAAGATTTTTGATCAAAAATTAAGTGATATAGGTTAAAATATTAAAATTATTAACAATTCTACGCAAGTTTTTATTTTTTTTTTAAATCCTACACTTTTATTATTAAAATGCCCAAATAGCAGCTTTAACGCCCCCTTAACGCCTTAGAGGCACCTTAAAACGAATGAAGGTGATAATTTTCGGTTTGGCCATCATCGAAAACCTATAAATTGATATCAATGATGATTATATACAACAAACTAAAATTCAAGAACATATAAACCCCTGCAGTTTTTACCCCCCCCCCCCTCCCCTCCGCGCTAGCACAGGTTTTGAGAGAAGAACTGCGGGTCGCGCGTTTTTTCCCTTTTTACTCATCGTAGCCCATGCACTATTGCATTGACGTCACGTTCTAGTGTTATAGTGTCTGACTGTCTGCTTTGCGTTTAGTAGTGCATCAGCTCTTAAGAAATGGATTTTCAGCCTTTCCAAAACAGTTTGAAAATATCCATTATTTTAACATCTTCGCTAACGCCCCACCGCCGGTTGTCGCCATACCCAGCTTGCTATATGGACAAAGTATAGTCCATCCTGAAAATATCAGCCTTTCCAAAACTCTTGCACGTTTTTTTCGCGAGCTCTCCGACTATTATAGGAGTATCGTAGTGAAAAATAATAATGTGTTTTATTGTAAATATGAAAGTAGAGTGTGTGAAATGTAACATGAGTCTATTGATCTATGCCAACTCTGAGTTTCCAAATCTGAAAAAATTAGCCATCAGTAATATACAAACCCGAAATACACATATCTTAGAAATTCCAACACATCGTTTAGCTATCTATGAAGATAATGCGGTTTACAAGAGCGATTAAAAGCTACAATCACATTCCAGAGAAATTAAAATAAGTGGATCAAGAATCATTTGAAAAAGAAATAAATGGAATATTATTGAATAAGGAATATTACTCATACGGAGAATTCATGAATGATAACAATTTTTTGTAGGGTCGACTATTGCGTTATGCCAACTCTCTCTCTCTCTCTCTCTCTCTTAATCTGTTTTGCTGTGTTCGATTTTTTGTTATGTTTTTTACCTTTATGTAAGGTCCTTTTTTTGGTAATATTTATTATTATTTAAATTTTGTTGAACTTTGTGATTTCAGTAAATTTGGTATAGATGTGTCTTAGGTAAACTGCTATAAAGAAAAAAGTTTGTTGTTTGTATTATAGATAATTTATGAGATTGAGATTATTGAGTTCTTATATATTGACAATATTATTTTATTTTATTTTAACTTCTTGTACTGTTATTTGATATTTTATAATTATTAATTTTGACAGTGCCTATATCATTATTGTAATGATCATTTAGTGGAATAAAGAATCTTGAATCTATAGGGTCTGTATTGTACTCTAAACAGTTTGGCTGAGGTTTACTAACGCTAACCCTTTCTTAAGCCTAATTTACACCTATATACATATATATGTATAAATAGACAATAGACAAACCTCCCTCCAAAATACATATAAATGCGGCGTACTTCCCTCATATATAACGGACTGCCCTCCGAAATTGGAGGGCACAACGAACCCCATGTAATTTTGTGTTCATTTAGTTTTATGAGTTCACCCGAGTTCATACGCGAAAATTTGCCTGAAGGGTAGATTGACCATAAATATGTAGAAAAAGGGGGCCCTAGTATTGGGTCTCGCCGTTGGCGCTAGTGTCGCAGCAAGATATGCAGCAGTTCTTTTTTCCTCCTTGAGCAAATTTTTAAAACTTGTTGCCAAATTGTCCAATTTCATGATTTAAACATATTTTAACTAAACAATAAGGGTTCATAATCCCTTTTAATTAAAACAAGTTCAAATATTATTAAAAACAATTTGTGCATAAAACTTAGTAGGGTAGGTTATGCAGTGAGAGTTATGGCAAAACTTCTGGCAAACTCTAATGGTCTTCGGTCTATCTATTATGTAATATGGTATTCTATTGTGAATTGTGGGGTAGTAATAGTCATGCGTAAAATGTTTTTATTTCACAAAAAAGAATAGTCAGGATTATGTTTGGTTTGAAATTTGGAGAGAGCTGCAGAGGCATTTTTCGCCAACACAGATATTTGATCTATCATCTACTCATTAACTAAGGGGGTTATGGACTAAAAGTTTTGGTGAGCTGATTTGAAAAGGTAGTCAAACGTATGGAGTATTTAAAGTTTAGAATTATTTAAAATTTTTATTGTGGGTGTGAAGTTGACCCCCGTAAAATCATTTTAATTTTATAAAAAAATAGGGAGTGGACAATCACGGGCACGAAATCATTCCCTAGAGTTTTTTTCTAAATTTTACTTTTGGGGGCAGCCTAAAGTTGGCGGTGAAGTTACGGTAAGGTTAGGTTTTATTGGCCGGTATGGACAACTCAAAAATCTAAGATCTAAAACATAAAAAATGTGTAGATAATAATTTTTAAGAAACATTTTGAGCGGAAAACTGTAAAGAGGCATAATTAATTATTCAAAATAGAATTTTTTAGCAAATTCTAAAAAAATGTAATTAGTTAGCCACTCTGTAAAGGATATTTTTTTAATCATATTTTTTTTAATAATATTTGAACTTGGTTTAATTAAAAGGGATTATTAACCCTTATTGTTTAGTTAAAATATGTTTAAATCATGAAATTGGACAATTTGGCAATAAGTTTTAAAAATTTGCTCAAGGAGGGAAAAAGAACTGCTGCATATCTTTAAGAGTGCGACACTAGCGCCAACGGCGAAACCCAATACTAGGGCCCCCTTTTTCTACATAAATTTTCGCATATGAACCCGGGTGAACTCATAAAACTAAATGAACACAAAATTACATGGGGTTCGTTGTGGGGGCAGTCCGTTATATATGAGGGAAGTACGCCGCATTTATATGTATTTTGGAGGGAGGTTTGTTTATTTATACATATATATATATATATATATGTATATATTTAAACATATTTAATAATCCCTTTTAATTAAAACAAGTTCAAATATTATTTTAAAAAAAATATGATTAGAAAATATTCTTTACAGAGTGGCTAACTAATTACATTTAATAATAATTAATTATGCCTCTTTAGAGTTTTCCGCTCAAAATATTTCTTAAAAATTATTATTATCTACACATTTTTTATGTTTTAGATCTTAGATTTTTGAGTTGTCCATACCGGCCAATAAAACCTAACCTTACCGTAACTTCACCGCCAACTTTACGCTGCCCCCAAAAGTAAAATTTAGAAAAAAACTTTAGGGAATGATTTCGTACCCGTGATTGTCCACTCCCTATTTTTTTATAAAATTAAAATGATTTTACGGGGGTCAACTTCACACCCACAATAAAAATTTTAAATAATTCCAAACTTTAAATACTCCATACGTTTGACTACCTTTTCAAATCTGCTCATCAAAACTTTTAGTCCATAACCCCTTTAGTTTTTTTAAAACCCTCTCTGCGGGGGGAAACTTCACGCTTCCGCAAAATCCTCAGTTTTAAATATTTCTATTCTTCTTCTCATCAAAAATTTGTGTTTGAGCACCAACCTCACGCTTTTGCAAAATTAACAAACTTCGAGTTAAGTATATCCTTTTTTCGAGTGATTATTTTTGTTTCGTATTTCTATTGACAAAAAAAATAATTAAAAAAATGCTTTTATTATAAGTAACTATTAATGGTCTAATTTTTTAGCTTAGTCTGCAGAAGAAATAAATCTTATTAGAAACCGTTTTAAATCGTTTATAAAAAACAAAAAATATCCATCTGGGGTCGAAATGACGGAGTCTATGGAGCAAAAATTCACCACATTTTTAAGACATGTTGATTGCCAAACACCTTTTTTTATTTAAATTTAGTGTTTTTGTTTGGGTCTACAGACATGTGTATATAAAAAAAAAATTAGAAAAGTGAATTTCGTGTCCGCAATAAAATAAAAATTAATCTTCAGTATCATTTTACTCTTTAGGGGCATCACCTAATTAGAAAATACTAAATCACTCATGGACTGGTACTTTGGGGTAACTTATTTTCCTCACTACACTAGTTATCTGTCAAATCTGACACAGCCACTAATACTGCATTCATCTTTTAGCCCCCGGAATAATCAAGCAAGGAAAAACATGCTAATTTTTTTTGTTATGTTTTTGCGGCCATATTAAAAATAGTGTATAGAATAGAATAGAATAGACTTTATTACCATATTTTATAGTTTTTAAAAGTTATAAATTTTAAAGTTTCGAAAATGAGATTATTTTACAAATATATGTACAAATATTAATGTATAATATAATAAAATAAAAGTAAAATAAAAAAGGAAAACAAGAGAAAACAGTTGGTAAATTGTAGTCAAGACATAATACAAAAATTAAAATAAAAATTGACAAAAAAATAACTCAAAACACACGTAAGGGCAAGTGGATTACAAAACAAACATACATAATTTGGTTTTAAAATAATTAAATATATATAAATAAATGTCCAGACAGAAAAAAATTAACAAAATGCAGGAAAAAACAGTAATGAAAAAATAATAAAAACCGGAAAATATTACGATGACTGTGAGTAGGAATTAGTGGTATAGTTTAGATATTCCTTCAAAGTATAGGGCTCAATATTACAAATGTGCACAAAAGCAGTTTTTCTAAAAGCATTGTAGCTACTTGTGTTTTTTATTGTGTCGGGCGATTTAAAGTACCTAATTGAGACGTAGTTAGGACTCTTTTCAGTAGATGATAGATCAAATATCTGTGTTGGCGAAAAATGCCTCTGCAGCTCTCTCCAAATTTCAAACCAAACATAATCCTGACTATTCTTTTTTGTGAAATAAAAACATTTTACGCATGACTACTACTACCCCACAATTCACAATAGAATGCCATATTACATAATAGATAGACCGGAGACCATTAGAGTTTGCCAGAAGTTTTGCCATAACTCTCACTGCATAACCTACCCTACTAAGTTTTATGCACAAATTGTGAGTATGTTCACAGCAATTTAAATTTTTGGCAATTACAACACCCAAAAACCTAGTGCTATTTACAAATTCTACTTGTTCATTGTTAAACAAGAGATTTCTATTTAAATTTATAGTTTTGTTACTCATGAAAATAATTTTTGTTTTCTCACTAAGAAGAAGCTGGTTACGAGTCATCCAGTTTTTTTTGTTAGAAGTACTTCTAGACACCTTTGCTCAATGTGCTCAGTTGTTTCAACCGGTATAACCACATTTATGTCCTCAGCGTAGTTTGTATTTTGAATGGGATTTTCAAAAATGGTATCAAGATCGTTTAGATAAATGACAAACAAAAGTGGTCCAAGCACGCTACCCTGTGGAACCCCAGTCGTGATTTCACCCAAGTTAGATTCAGCAGTAGAAGCATTTGACTTAATGAGCGTCTTTTGTTTCCTTTGATATAGATACGATCTAAAAAGATCTAACGGGGTTCCACAAACACCATATGCTTCGAGTTTTTTTAGCAAAATATTGTGACTGATTGTGTCGAATGCTTTTGATAAGTCAAGCAGGATTCCACAGCCCGTGACCTTTTCCTCTAGTGTTTGTAACATATATTTTTTTAAATCTAAAATTGCTGAATTTGTAGATTTGTGAAGAAGAATTTCAAACAGTTTAGAGAAAGAGGATAATAAACCTATTAGCCTATATTTTCCCAATCTATTGGGATCGTCTTTTTTATAAATCCGAATTAGTCGATCCATTATTAGTTATTCTGGATAAATTCCAGTTGTCACGCTTACGTTAAAAATATATGCTCTGCTCTAAGAGGTATACATTTCTTACGGATATTTCAATTTCAATTCAATATATTTTGCGACTGTAGGATGGAAAAACATGTTTTTGGAACATTTAAAATTTGGTGTATTATTAAAATCAAGTTGCAAGATATCTTTATCTCTGAGAGGCTTTGATGCAGCTTCAGTAAAGTATCCGTTAAAATGATTTGCTAATTCTTCTTGATCTGAATGCTCAGGGAGTAAATTTTGCCGTTTTTTACAATTTGTGTATTTTCGTACTGCGTCCTATGTCGCTTTTGCTATGTTTTCGCTAGACTTTATTTTTAATAAAACATGATCACTTTTTGCTTAATTAAGTTCTCGATCGTAATAAAATTTAAATTTTTTAAAAAGCTCTTTATAATCAGAATTCTGCCAGGACAAAACCTAAAGAGCTACTACCTGCTCTTTAAAGCTGGTAGTAATTTTGCCTTTATGAATGAGGCTTACACTTCTTTAAAGGAAAACAAAGATAGAACTCTTTTAAAAAGAGGTTCATAAATGCTTCCCCCAGATCATTAACAAAACCGTAAAATTTCTGATCGACTTACAAAATGTTTGTATGTTAATTTCTGAAAAATGTCTTTTGTATTGATATGCTCATATAAAATGTATTGGAAAAGTCCGTACACCCTAGAAAAGTCTGGATACACCCTGGAGAATTCTGGAAAGACTCTGGATAAGTCTGGAAAGACCCTGGAAAAGTCTGGATACACTCTGGGAAGTCTGGATATACTCTATAAAAGTCTGGATATATCCTGGAAAACTCTGGAAAGACCCTAAAAAAAGTCTGGATATACTCTAGAAAAGTCTGGATATACTCTGGAAAAGTCTGAAAAGACCTTGGAAAAGTCTGGAAACACCCTGGAAAAGTCTGTAAGCACTCTGGAAAAGTCTGGAAAGGCCCTGTAAAAGTCTGGATATGCTAAGGAAAGTCTGGAAAGACCCTGGAAAAGTCTTAAAACACTCTGGAAAAGTCTGGAAAGACCCTGGAAGTCTGTAAAAACCCTGGAAAAATCTGGATTCACTCTGGAAAGTCCGGAAAGACTCTGGATATACTTAGGAAAAATCTGGAGAAGTATGGAAAGATTCTGGAAAAGTCTGGAAAGACCCTGGAAAAGTCTGGATATACTCTGGAAAAGTCTGGGAAGACCCTGGAAAAGTCTGGATATACTCTGAAAAAGTCTGGAAAGACCCTGGAAAAGTTTGGATATACTCTGGAAAATTCTGGAAAGACTCTGGAAAAGTCCGAAAAGACCGTGGAAAAGTGTGGATACACTCTGGAAAGTCTGGAAAGACCCTGGAAAAGTCTGGAAACAATCTGAAAAAATCTGGAAAAACCCTGGAAAAGTCTGACTATACCCTGGAAAACTCTGGAAAGATTCTAGAAAAGTATGGAAGAAAAGTCTGGATACACTCTGAAAAGGTCTGGAAAGACCCTGGAAAAGTCTGGATACACTCTGGAAAGACCCTTGAAAAATCTGGATACACTCTGGAAAGACCCTGGAAAAGTCTAAAAACGCTTTGGAAAAGTCTGGAAATATCCTGGAAAAGTCTGGGTATATTCTGGAAAAGTCTGGAAATACTCTAGAGAAGTCTGGAAAGACCCTGGAAGAGTCTTGATACACTCTGGAAAGTTTGGAAAGACCCTGGAAAAGTCTGGATATACTCTGAAAAAGTCTGCATACACCCTGGAAAAACCTGTATACACTGTGAAAATGTCCAAGTACACCATGGAAAAGTCTGAATACACCCCTGAACAGTGTAGATACACCCAAGAAAAGTCTGGATATACCCTAAAAAAGTCTGACCAACCCAATCTAACCCATGTATATATGAGTAGCGGTTTTTTATATATGTTTTTCTGAGCGAGGGAAGTTTTAGAGTAAACCTTTACTCGATTTATTTTCATATCACATTTTTGCAAAAAGTTGCCTTTTTTCACTTTTTCTCGAAAACAATCTAAATCTAAAACCGTTTTTATTTTGTCTTTATCGCATTTTTACACAAGTTTTTATTTTTCAATTTTTCTTGAAAACGGTACGTTTCCGCAAAATTCCGTCTAAGTGTTTCTCTAACCCCCAAAATTTTTGAACCAGCACCATTAACTATTCCAAGGACTATCTATCTATCATTGGCATTGATTAAGAGTGATCACCGATATGATTTTTTCTCCTGGTCTGTATGGTTTATTAATGATCGATTTATCACATATTATAGTTTACCAACTTTAGTATTTTATATAAATAAAAAATATTTTCAACTTTTTTATACGGATTTTAGCCATATTCATTTTCAAAGGCATTTTCAGACAAGAAAATCAGAAAATTAAAACTCAACCCGACAAAAACGCGCCTAAAAAATTGGTCTAATAAAACTGAGTATGAATAGACATTAAATAAAACATAACAAACAGAAAAAAACCAGTAGGTTATATCTTATAAGCTATAAAACCGATAAATTGTTGCAAATCTTACCCTGGAATTCTTCGTGATAGCAAAATCCTTTCTTCTTATAGCATACCCCCATTTTTTTGATAAATTGGCGTCTGATAGGAACCCAAAAACGGAAACCTTTGACCGCCCATCGTAATTCCCACGACACTTTGGCACGCAGCACTTCAACGGCATAATGATTTAACTAGTTTTTTATTTTTTTTTAACAATTTATAATCCTCTTTTCACAATTTACTGAAAAACCCATAGAAAATCAATGACAAATCAAAACAAGTCAATTGGAAACATCAGCCAAACTTCGACGCCATATTGATGACATCAAATCGAGTGCAGTGGCTTTTTAGTTGAGTACGGTGTTGTTTTGTCATGCTGCTTTTTTTGAATGTATTTTTTAGCATTGCCAGTTCTAGTTGGAATATCGCTTTCCATGTCAAGTAATTTTTGCTTAATGCTATCTGTGGTTACCTGAATGTCGGAGTGTTCGATGTCCATAATCATTAGGATAAATTCTTCTGGGAAACCCGCTAATAAAAGTAATCCTGAAATTAACTTTGTGTTTCGGACTTCTATTGACTGATCGAAACGTAGTGTATAAATAAAATATAGACAATGGAAGTCCGAAACACTGAGTTAATTTCAAATTCATCATTGTCTCAAACTTTCAAACAAAAGTAATCCTACTTATTCATCATCAATCATGAATCCATTGTCAACATGATTTACACATGACTGCATCGATTCGCAGTTTTCTAACCGCGTATTTATTAAAATGCCTAGCAGGCTGATCTTTCTAGTATAGAATCATCACAAAACGCCTTTAATTTAGTCCACAATTGGACTGCTGTTTTCGCTTCCCGCACATGGATATATAAAGAACTCTCAATAGTCAAGATTATTTTAGACTTTGCTTTGGCATCATCCGTGTTTACTACCTGTTCCACGCATTTTGCAAGCCTCTCAAAATAAGTTGTTTATGGACCAAAAATTTGGGTGATCTATCTATCCATCTATCCATCTATTCATCTATCCATATATCCATATATCGATCTATCCATCTATCCATCTATGAAGTTCATGTTTACTTGTTGTGTTGGTCATGGAGAGGTATCATGCAATTCTTGCCGTTTTGGAGATGGAAGAATTAACATTCACTTTTTTTAATGAGGATAATGATGAAATAAGGAAGAAGGTGCCTAGATTTAATGACAATTTGAAACCCACTTTCGGTAAGGGACCCCCCTATAATTATTACTATTACCCATAAACTTACTGTACTGTATTACATTGAATTTATTTTAAATAAATGCATAAATGCTACCAAGGGGGCGTTCAGATGAAACTTGGGGCGCGCCTAACAAATATTGCTTACTTTGTATGCCTTGGTTCATAGACAGTGACAGAAATATTACCCGACGACGTCTGGTGGGTAATCTGAACATAACCCAAGACATCTCAGTGGTTAATAGATCACGAGAGATCATTATTATGAATTAAAATTTAGCATGCATGGAAAAGTGATGAAAGCTAAATTATATGTTTTTTCTTTATTTTTTTTTTCATCATAGTGGTACTGAGGATTTGACTACCAAAAATACCTAATCTGCTGTCATTAGTTAATACCTAGTAATCCACCTCATAACCCACGTTTTTGAACAAATTCAATTTGACAAAAAAAAAACACAAAAACATGCTTTTTGATAAAAAAAAATCAGTTGTTTAATTGAATGCATGTTTTAAGAGGACCAGGACCAGCCACTAATTTACTAAAAGAATAAAAAATTACTATTTTTTTGCTTATGACCGCGGTAATAGTTGATTTAGTAAACCTTATGCCCTTTTAATATGAACCTTGATACCCTTGAATTTCTCCTGGAAGAATTATATTACCTTTTACCTGAACATGGGCCCCAAAGAGGGATCGCAAGTACTTTTGGAAAAACAACTGTTTTTAATGAACTGGTATTTGGCCAATTTAGAGTCTATAAGATGTGTGTATAGTCAGGCCCATGTAAAATGCCAATCAGTATTATATCATGGCATCATGGTAAAGTATGCTGATGCTACTTTTGATATTTATATGCGAGTATATAATATGTAACAATGTACCTAACGGTTTTACTAATCCAAATGTTCCAAAGATTACTACTTATTTTCAGTAAAACACCCTGTATTATAGAATTTTTAAAAAATTCTCTTCTTGCTTTTAATTTTTAATCGTACCGACCTCTCAACATGCAGCTAGACAAGACATTAAATAGGTACTACTTTCTGATAAAATTTAAATTGCTGATGTTAAACTTTAATTTTATTTGCTCTAATACCTAGATCGATTTGGAGTTACAAAATCCACTATGTGGAGTTGCATGCAAATGATTTTAAGCCTTGTTATAGGGGCGAGTTTTAAATTCAAACTGCTGCTGCTTTTGATCTTATAAACGGATTCCCTAAAATATAAGTAGTAATTTAAGCATTTTGAAGTTTTGTGAAAATTAGCAGTACTTTACTTCCATTTACTTTATTTATGGTTTCAGGCTCGGTTTCAGGGTGCCCCTAATTGTCATAAATTCATAAAAATGTCACAAAATGGAAAAATATGTGTCATAAAAAATACTCATGTGCTCATATTATTCATTACTCTCTAAACTTCCTTTAATTTATTTATTAAAAAAGATGTGGGATAGAAAAAAAATTTAAATACAAAAGTTGTTTGATTTTTAAGAGCTTTAAAAATATTTAAGTAAAAAATTACGCATCAGTACAAGTTTCAAATATTAACAGCAACTTCCCTTTTTTAAATATGACACCCTGTATATGTTCAAATCAAAAGTAAAAATAAAAAAAGAAAACTATTTTGGGCTGGGTTGGGTGGGACTAGCTTGAGTTTAGTTGGGTGTGTTTTAACTATGTTGGGAATTTGGAACCTTTGCTGGCACTAAAACAAAGTTATGATTGTTTTCCACAAACCAAAACTAAACAATTGTTTATCGTCTCCTGATGATACTAACGTTGTTAGCGAAACGCGCGTCGAGTGCAAAAAAGTGTAGTTCTGGTTTGTGAAAAACAATCATAACTTTGTTTGGGTGTGTTTTAGTAATAATAATTTTATCTACGTGGCGAAAATGCCACTTTACCTCTCTAGGGAGTTTTACATATTTTACCTCTCTTTGGATTTTTTCCTGTAGTTTAAAATGTTGTAAATGAAAGATATTGTAAGATTTTATCTCTGAATGTATTTTCTTAAAATATTTTATTCTGTTTAGGTGTCATAGGAATCATAGATGGATGCTGTGTGGAAACTGTGCTCCACAAAGAACATCCCAACTCATAATACAACCAAAAAAAAATTTCATTCAGTGCTATATACTGCAAAGGGTTTGTAATGAAAATATTTTTATTGACGTATTTGCAGGAGTCCCTCGATCATGCCATGACATGGGACTTTTAGACTTAGGGAGGAAAATGCATTCCCCAATGACGCACACCTTATTGGTGATCTTGCATACATGCTTCAGAAACATCTGATTGTGAGATTTAAAGATATTAATACTAATATATTAAAGAGATTAAAACTTTAATAAAAAGTTGAATCAGTTTATATTGAACACACCTTCGCTTTGCTGAAAGGACAGTGACGTCGTTTAAAATACTTAGAAATAACCAGACCAGCTCTAATAGTGTTATTTATAGGGATGTATATTTCACAATATTTCTATGATGAATGGCATAAATTTGAAAGATTAGGTTGAAGATATTGGGAGAAACAATATAGTTATAGCATTTGATGGGGATACTAGGCAAGGTGCCAGAAAGACAGTTTCTAATGAATAATTTAGTTCTGGATGACTAAACTTGCACCTTAATTGATACTTACCTCTTCAATTCTTTGCTATGGCAATACAAAAATGGAAGCATTTTGTCTTGCCGTTTATTTTTTTTTATATTATTTTAACTGTATATTTTTTTTGTTTCAATAAAAATGTTTAGTTATACCTTTGTCTTATTTATTTTTAAGGCAAGAAGCAACAACAATAACTTACTATATAAACAAAACAAATCACTAGGTTTTTTTCATACATCCATATAATGTCCCTTCTATGACCGCAGAGGTCTAAACTTTAGGAACTTTGAAAATAGAAATACTTCTGATAGTCAACCAACCTAATTCTAATAAAACTACTAATATTTTAAATTTAACAAAAAACTAGGGAAATTAAATAAGAAAAGTTATTTAAGCGCGTGATTTAGTCTTACTTTTTGTCTTTTTCTATAGCCTCTACATATCTTTCAAAAAGTTCCATATCCATCCATCCATTTTTTTAAATTTTTTCATCACCATTGTCTTCCTCGGCTGTGTCAGAGTGATTATACTTTTCGTTAACTTTTAGTCCATTTTCCATGCTGAATGTTGCAGGGCGGTTGATCTCTGGTTTTTTGAACGATAAGTTGTTTATTATATATTCAAGTTTTAATGGAGTTTCCAAAAACATTATTGTATTTTCTTACTTCATGGCAAGTTCTTTTTAAGCCCTTTCATGTTGATATAGGAAATACATGCTGCTCTTACTGCTTAGCGCATACCTCATATCGCTTACCTTACGGAACTCTAAATCCGCCTTAAGTAACGTTGAGTTTATAAATGGACGATTGGCTCCCTGATTAGTCTGTGAATATCCACACCTGATGAGTACCTGTTTACCACAACTTGATCCCTTAGATAACAAAAATTCGGTATATGGTTGCACCATCTTCAGTTCTAACACCGGCATTTTATAAATTTTTGCTTACTTTCAAAAAAAAATCGGCATTAATTTAAGGTTAGAATATTTGACAGGCAAACGATGCTCACAGATTGAGCACTGTATAATGCTCTTTCACTCTTTTGACAACGAAAGAAATAGAGATGAGTGACAACCAGGATCACCAACCCATTCACGAAGTCGTAACTACGAAGTCTGAAATAAAAGTTGGAATTGCCCGACCGGGCTTCCGTAGAAAACGGCAGCACCTACCTTCAGGTAGTTATGTGTTTAGCAAACCTGTAGGCATCCTGGACCATAAGATGGTCATAATGAGGCTGGTTCACACCCATTGGGGTTCAAAGACTTTGGAATCAGTTTGAACTCTTGGTAAAACCTTTTATTTAAAGAGAAAATACCTATTATAACACTGGTAAGTTAGGTTAGTTTGTAAATTTAAACTCACCCGACTCCAGAAGGAAGTAGAAAGTCCCAGCAGCACGAGGAGAGTCTAAAGGAAGCCTGATGACTAAAGAAAATGGCCAAAATTAAATTTAGAAATTTTCTTGACCATGTGAAAATGACTCAATGATGAGAGTATCACATGAAATTATATATTTATATGTTGAGAATAAAACGGGGCACTTGATGTCCCACCGAAAAATCCAGAATTTTAAAAAATTATCTTAAAAAAATCAAAAAATTTCGACGGCGATACTCGACTATGAATTAGCCTTTATATTTAATACTTTGGTCAAAAGTTGTGTGGTTGCTAGGAAATCTGGTAGGACCTACTAGAATTTTTAGTAAGTCTTAACATAATGACTTACTGACAGTAAAACATAGGTGAAGAAATTAGTTACATACAACACAAAGTTTTGCCATCTAAACCTTTTCGTAAGCTTAGTTCATTTTTGAAAGATCAAAATATCCTTCGTCTTGGTAGTATACTGAGAAATTCGAAATCCTTTCACTAAACTTTTGGTAGAATATATTCATCTAAAATATTTCCATACAGAAATACAATTAGTACAATAAATCATAGCGCAACAACTTTGGATAGTTTCTTCCAAGAAAGTTATTACTCGTGTCATTTCTAAAAGCCTCACATGTTGGAAAACCAACCCCATTATAATTCAAGCCTCTATGGGTGACTTTCCCACTCTTCGTGTGTCACAGATTAAACCATTTCTTAATTCTGGTGTAGATTTTGCAGTCCTCTTCAATATTTTTAGGACTTGCTATAGAGGTTGTAGAACCACAAAAGCCTATCTGTTCCTCTTTGTGTGTTATGACACAAAAGCGCTAGAGATGGCTTCTAGCTTATCCTCTGATTATTTTTTGGCAGCGTTTTGTCGGTCGACGAGGTAGAATTGAGTCGCTTCATAGCAATTGGGGCATATAAAAAATTGCGTTTTTTAATGCAAGGTGCTGCGAAATCAAAAACCATATCCTGGCATTTCAACCCCTCCCCCCCTCTGCGTCCCACTTTGGTGGCCTTTGGGAATCTTTAGTGAAGTCTGTTAAAACCCATATTTTTAGAGTAGTTGGAAATCAAATACTGACCTACGAGGAAATGAACACCGTTCTAACACAGATAGAATCTTAATAGTAGACCTTTAACGCCGTTTAGAAGTGATGGACCGATCGGATTAACTCATTTAGTGAGAAAAAAATAAAAAATTTTTAAGAGCATTTTGATGAGTGGAAATGGTAAAGGGGCTTCTGATAAAGGTTTAAAAAAAATGCGTGAGCGAGGCTCTTGCAGGGTGGATTTGATGGGGGGAAAGGGGGAGAAAAATGGTATTATTGCAATTTCCGGCAAAACTGAACGTCTTAAAGTAAAAACTTCAATATAAAAGTTGTGGATCGCGCAAAGATCTACAAATTTTCTAAATGTCACTTTTTAACTTAACCTCAAAATTTTCGAGAAAAATGCAAAAACTCGTAATATTTTAATTTTTTCGTTTTTTATTTTTCATTTCCGCAAAAATAATTGCATTGTCACGAAACCCGGTAAAAATATACTTCTCTGTGTCCTTAATGCCTACAATTTCTTTTATATAAAAAGGTTAAACATTTTTTGAGACATAAATTTTTTTCCGTCGAAATCACTTCTTCAATCAAAAATTCTACTCAGGAAAATTCTCGCAGTATTTTTTGACGTTGCTCATTTTTTTTGCTTTGACATATTCTTTTTGGTGGGATAATAAAAAATTATAGTTACAATTAAAAAACATGCTCAGAAATGCAAAAAAACAATGGCTTTTGCAACAATGGATTTTTCAGCAATTGTTTATAATGTCCTTCAATTAAAAACAAAATCAACTACCAATTACACCATCTACTTGTACGCAAAAAATTCAAAGTAGACGGTATTTAATTTACTATGATTATACGCGCCTAATACCGGCTTATTTCGATCAATAAAGTATCACTCATAAAAAAAGTGTTTGTCGTAGAATCGATTGGTGCACCTATTTTTTATTTTATTTTAATAATTAAAATATGTGTTTTTAATATGTAATTTAGAATTATTTTTTTTAACCTTATAAGTAAATTTAAATGTAAATTCCATGTTTCTATGAATGTAATTTTTATGAAAAAAAAAATCATAAGGTAATCTATTAGAGTTTAATAAGCCGGAATTGCAAAAGCAATTGTCGTTTTCAATATTTATTTTAGAATTTTCCTGAGTAGAATTTTTTGACATTGCTCATTTTTTTTGTTTTGACATATACTTTTTGTTGAGATAATAAAAAATTATAGTTACAAATAAAAAACATGCTCAGATATGCAAAAAAATAATGGCATTACCAACATTTTTTTTTTCAGTAAGTGTTTATAATTTATTTCAATTAAAATAAATCGAGTAAAGGTTTACTCCGAAACTTCCCTCGCTCAGAAGAATAAATATAAAAAATATAAAAAATAAAACCGCTACTCATATACACATGGGTTAGATTGGGTTGGTAAGACTTTTTCAGAGTATATCCAGACTTTTCCAGAGCATATCCAGACTTTTCTTGGGTGTATCTACACTGCTGAGGGTTGTATTTAGACTTTTCCATGGTGAATTCAGACATTTTCACAGCGTATCTAGGTTTTTCCAGGCTTTTCCAGGGTCTTTCCAGACTTTTCCAGAATATATCCAGACTTTCTCAGGGTCTCTCCAGACTTTCCAGAGTGTATTCAGACTTTTCCAGGGTCTTTTCAGACATTTTTAGAGTGTTTTCAGACCTTTCCAGGGTATTTCCAGACTTTCCAGAGTGTATATAGACTTTTCCGGTGTCTTTTCAGACTTCTCCAGAGTGCATCCAGCCTTTCCAGGGTGTATCCAGACTTTCCAGGGTCTTTCCAGACTTTTTCAGAGTCTCTTCAGACTTCTCCAGAGTGTATCCAGACTTTTTCCAGGGTCTTTTCAGACTTCTCCAGAGTCGTTCCAGACTTTTCCCGATTATAACCAGACTTTTCCAGGGTCTTTCCAGACTTTTCCAGAGTGTTTCCAGACTTTTCCAGGGTATTTCCACACTTTCCAGAGTGTATCCAGACTTTTCCAGGGTCTTTCCAGACTTTTCCAGACTTTTTTAGGGTCTTTATAGACTTTTCCAGAGTTGTTCCAGACTTTTCCCGATTATAACCAGACTTTTCCAGAGTGTTTCCAGACTTTTCCAGGGTAGTTCCACACTTTCCAGAGTGTATCCAGACTTTTCCAGGGTCTTTCCAGACTTTTCCAGAGTCTTTCCAGACTTTTTTAGGGTCTTTCTGGACTTTTCCAGAGTCGTTCCAGAATTTCTGGAATGTAGCCAGACTTCTCGAGGGTCTTTCCAGACTTTTTCAGGGTCTTTCCAGACTTTTACAGGGTCTTTTCAGACTTTTCCAGAGTCTCTCCAGACTTCTCCATACTTTTCCAGAGTGTATCCAGACTATTCCAGGATCTTTTCAGACTTTTCCAGAGTCATGCCAGACTTCTCCAGACTTTTCCCCATTATAACCAGACTTCCAGGGTCTTTCCAGACTTTTCCAGAGTGTTTCCAGACTTTTACAGGGTATTTCCAGACTTTCCAGAGTGTATCTAGACTTTTCCAGGGTGTATCCAGACATTTCCAGAGTCTTTCCAGACTTCTCCAGACTTTTCCAGAGTGTATCCAGACTTTTTCCAGGGTCTTTTCAGACTTCTCCAAAGTCGTTCCAGACTTTTCCCGATTATAACCAGACTTTTCCAGGGTCTTTCCAGACTTTTCCAGACTTTTCCAGGGTATTTCCACACTTTCCAGAGTGTATCCAGACTTTTCCAGGGTCTTTCTAGACTTTTCCAGAGTCTTTCCAGACTTCTTTAGGGTCTTTTTAGACTTTTCCAGAGTCGTTCCAGACTTTTCCCGATTATAACCAGACTTTTCCAGGGTCTTTCCAGACTTTTCCAGGGTATTTCCACAGTTTCCAGAGTGTATCCAGACTTTTCCAGGGTCTTTCCAGACTTTTCCAGAGTCTTTCCAGACTTTTTTAGGGTCTTTCCAGACTTTTTTAGGGTCTTTCCAGACTTTTACAGGGTCTTTTCAGACTTTTCCAGAGTCTCTCCAGACTTCTCCAGAATGTATCCAGACTTTTCCAGGATCTTTTCACACTTTTCCAGAGTCATGCCAGACTTTTCCAGACTTTTCCCGATTATAACCAGACTTCCAGGGTCTTTCCAGATTTTTACAGAGTGTTTCCAGACTTTTACAGGGTATTTCCAGACTTTCCAGAGTGTATCCAGACTTTTCCAGGGTGTATCCAGACATTTCCAGAGTCTTTCAAGACTTCTCCAGACTTTTCCAGAGTGTATCCAGACTTTTTCAGGGTCTTTTTAGACTTTTCTAGAGTTTTTCCAGAATTTTCCAGGGTTTTTCAGACTTTCTAGAGTGTATCCAGACTTTTCCAGGGTCTTTCTAGACTTTTTGAAGGGTATCCAGCCTTTTCCAGGGTCTTTCCAGACTTTTCCAGAGTCGTTCCAGAGTTCTCCAGACTTTTCCAGAGTATATCCAGACTTTTCCAGGGTCTTTCCAGACTTCTCTAGAGTTTTTCCAGAATCTTCCAGGGTTTTTCTAGACTTTCTAGAGTGTATCCAGACTTTTCCAGGGTCTTTCCAGACTTTTTTAGAGTCTATCCAGACTTTTCCAGGATCTTTCCAGACTTTTCCAGAGTATATCCAGACTTTTCCAAGGTCTTTCCAGACTTTTCTAGGGTCTTTGCAGACTTTTTCAGGGACTTTCCACACTTTTCCAGCGTCTTTTAACACTTTTCCAGAGTCTTTCCAGTCTTCTCCAGACTTTTTCAGAGTGTATCCAGACTTTTTCAGTGTCTTTCCGGACTTCTTTTCCGGAGTATATCCAGACTTTTCCAGGGTCTTTCCAGACTTTTCCAGAGTGTTTCCAGACTTTTCCAGGGTCTTTCCAAACTTTCCAGAGTGTATCCAGGATTTTCAAGGGTCTTTTCAGACTTTTCCAGATTGTATCCAGACTTTTCCAGGGTTTTTCCAGACTTTTTTAGGGTGTATTCAGGCTTTTCCAGGGTTTTTCCAGAGTTTTCTAGGGTCTTTCCAGACTTTTCCAGAGTGTATCCAGACTTTTCCAGGGTCTTTCCAGACTTTTCCAGTGTCTTTTCAGACCTTTCCAAAGTATATCCAGACTTTTCTAGAGTATATTCAGACTTTTCCAGGGTCTTTCCAGACTTTTCCAGGGTCTTTCCAGACTTTGCAAGGGTCTTTCCAGACTTATCCAGGGTGTATCCAGACTTTTATAGGGTACACGGACTTTTACAATACATTTTATAGGTGTTATATATATATATATATATATAAAGTGACAATTTTAAAACAGTCCACCCTAGATATCTGGAGAACCAATAGAGATATTTACCTAATTCCAAAAACAGTTCGAGTGTTTCGAGGGGGAACGTTATTTATGTATTCAATGACTTGATCCCCCCTGCCATGTTAGCACAGACCACGCCCACCCACTTTTCTTAAATTGAACCACCCCCCCTTGTGATACCTCTTTGGAAAGGATTTTGCGTCAGTTTTATAAAGGTGTATTTTTTTTAATTTGAGACATTAGCAACTAACCTTCTAGAAAATATGAAATTGATTTTTTTGAATATTGTTCACATAATACCAAAAAAGTAATTTAAAACCGCATACCATTACGCATTCAAATTATTTCCAGACCACAACCTCCCCGATACAGGCCACGCCCACCTGTTTTTCCTAAATTAAAAGACCCCCCTTGTGATACTTCTTCGGAAAGGATGGAGAATTAGCTTTGGAAGAAGACCTCTTACATTTTCAGCAAGATGGTGCAGCACCCCATTATTTTTTGAGAGTCAGGCCATGGCTCGACCGGTTCTATCAAGACCGTTGGATTGAAAGACGCGGTTTTATTGAGTGGCCCCCAAGATCACCCGATCTAACGCCTTCCAATTTGAGGGGCTATTTGAAGACAGTCGTTTTCAGGACACCTCCAGAATATTTAGATGAGTTGCGACAGCGAATTATTGATGCCTGCAGAGAAATTCCTCCTGAAATGTTGGCAAGAGTTCGACAAGAATTCGAAAACTGATTGTATTTTTGTCTACAACATAATGGATGCCACTTTGAACAACTCTTGTAATTCTATTGTTTTTACAATTAATTCTTACATTACAATTGTTTTTACAATTTATTTTTTATTTTGTGTTTTAATTGGCAAATAAAAAAAATACCTACGCCGTTGCAAAATCCTTTCCTAAGAGGTATCACAAGAAGGGGTCTTTTAATTTAGGAAAAACAGGTGGGCGTGGCCTGTATCGGGGAGGTTGAGGTCTGGAAACAATTTGAATGCGTAATTCGTATTCTTGTATGCGGTTTTAAATTCCTTTTTTTGGTATTATGTGAACACTATTCAGAAAAATCAATTTCATATTTTCTAGGAGGTTAATTGGTAATTTCTCGAAAACTAGTGGCTCAAATTAAAAAAAAAAAACACCTTTCTAAAACTGACGCAAAATCCTTTCCAAAAAGGTATCACAAGATTCAATTTAAGAAAAGTGGGTGGGCGTGGTCTGTGCTAACATGGCAGGGGTGATCAAGTCATTGAATACATAAAAAGTCTGGATATACTCTGGAAAGGTCTGGAAAGACCCTGGAAAAGTCTGGATACACTCTGAAAAAGTCTGGAAATACTCTGGAAAAGTCTGAATATGACCTGGAAAACTCTGGAAAAATCCTTGAAAAGTCTGGATACACCCTAAAAAAGTCTGGAAAGGCCTAGAAAACTCTGGATACAATCTGGAAAAGTCTGAAAAGCCCTTTAAAAGTCTGGATACACTCTGGAAAGTCTGGAAAGACCTTGAAACTCTGGAAAAGTCTGAAAGGACCCTGAAAAAGTCTCGATATACTCTGGAAAAATCCGGAAATACCCTGGAAAAGTCTGGATACACTCTGAAAAAGTCTGGAGAAGTATGGAAATACTCTGTAAAAATTTGAAAAGACCCTAGGAAGTCTGGAACGACTCTGGAAAAGTCTAGATACACTCTGGAAAGTCTGTAAAGACCCTAAAAAAGTCTGGATATACTCTGGAAAGACCCTGGAAAAGTCTGGATACACTCTGGAAAAGTCTGGAAAGACTCTGGAAAAGTTTGTATATAATCTGGAAAAGTCTGGAACGACTCTGGAAAAGTCTGGAAAGGCCCTGAAAAAGTCTGGATACACTCTGGAGAAGTCTGGAAAGATTCTGTAAGTCTGGAAAGACCCTGGAAAAGTCTGGATACACTCTGGAAAGTCTGAAGAGACCCTGGAAAAGTCTGTATACATTCTGGAAAGACCCTGTAAAAGCCTGGAAATACTCTGGAAAAGTCTGGAAAGACCCTGGAAAAGTCTGGATACACTCTGGAAAAACCCTGGAAAAGTCTGGATACATTCTGGAAAAACATGGACACACTGTGAAAATATCAGAGTACACCATGGAAAAGTCTGAATACATCCCTGAACAGTGTAGATACACCCAAGAAGATCGACTAACAAGAAAAGTCTGGATATACTCTGGAAAAGTCTGACCAACCCAATCTAACCCATGTATATATGAGTAGCGGTTTTTTATATAATATATGTTCTTCTGAGCGAGGGAAGTTTTGGAGTAAATTATTACTCGATTTATTTTTATCTAAACTGCTTTCCCTAAAAAATCCAATATTTTTTGATACACACTTTTTAATATAATTTACCTTGTTTAATGTTTTAAACAAATATTGGTGATAATAGACCCTCTTGCAAAATTTTTGAAAATGTTAAAAGATCCCTTACATATTTCTTTTGTATTAACCGAGAAAGTTCCGTTTTTTCTTAATATAAGTTCAAAAATGCTTTAGTTTTAAAACTAGGGTTTATTGGGTACCACAGATGGACAAAATAAAACTTGGGGAAGAAAAAAATGTGGTAATTTCCCCACAAACAATGAAAGGTGGTAAGGTGTATTTGTTTTATTGGCAATATTGGCAAGTGAATGCCATTGGTTATTTACTACAGTAGTATTATTGGCAAAATTGCGCTATTTTGCCAATGATTATTTACTAGTGCTGATGTATTGGCAAATTTATGTTATTTTGCCAATAACTGAAAAACGTGTTTTACATACCAAGTGCAACGCAATCGTTCCTTTAAAAATTGCATGCATTTCTAAACCACCTTTCCGGTCCGATCAAACGCATTTTTTTAAATTTCCCGCGCGATTGACATCTGTCGTGCGGTTGACAACTTGACGTATTTGCCGACGCCATTTTAATAATATTCTGCGGATTCTTCCTATGTGGGTTCCTTTTTGTGTTTTGCAGGTTTTCTTTTAAAATTGGCTTAAATTTAGTTTGAGTTTCAAGTCACCATGGATGTGGAAGCCGATACTGCGTAAGTACTAATATTCTTTTGTTCTTAAATAAGGTCGACCTAGAGTGGACTTAAAAATGTTCAGAACTACCAGTAAAGGGACCAAAAATCGTCATTTTTGCTTGGTTTATACAGGCATATAAAAATTAAAATAAAAAATAATAACTTTGAACCGAACAGCACACAGCTTCTGCACATGTATACAAAAGTGAATGACACCAATAGTTAAAATAATTAAACTAAACTCCATCATGCTGATTTCCTTACTAATATCTGTTAAAAACAAACCAAAAACTGCAAAAAACCCTGATTTGCCTGTATGAACCCAGCATTAAATCGTGATCTAGACGCCACTTTACAAGAAAATCAAAGGTCACATTATGATCTACAATGCTTAAGCGATACTGACACTAATAATTTACAAATTTCTTTTGTAATCAAGCAAAACCGTTCTCAACTTAAAAGCCAGTTAACTCCTACCTGTGTTCAGCCTTCAGTGCCATTTAGCCTACTGTTGCCGCCACTTTTATAACCAAATTGACAGGTAAAACATGAATTTTCTCTCAGTTTGGTGTCACTATGGCCTCTATAGTAGGCTAAAGGATACTATATCAAAAAAGAGTTAACTGGCTTTTTAGTTGAAGTGTTGGATCGAGCCATCTAAAGATTCATCAATTCAGTCTATGTCCAAGTCATTTTCTAACACTGAAATTTCTCTTGCTGACCCAGACAATGATGACCCTTAAATTTCTTGTGAAACCGAGCTGTCTTTAGTTAATATCTTAAAATCCTTTTTAAAATTAATTTGAAAAAACTCGTCTGTGGTACTATTTTTTTATTTTAACGTAAATTTGCCAATAAAACAACTAGATTAAAGTTTTTTTTTTGAGAAACCGATATTTTGTCACTTTTTAAGCAAAAAGGGCTACTTTTTCCTAAAACAAAATACTGGTTTATCCAAAAAAAATAATTTACAGCTATACTTACCAAAATTTAAACTTTTTTAGATGCTGTAAAAAATCCTTTAAGAAGTCAACCAACTTTTCCTCATTCTGTCGTTGAAGATGCTACTAAGGCTTAGTTACGGGGTGCCTGTGACCGAAAAGGGGGCAGAACATCCAGGAAAAAAGATGCTGAATAAATCTTCATCTTATCTTATAACAAGAAGAAGGAAGTACTAAGTTTTTAAATTTTTGGCCAAGGAATTTTTATATAAAGCAACTGAAGCAAACCTTATTTTTTGATTCACAATCAAAGAGATTCTAAATAAAATTTTCTCTGTTGCAATTTACTGTTGTATGAAAAACCTCCTCTTAATAAATATTTAAATCAATTTATGAAAGAATTTTCCTCTATCTTTGGCATGACCAAGACGACAAATATTATTCATATGGTTTCCATTCCTGTCTTCATGTTAGGATATAAATATAAGTGTTTGTTTATAGTAACATTTATTTATTTATTACATATTGGTTTTTCTAGGAATTTTTGTTCCTTTAAGGATAACATAAAATAAATGTGCATTCGTAGATTATGTGCATTATTTTATTTTTAATCCACAATCATTACAATTTTTATTTTATGCATAAATACTTTAAATAGGAAGAAAAAGTCAATTATCAGTGGTATCGGAATTTGCATCTGTATCCCTATTGAGCCGACCAATCAAGGAGGTGCACTTTTAAACTTTTAATTTTTGTGTGGGTTTGGCACTTAGTGGTAAGATTCACCATATTTTCCCAACTACATAACTCATTTATTCTTAAAGATAGAAAAAAAATAATACAAAAGTTGCTTAGTTTTTCACAAATTTTAAGAAAATTTAACCAAAATTTTCAAAATATCAAATTTTGACATCAACTTTCTTATTTCAAATGGAAAACCCTGTATATTTTTCAAGAAAAACGTTGACTTAAGAGCAACTGCTTAAGATAAACCCTACAAGATCTACCGAAATTTTAAAAAATATACAGGGTGTTCTATTTAAAATAAGAAAGTTGATGTCTAAGTCTAAATTTGACATTTTGAAAATTTTTTTTGAATTTTCTAAAAATTCGTGAAGAACTAATCAACTTTTGTATTTAACTATAAATGAGCTATGTAGTGGGAAAAATATGGTGAATCACAGAAGCAGGGCAGAACATCCAGGAAAAAAGATGCTGAATAAATCTTCATCTTATCTTATAACAAGAAGAAGGAAGTACTAAGTTTTTAAATTTTGGCCAAGGAATTTTTATATAAAGCAACTGAAGCAAACCTTATTTTTTGATTCACAATCAAAGAGATTCTAAATAAAATTTTCTCTGTTGCAATTTACTGTTGTATGGAAAACCTCCTCTTAATAAATATTTAAATCAATTTATGAAAGAATTTTCCTCTATCTTTGGCATGACCAAGACGACAAATATTATTCATATGGTTTCCATTCCTGTCTTCATGTTAGGATATAAATATAAGTGTTTGTTTATAGTAACATTTATTTATTTATTACATATTGGTTTTTCTAGGAATTTTTGTTCCTTTAAGGATAACATAAAATAAATGTGCATTCGTAGATTATGTGCATTATTTTATTTTTAATCCACAATCATTACAATTTTTATTTTATGCATAAATACTTTAAATAGGAAGAAAAAGCCAATTATCAGTGGTATCGGAATTTGCATCTGTATCCCTATTGAGCCGACCAATCAAGGAGGTGCACTTTTAAACTTTTAATTTTTGTGTGGGTTTGGCACTTAGTGGTAAGATTCACCATATTTTCCCAACTACATAACTCATTTATTCTTAAAGATAGAAAAAAAAATAATACAAAAGTTGCTTAATTTTTCACAAATTTTAAGAAAATTTAACCAAAATTTTCAAATTATCAAATTTTGACATCAACTTTCTTATTTCAAATGGAAAACCCTGTATATTTTTCAAGAAAAACGTTGACTTAAGAGCAACTGCTTAAGATAAACCCTACAAGATCTACCGAAATTTTAAAAAATATACAGGGTGTTCTATTTAAAATAAGAAAGTTGATGTCTAAGTCTAAATTTGACATTTTGAAATTTTTTTTTGAATTTTCTAAAAATTCGTGAAGAACTAATCAACTTTTGTATTTAATTATAAATGAGCTATGTAGTGGGAAAAATATGGTGAATCACCCCATACATTTTTTGCCAATATTGCCTGCAATGCCGGTATTTAGTATGCAGTGCTCCTCTACATTTAAACCATGCTAAGTATGTATTTGCCATCAGTTTAAACGTATTCGTTGCCGTCGCTCGGCCGGTAGCTCACACAGGTGTGTTTAAATCATGTATAACGTACAGATTGCCGTGCGTCAAATTCTCATTGCCAATAGATGCCAATATTTGTAAGGCACGTTGCCATGACGGCATTGTTTGTGGGGTTTGTATTTGCATACATACATACAGTCAATAGTGTGTTTATCGTATTATCAGGGGTGCACGGTGGTTGTAGTGAAAAAAACTCACACAGAGATAGTTAGATATTTTCGGGCGCGTATGAAAGAGATGGCATGAATACACCAACGTTAAGCATGGGAGTGATTTCGTGGAAAAGCATACAGTTGATCTTCGCAATAAAATAAAATTAAGAAGGTATTATATTTACCTATGTCCCCATACCCTAACCAACCGATGTTAATATTATTAATGTTACCTAGCTACAATACGCAGTGGCGATGCAGTAACCCCCCCCCCCCATTTTTTTACATTAAACTATTAATTTTCAAAAATTTATTGGTACATTTATTGGTAAATCTCTAATTTCTGTACATTGAATATTTTTTAAACCAAAGAATATAAATACCTATAGCCTTATATAGTCAATATACATACTGCAATACCTACAGCTATCAAATAGAGGTGACCAAACTTTTTATCTCTAAATTTTTTTCTTTCATCACTCTATCAAAATAGCAATAGCAATATTATAAATCAGGCGGTCGTGTTATTTTTATTACCTATAAACAAAAGCTTAGTAGGTACCGGCTATGTAGTAATCTAGAACTCTATTTTTAGCCATCCATACTATAGTATAGGCTAATTGAATCGGCAAAAAGAAAGATCTAAATATAAAATTTGTTGATGGTGTCTGTCTGTCTGTTTGGAAGATAATTAGGCAAAATCCACTGAACCGAAATTTTATGAAATTTGGAATTAGTTGTTTCTCTATACATATAATAAATCTCTAAAAGGACCATTTTTATAATTTTTGTCTGTATGTATGTCTGTTCGTTCCAGCATCACGCATAGAGCACCCAGCCGATTTTGATGGGACTTTCACTATTGCATTCCTTGTGTTCCTAGGCAACACATAGGCATACATAGGCATTTATTTCATCAAAATCGGTTTACGGAAACAAAAGTTATGGCATTTAAAGGAATAAAAGCGGAAAAAATGGGTAAAACCGCAGGCAAAGCGGCGCGGCGGTGTTTAGTGTGTGTGTAATAAAAGTAATATCTCTAGTGGGTAATATAAGTAATATTTGAGGGAAAATTTTCTTTAAAAAAGTTACTTTCAAACAGTTTTATAAACAATTTTAGAAAATTACTAGTTTGACGTAGAAAAGGGGAGAGGGGTAATATAGCGCCGCTGTTTATTGTAGGTATGTACCATTATTAATTATTAACTTCGGCTGGTCAGGGGATAGGGACATAAGTAAATATAATACTTTGTTCATTTATTGAAAATATCGACTGTCTGCATTTCCACGAAATACCTCTCATGCTTAAAGTTGGTGTGTTCATGCCATCTCTTTCATGTGCGCCCGAAAATATCTACCTATCTCTGTGTAAGTTTTTTTTACTACAACCACCGTGAACCCCTGATAATACGGTACTATAACTTTTCTAAAGGTTATTACTAAAGCAATATATAAGATTAAGAAGGTAAATTATTTGATATAATTTGTCAATGCAAGCGAAGTAATGTTAAAAGTAAGCATTTTTTGTCACTTAGAAAAAAGGCTCTAATTTCTTCGCAATTATAATAAACCAGAATGATTAATCAGCGGATCAGATATAAGTACTATAGTACCTTGTTACAAAATTACCACAGTTTTTCTACCCCAAGTTTTATTTTGTCCATCTTTGGTACCCAATCAACCCTAATTGTAAAACTAAAGCATTTTTAAAAAACGGAACTTTCTTGGTTAATACAAAAGAAATATGTAAGGTGGATCTTTTAACATGTTCAAAAATTTTGCAAGAGGGTCCCCAATATTTTTTTAAAACACTAAACAAGGTAAATTATATTAAAAAGCGTCTACCAAAAAATATTGTTAACTATTTATTTGTAAAATATCCTGTTCTGCATTATCTATGGAAAAAAAATCACTACAGCTGCAATATAACGACGACTACACTACCACAGTCTAACTGCACGTTTAGAAAACGATTTTAATGAAGGAGAAAGCGACTTTATTTAAAACCGTTCTTATATAAACCCGGTTTTAAGCGCGTATAATAATAATTTTTTCCGTACAAATAAATGTTGTAATGGGTTGTTGATTTTTTTTTAATGGAAAGAAATTATTAACAATTGCTGAAAAATTCATTGTTGCAAAAGCCATTATTTATGTTTTTGCATTTCTGAGCATGTTTTTTAATTGTATCTGTAAGTTTTTATTATCCCACCAAAAAGTATATGTCAAAACAAAAAAAATGAGCAACGTCAAAAATACTACGAGAATTTTCCTGAGTAGAATCTTTTATTGAAAAAAAAAGTGATTTGGGCGGAAAAAAATTGATATCTCAAAAAATGTTTAACTTTTTTACCTAAAAAGACACAGAGAGGTATATTTTGAACAAGATTCCTGAAAATACAGTTATTTTTGGGGAAATGAAAAATAAGAAACGAAAAAATACAAATATTAGGATTTTTCGCATTTTCCTCGAAAATGTTGAGGTTATGTTAAAAAGTGACATTTACAAGAGTTAAAACAAAATTATGATTGTTTTCCACAAACCAAAACTACACTTTTTTGCACTCGACGCGCGTTTCGCTAACAACGTTAGCATCATCAGGAGACGATAAACAATGAACTAAATTAATCTACGCTCTATCTTATATACAATCCTTTAGTGGGCGGAGATTTTTAATCCTATCTCCCCTCAACCAAAGAAGTGTACTAAACGGGATGGGTCCTCTATATTTATTTAAACTATTTCTGGATTTAATGATTTCCATACTTTCATATGCATTCTTTTGTTTGGTACACTTTTTAGAAGTTTTAGGTTATCTAATGTGAATCTATGATTGTTTTCAAAAGCATGCTCGGCCACACTTGACTTTTCTGTTCTTCCGTATTTTAAGTGTGCTAAGTGTTCTTTAAAACGTGTTTGAATAGAGCGTCTCGTTTGGCCAACATATTTTTTGTCACAATCCATGCAACTAATTTCGTAAATCCCACTTTTTTCTAGAACTGTAGTTTTATCCTTGGGATTTCCTAGTAAGCCTCTTATTGTGTTACCGGATTGATATACTAAGACCGGCGTTATTAAATACTTTGTGTAATCCTTTCGTATAATTAGGATTATAAGGAATTGATACAAATTTTGAGTCGCAGGTATCTTTTTGTCTGAAAAAGGTAGAATTCCGAAAGGTCTTTTGAAAAGAATGTCTATTTATCAGCTTATTTATTAAGCCTTCGTCGTAACCGTTTTCGCCAGCTATATTCCTAATCCTATTCTTTTCTGCTTCAAATCTTTCTTTGTTTAAGGGGAAATTTAGTTTGCACTTTTTAACATATAGATTAGTAAATTCTTCTGTAGTTACTGAACTACCAAAGATTTCGATTAAGGCTATCTAAAAATCATGTAAGAGTTACCATATAAAATGATTAAAGATACCTTGGGTTGCTGCGACCACAAAACTTTAGTAACAGTAACTTGATTTTTGTTAACAAAAAAAATATGGTTAAAGTAACTAAAAAAACTGGTTACAGTTAACAGTTTTAAGTTAACTAGATCAAATCAGTTGTTACAACTAGAACGATTTGTCAGACTAACCCTAAATGTAGTCGTTTTAACTAGAAAACCAGTGACTAAAGTTGCTAGTAAGCTCATTTTCTGAGTGTATCCGCTCTCTCAAAGTACTAGGTCTTAAATGGAACCCCTCGTTAGATTCCTACCAATTTTCAATTAATTCTATCTCAGCTCCTTGTACAAAACATGGTTTATTGAGTAACTTAGCAAAAATCTTCGACCCACTTGGTATTCTCAGTCCAGGCACTTTCTTTTTACAAGCAAGAAAATTACAAATGTGTTCACTTTCTTTATGTAAGATTTTACGTAGAGTTGTCCCAGATAACAATCAATCCTGTTCATAATACGGCTTTTTCGATGCTTCATAAAAGGGTTATGGTGCAGTGATTTATTTGCATTTTGAATGTTTTCATGTAAAATTTGTATTTGGAAAATCCAAAGTAGCCCCACTTAAGGCTATTAGTATAGCACGTTTAAAATTGTGTGGTACAGTTCTTCTCTCCAAATTAGTACATTATATTCTAGAAACATATTCCCTTAAACTGCCAATCAGTCAGGTATTTGCTTGGTCCGATTCAAACATAGTTTTTTACTGAATTAACTTATCACCCCACAAGTGGAATACGTTGGTTAGTAATAGATTCACTATTGGATGCAGGAAAATATTTCTACCTCAAATTTGCCTTCTCCCATCTGAATTAGCTAAAAACTCGATGTGGTGGATTTGTCCCAGTTTTTTGTCTTAACCTTCTAATACCTCATCTGAGCTTTTCCTTCAGTTATCAGAAGACTGTATTCCTGAAAGAAAAAAGACTTGTCTTCTTTTACCGACTGTTACAGAGTCGAATTTTATAGATAAGTTGATAGAAAAATATTCTAGTTTTGATACGCTGAGACGTGTTTTAGCAAATATTTTGAGATTTTTGTCTAATTGTAGAAAGAGTCGAAAAATTACTGATACATTGTCTTAATGGTGATAGGTAAAGAAGTACTCAATTAAGCGTTTATAGAAGAAATTAGTTGCATAGAACACAAAGTTTTGCCACCTAAAACTTTTCGTAAGCTTAGCTCATTTTTGATGATCAAAATATCCTTCGTGTTGGTAGTATACTGAGAAATTAGAAATCGTTGTCTTATCAACAAAAATTTCCCGCTTTGTTACTAAATAATCATCGTTTCACTGAACATTTTCTGTAATGGTGATAGGTAAACACGTACAAAATTAAGGGTTTATAGAAGAAATTAGTTGCATAGAACACAAAGTTTTGCCATCTAAACCTTTTCGTAAGCTTAGCTTATTTTTGGATGATCAAAATGTCCTTCGTCTTGGTAGTATACTGAGAAATTCGAAATCGTTGTCTTATCAACAAAAATTTCCCGCTTTTTTACCAAATAATCATCGTTTCAGTGAACTTTTGGTAAAATATATTCATCTAAAATATTTCCATACAGGAATACAATTAGTACAATATATCATAGCGCAACAATTTTGGATAGTTTCTTCCAAGAAAGATATTACACATGTCATTTCTAAATGCCTCACATGTTGGAAAACCAACCCCACCACAATTCAAGCCTCTATGGGTGACTTTCCCACTCTTCGTGTGTCACAGGTTAAACCATTTCTTCATACTGGTGTAGATTTTGCAGTCCTCTTTAATATTTTTATGACTTGCTATAGAGGTTGTAGAACCACAAAACCCTATCTGTTCCTATTTGTGTGTTATGACACAAAAGCGCTAGAGATGGCTTCTAGCTTATCCTCTGATTATTTTTTGGCAGCGTTGCGCCGTTTTGTCGGTCGACGAGGTAGAATTGAGTCGCTTCATAGCGATTGGTGCATACAAAAAATTGCGTTCTTTAATGCAAGGTGCTGCCAAATCAAAAACCATATCCTTGCATTTCAACCCCTCTCCCCCTTTGCGCCCCACTTTGATGGCGTTTGGGAATCTTTAGTTAAGTCTGTTAAAACCATCTTTTTAGACTAGTAGGAAATCAAATACTGACCTACGAGGAAATGAACACCGTTAGAATCTTTATTGAACCATATTTTTGTGACACATCACAAACTGTGAGTTTTTTCAACTGCAAAATTATTGATTACAATCCTCTTTTCTCTCCAAAAAATCTTAACCAAACCCAACCCTAAACACAACGGTTTTTAAGAATCCGTTAATTTAAAATGTTATTCCTAACCAATGAAATAATGATTAAGCTGTATATTTTCCTAAATTAATTTTGCGCTATAGTTTCAAATATTAAACTTCATCTAACCTATAAGGTTATGTTTTAAAAAATCATTTTTTTATTCTTTACATTTTTTGTCTTCAAATTCGGGCTAGCTCAGTCGGTAGAGCAGAGGCTCTTAATCTCAGGGTCGTGAGTTTGAACCCTACGTTGAGCGTCATTTGATTTTTTGAGTAACGATTACAAATTCTTTTCGTCCAATAAGGACATTTAGAGTAGGTATGTCCTAACTTACCGCAATTAAAACATTTTGGTTAATAATTTCCAGAATTATTTGAAGCCAGTGGTTGTCTGTTATCACTATTATTATCTGAATTACTTTTATTTTGGTTTGAGGTAGAGTCCTTTTGTGAATTTGTAGTTTCAGTTTGGTTTTTGTTTTATTATATTTATTATTATTTCTGTAGTTCTGTAATTAATATTATCAAATTTATTTTTATCAAAACCAGTTTTTTTCATTAAAATCAGAACCAGTACGCTAATTACTCGAACATGCCTTGGTTTCGTTTTCGGTGTAACAGCCTGTATGTATCTAGGTCGACATAAAATCCTTTAATAAAAGATTGGGGCTTATAAGTAAAAGTATAAAATATGGTTCAGGACGATCTTGAAAAAATCTGTTGGTTTCTATTTACCAACATTTTTGAAAATCTGATACTTTATTTGTACTTGATAAAGTTTTAATAGACGCGTTATCAAATTAGTGTAAGTGGCTTAAATACAAGATAACATTTTTAATTATATTTAGTTATATTTTCATTTAAAAATTGATGATTTGTTCATTTTTGTAAATTAAGATGGTTAAATTAAAGTTAGTGGTAGCTGCTGATGAAAATGGTGGTATTGCTAAAAACGACAAACTACCTTGGTCTATTAGGTGAGTAGATTGAAACCTTTTTCACCTCTACTTCTAGAGACATTTTACGTATTTCGAGTATGCGTATTTACTAGGTAAGAACGGCTAAGGGATATTTATCGGAACTTAAAATCAACTACTCATAGCCTAACATTTATAAATAAAAGTAGTGCTTGCTTCCTAACAAACTAGATCTTTTGCCAAAATGTTGTTTTGAGTTGATTGCCTAACGTACTTGCCACTTTTTCTGGCTTTTCTCATCTAGCATGTATGCGCATATCGTGCAACCTGTACAGTCAGCATAATAATTAAAGTTAATGTCGTCTTTTAATAGATACTTATTGGAATACGGTCTTCCACTATTAGTGCCGACCTTACACTAACAGCGACCTACTTTATATTGCTTGATGATGAGTGTTATTCAAGTAGAGGCTATGCAATCGGCGTTATTTATAATCTAAAATTTTTTTTATTTATTTTCGGATGAACTGTTATTTTTTTTTACAAAAAAGTACTAAGAACAAAAATTTGTCAAAGTTTTTTTAAAATCCTTAAAACTGAAATCCGTAAATATTTTGTACATCACTGGATATTTTTGACTTTATTATACAAAAATTAATTCAGCCCTGATTATTCTTCTATTTTTTAATTATATTTTTCAAAATGTCAAAATAAGGCCTGTATCCGATTTTAAAACTTCCACAAGTAAAATCAGGCCGTAACACTATTACGGTCGGCGTTAAATCTGATGACTGCTGCGCATGCGTATCTATCAACAATATCCAAATACTAACCGACCAACTTTAATAAAGTCGACCTCATTTAACTGCACCGCTCAATATTTTGTTGGGTTGGTGTTTTGATTTTCTTTTATTTTTTCGTGGATTTACCGATCCATCAATTCAATTAAGTAGTAATTTATAACTAACGTTAAATTTGACGGTAGGTTATTATAAAACAGTTATATAAACAGTATTTTCCACGAGAAACTTATACACATTGATTAACGTCAACTGTCAACGAGAACTTTCGGTCTGACGTTTATTTTTTTGTTTCCCCTAGATTTTTGGACACACTGATCACAGTATGGACAGGACCTCATTTAGAAAATTTTCGATTTCGTTTACTTTAAATTTTATCACGAGTTGATTGAGATTGAGAAGGGAAGGGACACCCATTGGTCATTTTCAGGGGAACAATAGGCCGCAAGAGTAGCAAGATCGATAGAAATCTGTTTCGTCACAATTCCCTGTAGTAATTTGTTATTTTAGATAGTTGTTATGAATTTACAGTTTTGGATCCAAACTTATGAATTTTCACACTCAACCCCCTCAACCACCCCCCCAAATTATGATTTTCTCAAAATTAGAAAACATTAAGTTTATTATTACAAGCTTTTATTTAACTTCACCTCTATTATGTGTATGTTTTCATTTTCGGGTAAAAATCTTGCAACTCAATTTTGACTTGTAGTCCGATTGAATTCAAACTTGGTAGGCGATTATAGTTCCGGTGACAATACAATAATATGGTAATGTTAGGCATTCCTTGGAGGAAAGAAAACGCCTAAGTTTGTCCGATTTCACCCAAAATTGGTATACATAGGTTTTTGGGGATAAGGAATACGAATTTTTGATCAGATTTTAAAAAATCAATTTGGCGGATTCAAGATGGACCATTTTTGGTCATGTTTTGCTAACCAATTTTAATGGACTTATACCCATCCGATTGTCTTCAACTTTGGTATGCATTTATGGTTCTGGTGACAATACAATGTGGAAAAAATATTTAGTTTGTCCAATTTCAACCAAAATTGATATACGGACTTATACACATCGGATTGTCTTCAAATTCGGTATGCATTTAAAGTTTCGGTGACAATACAATAATATTGTATTATCAGGTACCCACTTCCCTCTGATGAGGAAAGTGGGGGGAAAATGATTTAGTTCGTCCGATTTCAACCAAAATTTGTATACGGGGTTTTTTGGGATAAAGAATACGAATTTTTGATCAGATTTTGAAAATTTAATATGGCGACTTATACACATCTGATTGTCTTCAAATTTGGTATGCGTTTAAAGTTCCGGCGACAAGACAATAATATGGTATTATCACAGAGTACCAAACAGGATGATCCGTGGTATTATTAGGTACCCACCTCCGCTAACGAGGAAAGTGGAGGGGAAAAAGATTTAGTTTGTTCGATTTCAATCAAAATTGGCATACAGGGGTTTTTAGGGAAGGGGATTATGAGTTTTTTATCAGATATGAAAATTTTAATATGGCGGATTCAAAATGGACGGCTTAGTGTACAAATCTAAAAATTAAAAAATAATTTTATATAAAAAAAGCTTTTCAAATACAAGCTTTTATAAAATATGAAGTTCACTAAAAAGTAGAAAGTAATTTTTAGCATTCTGAGATCATAATAATAGGAGCGATGGCCGTAAATTAGGTCGAGTTGGGTTAAATTTACTTATTCTTGCATTTCTCTGTATTATAGTGAATTCAGATTCTTGCGAACAATCATATAATCAATAACATAAATTTTTCGAGTCAACATGTCCAAACTTTCTATAATGCGCCCATCCCTATTATTATTATCATAGTGAACTTTATATTTTTGTATAAAAGCTTGGATTTGAAAAGCTTTTTTTATGTAAAATTATTTTTAAATTTTTATATTTGTACTCTAAATCGTCCATTTTGAACCCGCCATATTGATATTTTCAAATCTGATCAAAAATTTCTAATCCCCTTCTCTAAGAACCCCTGTATGTCAATTTTGATTAAAATCGAAGAAACTAAATCTTTTTCTCCCTAGACTTCCCTTGTTAGGGGCAAGCGGGTACATGATAATACCATATTATTGTATTGTCACCGGAACTATAAACTCATACCAAATTTGAAGACAGGCGGATGCGTATATTTCAGTTAAAATTGGTTAGCAAAACACGACTGAAAATCGTTTCTCTTGAATCCGCAATATTGAATTTTCAAAATCTGATCAAAAATTCGTATTACTTATCCCCGAAAGCCTCCGTATACTAATTTTGGTTGACATCGGACAAACTTGCTGTTTTTTTCTACAGTCCCCTCGTAGGGGGGGGGGAGGGAGGTGCCTAATAATAGTATACAATTATATTTTTCCGGAGCTATAAGAGCATACCAAATTTAAAGAGCATATCAAATTTAAAGACAATCGGATGTGTAATCTACCATATTGAATCTTCAAAATATGATTAAAAATTCGTATTCCTTAACCCCAAAAACCCCCGTATACCAATTTTGGTTGAAATCGGACAAACGTGGCTGTTTTCCCCCCTCCATTGAGTTGCAAGATTTGACCCGAACATATAAACATACGTACGTACATACATAGAGGTGAAGTTAAATAAAAGCTTGTAATAAAAAATACGCAAAATTTACAGCCGGTCCAGCATTTTTAAACGTCTAAATTGAATATGAATTCATTATTTTTTGGGTGACTTCGCTCAACAGTCTGGGTCTCTCTCAGGCATATTGGGTCTGCATCGCGTTTGCTTTGTTATGTTCGGTATACAAGTAAAAACGAATATCATGGCCGCCTTAACAGGCATATTAGATAATAATATATTTTCTATCTTTAAAGTGAGGTTATGTTTTGTCTAAATAAAAAAGGAATGGACTGTAAATTGTATCGATTTTTGTGTATCGTTTTAAAAAAAAATTTATCACTAAAACAAAATTTGGAACTACAAAGAAAACAACTAACTGCGGAAACAAAACCTTCAGTGCGTCGTCGGTCGCACTAAAAGACCCTGCCCCAACACAATGTGATAAATGGCTCTTGGTTATATTATTTTTGAAAAATATTTTCTAGATCTAGATTATTTGATTGAAAGATATCATTGGCTAAAGATAATTTGGCCGGTAAACAATATTTTTGGCTAATAAAAAGTGTCTTTTTTATACCTTCATCAAAAACATGATTTTAGTAACTGTCTGCAGATAACTAAAGCAAGCATCTCGGGTGCAAAAATAGATTTCTGTCCGTTTTTCACCCAAAATTGTAAAAATTGTAATTGTAAAAAGTATTTACGAAAAAATCATTTAAAATCATCGCCATAATATCAAACTTTCAAAGATTAAAATGTCGCAACAATGAACGTCAGCGAATATACAGGCACATCGCTATGGCAACCATTGTTATTTATTTACCGGCCGCCTTGATTTATAGTGTAAAGATGGTGTGTTGCGATAATGCTCTTCGTTCGAGATTTTTAAAAGTATTTTTCCATTTTTCTTGAATTTTTTGATAAAGGTATTAAAAAAATAGTTCTCACAGCTCGCGGCTAAACTGTGCTTTTTTTACTCGCGTTTTCAAATACCTCACTGCGGTCGTTCTTTAAACCAACGCTTGTAAAAAAAGTACTATTTTAGCCACTAGTTGTGAAAACTACTATTTTTAGTTTTTGTAAAGGGCCACTAGTCAGTTCTCATTTTTTATTTTACTTGTGCGTAAAAAGTTTTATTTGACCAAAACCTACTCAAAATACAAAACGTCTTTCTTGCACTGAAAAAAATATCGTCCATATTATTTATAACAGCCGTTTATTAATTTTTTATAGATATTTGTACATCAATAACACGTAACTGTTACAAAAATCAGGGAAAAGTTATAAAAATTGTCATATATAGTAATCAAATTAATAAACAGAAGTTACGAAATCAATGAAAAATGTTTCTTGACATTTTATAGCGAGTTGTTATTAATAGTATGTAAAGGTTATAGAGGTAATAAAAGAGCGTATGAAATAAATAAAACATGATAACGATTTTAATCAATGCCCTAAATAAATTTAATAAATGTCTTTTAAAAGTTGTTATGGAATGTATGGTTTATGAAAATTATAAACCGGGGACACAAAATACATAAACAAAGTTATGAAATTTATATACGTAACAGTTTTTTACCAAATTCATTCTTAGGTGCAACTAAAAGCTTGATTTCATAACAGCCTTCATAAAAATTATTCTTAAAGACTCTTTATATCGTCTATGTTGGGAATTTGGAACCTTTGGTTGCACTAAAACAAAATTATGATTGTTTTCCACAAACCAAAACTACACTTTTTTGCACTCGACGCGCGTTTCGCTAACAACGTTAGCATCATCAGGAGACGATAAACAATTCTTTATATCGTAATCGTAACAACTTTTTTTTTAAACTGTGTCTTGCATCAGTAAAATCAATAACTCGTTTTGGTTATAAAATTTATGTAAACTTGATTATGATTATGATGATTTACATCGGAACAAAAATCATATACAAAATACATACGTACATAAATTGCATAACTTTGTTTATGTATTTTGTATGCTCGGTTCAGAATTTTCATAAATTTGTCCATACATTCCATAATAACTGTTAAACGACAGTCAATGATCGCCATTTATTTAATTTATTTAAGGCATTGATTAAAATCGTTAACAATTTTGATTTATTTCATTTATTATCTCCATAAACTGTATATACATACATACTATTAATAACAACTCTATAAAATGTCAAGAAACATTTTTCATTGATTTCGTAACTTCCTATTAATTTCATTACCGTATATGACAATTTTTATAACTTTTCTCCGATTTTCGTAACAGTTACTTGTTAATGATGTAGAAATATCTATAAAAAATTAATAAACGCCTGTTATAAATACGATATACGATATTTTTTTCAGTGTAAAACTCACAAATTTAGAGAAAATATGACCTTTTAACAAAAGCATTATTAATTGATTTCTACAACTAGTTCTTCTATAAAATGTGACTTTTTTATTTAATAGTACATTATAAACCTAGGGACTAAAGTGCCTCTTTTAATCCCGCGGCGAAAGGTTTGTAGCCCGACCGTAGAAAGGGCTATAATTCGCCAAGGGATTAAAATACACTTTAGTCACGAGATTTATATACTATTTTATGCACTTTGGAATGCGAGAAACTAAAAACAAAAAATCACAAAATGAACAGTAGACCACTTAACGGTACTCTAGTTTCAAGATTGACAGCTCGTTTTACTGATAGTTGTCATTGATTGTTGTTGGCATGGTGGATTCACTCAAAATTTATTGTGGTATGGAAGTGTTGCTATGGCACAAAACAAATATCAGTCAGTTGTTGTTATCAAACGCCGTCAACAAACGGTGAGTCCAGAAAAATCGTAAAGCATTTTTTTTTTAAATGAACTTTGAAGAGGCCGCGGAAGAGGCCATCGCTAGCCTTCTTCCACAAAAATTTCGCGAGGTTTACAAGAAACAGTTTCGTGATTACCGAAAAACTGTCCACCCTTCGTAAGCATTGCAAATTGCACCCAAGTAAATATAAATGTAAATATATATCATAATAAGAACTAGATTTGAATAGTGCATATGCTAATTATTTTTTTCGTTCATACATTTTAACAAATAAATAAAATTTCAATAAAATTATTGTTTAATTTGGAAAAATTTACTTTAAATCCCCCAGAGATTAAAATTATTTTTAATCCTCGAGGGATTAAAAGGACTCCTTTTATCCCTAAAAAGCATAAAATTTTGTTTAAACCTACGAATTTGGGCGTTTGGGAAAACTAAGATTAAACCTGCCTCCAAACTCAGTTTAAGGCTCAACCAAGATGGAACAACTCCTCCAAACCCCAAACCAAGTTTAAACCGCTATTGAACAACCGGGCCGATGTGAACCTCATTGCTAAAAAATACAGATAACTGTTTTTACTGATAATATCACGTAAAAAAAGCAAAAATTACCCAAAATGTGAATAAATAGTATATAAATTCCCAAAATTCAATGTTTACCTCGTCTTAGCAAAAAGTGTTGCGGACTTGGAAATTATGATATAGTTTATTTATCTTAATAGTTTATATTTTGTTACTACCCACTGGGCGCAGGAACGTTTAACCCATGTGAAATTTAAACCTAAAAAAAAAATAACCTTAATCCTAGAAGTTCTGACTTCTCCTGTGACAAGTCAAGATCTCGAATGAGATCATTTATCTCAGACTGGCTCAATCTGTGTGGCTGATCATCTTTTTCTTCAAAATCAGGGTCGTGCGATATTGAAGACACTCTCTACTTCCAATTTATAGTTTTGAGGTGGAGTAGGAATTGGTAAACTGTCTGAATGTGGTATAGGTCGAACAGCAGATGGGAGATTCGGATATTGAACTGTTCCTCTTTTTTTCATTGACAATCCTGCATTGATAGGCGGAGTCAAGCAAAAATAGCAGTCATCTATGTGGTTTGTAGGCTCCCGCCAAACCATGGGCACCCCAAAAGCCATCGATCGTTTTTTATTTTTAAGCCATTCTCGTAATAGAACTGAACACGAGTTGCAACATATATGAGGAGCCCATGTCTTATCCTGATCTACTACCTTCATTCCAAAATAATGTTGGTAAGTAGTCTTCACAAGAGGCGTCAAATTGCGTTTCTGTGAAGAAAACGTTATTTCTCCACAAATATAACAAAAATTGTTAACGGAATTTACACATTTACGAGGCATGTTAATACAATAAGTTTTACTTTAAAAACAATATTTTATTTATACATGACGTTTCGATCGAAACGTAGTTTGCACCTGAGGACGATCAGAGATAGTACTGATTGAAAAGTCGTGTATAAATAAAATATAGACAATGGAAGTCCGAAACACAGTTAATTCCAATACCATACCCACTACATTAACTGTGTGTTCGATTAGAAATATGAAACTGAACTGTAAGGTATCGGTCGCCCTGAATAAAAAGACGCGCAAATACGCAATTATTTCGGAAAGGAGGGAGTCCCCGCTTATATATATCGAGAATTGCTGTATTGCAAATATCGATAGCTAAATTGAAACTATCGATAGTTCTGCAGTTTTATCTCTATCGATATTATCGATAGTCAATTTCGATGGTGGCGTACCACTATTTCTAACTCCCCACCCTACCCAGTTCTCTGGCCTTTCTATTATTTTCTCGTTCGATGCTTTTAGAGGATATAAAATATGAAATATCACCTTATCTCCAAAACTAGAGCTAATCTCTAATTTTTATGGTGATTTCTGAATTCAGTGGATGAAGGTACTTAAGAATTAGCTATTCTTGAGCCAGAAACATTTTCATTGTTGGACAGTGTGATCGACGAACAGACCAACCTCCATCCGCTTCATCTAATTTTGATAAAATTTAGTTATCGAATTTTGATACCTGTCGTGACATTTTTGAGTTGGACAAGACTATGACAAAAAAAACATAACAATGAGTGGACTTTGACACTTTGTGATAAAAAACTTGTTGCTTGCTTTACTTAAGACGTCTTATAATGAAAAGAATAAAGGAGCCGGTTGGTGACTGATATTTATAGCCTCAATCAGTACTAATGTACCTAAAATTCAACACTATCTGATTTTATACTTAGTTACTTTTCTATGTATAGTTATGATCCGTTCTTTTCCTAGGTGGTTTTTCAGGGTCATTATAGGTAGTTATATATTCAGTTTTTTTTTTCAGTTTAGTCAAAAATTTTGTTGATATCTAAACCCAATTATTTTTCCATGTATCTATTCCTACAGATGTACTTACCAAAGTGGGTATTAGACACTTTTGGTTGTTCCGCTGTAACTAAAAGTACGAAGATAATGTTCTTATTGATCTGCCTGTTTAACTAAACGCACTAATCTAATACTTAAGGGGGATTCAGAGTTCCGTTAGAGAAAAGCCGTATGAGGTATACGCTAAGACGCAACGAAAATAAACAGTGGCCGCTTATCGCTTGCCGCTTACGGAACACCATAAACAGCAGCATGTGTTTTCTATACTTTATTTTTCTTGTATCTTACCGCATACTTCATACCGCTTACCTTACGGAACTCTGAATCCGCGTAACAAATAAATATAAATTCTCTAAAGAGAATACTTTTGTGATGACTAAAATATCACCTCTGAATAAAAACGGTTGCGCAAGATGATGCCAACACTTAACTGAATTTTGTTAGAAAACTAACAAAAATGTTATTATTAAAACATGACGATTTTTTTACTTGTCAATAACTACTTTCGAAATTCCGCTGTATCTTTGAAACTAATCATACGATTTGATTATGGGTGTGATCAGTAGGTCGATATCTACAGAATACCAAAATTTAATTAAATTCTGCAATCAACCAAAATGCCATGTATTCCGTGCGGGGTTTTTGGACTAAAAATTAAAATTTAAAAAGTAGGTACTTTGGATTGTTTGTGCCTTATTATAGGTCGTTTATTACAATATTTAAAAAACTAAAAAACAAAATATAATATTTCAGCCTTTTAATATTAATAATAATTATAAAATTTTAATATTCACATTTTTAGTAAAATGTTAATTTAATATACTTCTTTTAGTTCAGACCTCAAGATATTTATTGATCAATATTTGGAACCAGAAAAGTAACCTATTATTATTGTGTAAAAAAGAAGCACATTGTGAATAGAAAAGGCGTGCAACTTTTTTTATTTACTTTCACACCCTGAATAATAGGTGATTATTAGGGTAAGGCATTTATAAGGAGTCTCTTAGATCTATGGTCGTACTATACGTGTCATGACCAACTTAAATTGTCTAATAGGGACTTATCGGTACGTAAGATCGGCATGGACACTATTTCTGACAGTTCCGCACGAAGGTTGAAAGGTTTCTGATATTTTTGTCATATAAACATGTCATCTAAATAAGCTTATATAGTGCCATTCTTAAAGTTGACAAATTAAAGTTAATGCCATCTTTTATTAAAGGCAAGCACAAACATTATGAAGATGACATATTTAGACAACAACAATGTCAGAATCCTTTTAAACTTCGTGCAGAATTGTGAAAAATAGTGCCGTCTTTATTAAAGTCGGGCTATGCCGACTTTATGTACCGATAAGTCCCTATTATCTCCTTAGCGTCAACTTTAACTATGTAAATCCATGCCCGTCCGTGTAGTAAAAACATTTTAGCGCCTTTTAAAGAGTTAAAAATTATCCGCTCAAACTTCTGGAATAAGCTTTAAAGTCCGGTATTCACGTTATCATTCTTCAAAATAATTGGCTGTAATATGTAAGAATTATTTATTAACTATAAAACTTCTTTTAGAGCGGAGTTGGAATACTTCCACTCTTTAGTAATGAAAACTAAAGACCCTAAGAAGAGGAACATTACCATTACTGGAAGAACAACTTGGTTCAACAACGTCCCCGAAGAACGACCTTTCCCGAATACTACCAACTTCGTATTAACTAGGTAGGTATTTATTCCAAATTGTACAGGGTGGTCTAAATTCGAGGAGTTTGTGGGGTTTTAGGTATTTCTAAGGTGCATGTTACGTGCTCGATTTTTAACAGATTATTAATAGTGAAAACCGCATATCAGTATGTCAAGGCGTTTTTAAGCTACGGCGGCTTAGAACTTGACCTATAACATTTTTATTAATGAAATATTTTTGGTTTAAATTGCTTTTCTATAGATATTTAAGGTAAACTTTATTTGTCAATCTAGATTTTATCTATAACTTAACTAATGTGACAAATTTATTCTCCTTCTTTCTATTGCCGCATATCTGTCCCCTACAGTGTCAAGATCAATATCGATACCTTTTTCTATATACCCACATAGAAAAATAATTTCCACTGTATATACTATTTATATACTTTTATGGATATGGATATCCCTCATGGATATGATTTTGTTATTCAAAACACATCAAGATGGCCACAAGATGGACATCCGTGGTATCCGAATATATATTAGTCATCCACTAAAGTGCGATTATAGAATTACCTATGGATGTTCTTTTTAAATTTGGTATGGATATGATTTTGTGATTTGAAACAGATCCACATGCCCGTGGATATCCGCAGTGGAGTGCGATAGGATATGTATTTGAAATTAACTCTGTATTTCGGACTTCCATTGTTTCGATCATTACAATCTCTGATCGTCTTCAGGTGCAAACTACAATCTATTCCTAAAGCTACCTACTTATATACTATGGGAAATCACTCAACCGTGAAGTTTAAGAAGTTAGCTCCGCTCAAAGATTCCAAATATTTGAAATTTTAACACTTGGTTTACTGAAAATACCCTGATTCTGACCCAAAGAAGCAGCTTCAAGGAATTTTCGTTTCTTTCAGTGTGACTCCTTGTGCAAAACCTTTGCTTCTGTCCACTTCATTCGGTGTTGTTTTGACCATGCGTGTTTGGCGATTCCTGATTTCGTTGTTTCACCTCTTTGGGTATTCTTGTGATGTTCCTTAAGCCTAACAGGGGTCTAGTTCTTGAATTTCAATAGAAGGGACGATCTCTCAACAGAAGGGATCAATCCCAAGGAATGAGCCCATCCCCCAAAAAAACATGATTTTTCTTGGAAAGTCTTCTTAATTTTAGATTTAAAAAGAAAGAATTTATGCGCATGCATGTCTGAGAAATGGGATCGATTCCCGGCTTTAGACTCGGGGAGCCCGAACACCCAATTTTTGATAGAATGGAATGAGAAATCCCCGCTCAAGAATACGAACTGCGTTCGACATGGGATTATTCGACACAAATCTAGGTCGTTCCCTGCTCAAGAATTCAGGTCCAGATAGCGGTCTTTTTGTTTCACCAATGTATGATTCACAACACTCACAAAGAACTTGGTAAATGCATTCTTTATTTTGTTTGTTCTCCGGCTTTGTTTTACTAAGAAGGCTTCGAATTTTACTATGAGATTTAAAAGCCGTTTTTATATTAAAGTTGTTCGCCACTCTTCGAATTTTCTCTGATACTACTTTAATGTATGGAATTGTAAGGAATGCATTTGCCTGGTTTGGGTCTCATATATATTCTCTGTCCTGTTTTTTGAAATTTAGAAATAGTATCTGTTATAAGTTTAAGGCTGTAACCATTCTGCTGCAGATCCTTCTTAACGTTTCTTACTTCGATTTCCATGTCATGAGAATGGTTACTTTTTCATTGTTTTGTTGACATATTCAGTCTCATTGTCACTTCTGACCTTTTTGATAGTTTTACCTGTTAGACTTTCTACTAAGATTTGAAAATTCTTAAAATTTTCAAAAACTTCTGTTTCAGACTTCAGAAAATAAGCAAAAATCTTCTTGGTAAAATCATCCACTAAAACAAAATTATATCTGGCTCCACTACAGGATGATACAGGCATCGGTCCACAAAGATCTGTGTCAACTCAAGCACCTCTTTTGCTCGTTTAGCTCCATGTTTTTCAAATGGTTGCCTTGTTTGCTTGCCTAAAAGACAGACAGTATTCAATACCTCTAGCCATGCTGCTCTTAAATAATTTCATACTTATTCGGTTAAGATGGCCAAGTCGTTTATGACAAATCCTGTGTATGTTTTTTCACACTCAATAAGCTTTGATCTTGCATAATATCCAACTCGTATAACCCATTTTTACAGGTTCCTGTGGCAACTGTTTCACCTTTCACTTGAAAATTATCATTATCAAATTATTTGCAGTTGTTTTTGTTCAAAACTACAGTATGACCCTTGTCTACCATCTTATTCACCGATAGAAGATTTGCTCTCAAATCTGGTACATACTTGTTGATTGTTTTTATACCATTTGACGTGCATACCATTGCCAACTCAACTCATGTGTGTTGTTGCCCCTGAATCTGTGTACCATGACTGTAGAAACTCCTTTTTATCACTTACACTTTGCACTGTTTGTAATGCTTTTTCTGTTCTTCAAATGTTTGCACTGACTTTTATAATGCCCAAGCTGGCCACACCAGAAAAACTTTACGCCCCTCTTTGTTATCTTTTTCTTTGATAATAAAGCAGTTTCTTGTGACTCTTTGCAATACTTGTCATCCTGAAGAAGCTTCGTTTTGTGATCGTTTCACTGAATTCTCTATGGCCATGACCATGGGATCATACTCAGAGCTCAGTCCACTAAGCATAATAACGCCTAAAAATTCATCGTCAACTGGATGCTCCATATCTGCTAGCTTTTGAGCAAAAGACATGACCTCATTGACATAAGCTTCCATGGTCTGAAAATCCTCTAATTTAATTCTGACCAACTGGCGTATTAAACTTAATCTTCTAGATAAGCCTTTGTCTTCGTATATAGGCTGCAGCTAGATTTTCCCAGGCCTTTTTTGCGGTTACTGCTGTCCTGATGTACGGATATGCTGCCGGCTGTACCATTAGGTAAATTTTTGCAAGAGCCTTTTGTTCCCACCTTTTTTTTTGCAGCTGTGGAGGTATCTGTTTCATGATTCCCAAAGATTTTCGAGAACAAAGGCCATTTTCATCCCAAATTTCCAATTTTTGAAATTTTCTCTACCGGCTAATCTCTCGAAACCCAATTAACAGAGAGCTGAAAACGCCCGTACAGCACACGATACTAATTTACGCAAATTTTCCGTTTTTCACGCCGAGTACAGATACAAACGCACTGGGCCCATAACCTGTGAGATTTTAGTAAAACTTCACATTTGGTTTTGAAACTTTTATTGTATAAATAAGTTCATAAGTCTAAAAACAAACTACATTAATTCACGACGAATGCTAAACGGCAGCCATTATTAAACGAACTACAATAGTGGTGCCACCATTGAGGCAAACCGTGAAAGTACCCATATTACAAAACCTTTTCTATATCGTCTACCAATAATCGTTTATATCCTATTTAACCGTACTTTACACGACTCTAGATAGATAGCCTACAGTACTTCAACAAGATCAAAACTATTTTATTATTATTGGATAAAATGCATCAAAACTCTAACAATAAACCCATCAACATATTTACTGCATATCCACGAAATATAAATTAGTCATCCTCTAAAGTTTGACTATGAAATAACATATGCATATTTAGTGGATATCTTTTATGGATATGAATTTATGCTTCAAAACATATTCAAATGGTCACGAACCCAGTAAACCAAATCCCCACGGGTCGAAATCGGCAAACTGAAGGCTTTCCGAAATGACGGATTCGGGCCGAAAGTACCCGCCGAAGCGGCGTGCTTAACGTTTTGTCCGTTCTGCCTCCAGGCGTCCGCGAGTCGGATACGGGGGTCGTGCCGCCTTATTTCCGAAAATCAGCCGCAGGAGATTACCGCTTTCGGCCATCCAGATTTTACCACCCCTCACTGGTGATGCCATATTGCACCGCAATGTTAAACCCGGTTTAAATTTAATTGTTGTTTAAAATGTGATACCTTTATGTTTTTAGTTTATTATGAAAGCACATTCTAAACCACAATTAAATTCAAACCAGGTTTAACGGAGCTGTCCAATTCGCAATAATAAGGAACACAATTTTATGTAATTTTTTGTTCTTTAAAATTATTACATTTGCCAGGCACTTAGCTTGGTTGTAGAAAAAAAAATAATTTGACAAACACACTAGAAAAGTCCATTGCAGTTTTCCAGAACTCATGAGTCTACAGCTCAATCGTGATTAAGCTATACCTGAAACACTGGAAAAAAAAATATTTTTATATAATATAAACTTTTCTTTTACAGTTTACTACTAGGATAATAATAAGTAGGTAGTTAAAAAAGATACAAACTTTGCATTTACAGTAAGCTCATATTTTTAGAATACGTTAGTAAGAGGGGGGGGGCTGAAATATATTTTAAGTCAGATGGTAATATTTTAATTATTAGTAATGATATATATACGTCTTAAATTCTTTTGTGCTATGGCAGGAAAGACATTGACTATACCCAGTATATTTGAATCCCCCCCCCTCTTACTAACGTTTTTTTTTGAAAAAGTGACTATAAAGCACATGTGAAGTCTGTATCTATATAACTATCTAACTTATTATCCTAGTAGGCAAAAGAAAAGTTTATATTTTTGTATGAGTTATATCCTTCATAAATATTTCTCAAAAATAACAATTTTTGACCATTTTTGAACAATTTTTTAAGCTTCCCTGTATAAATGCAGAGGTCTAAATACAAAAAATGTTAGTTGTGCTTTAAATAACACCTCAAACTTATTCTCGATTTCATAGTATTCGTAAAAACAAGGATTGAGGTAAAAATAGTCAATTTTTAAACTAACCTATTGGTGGGGGAGCGTAGCAATGATAAAAAAAACTCCACTTATAACATAATTTGAAAAATTTTAACGGGTGCCAAGGCTTCATAAGAAATTAACGGGGTTCTTTGACTTTTTGTCCCTTGATGCTAATAGATAAATAAATATATAAAAAATTGTTTGGTTTATTTGCAATTGCAATAAAAAGTATTTACCTTCGATTAATAGCAAAACTCGCAAATCGTAAGGAGTTTTCAAGCTATTGTGTTTTTCTGTGGGGAGATAAACCATTTCCAGTTAATTGTTTGATGCTGTAAAAAAAAAACAATACATAGTCAGACGGATATCTAAATTTTACAAGCAATTAAAAAAAAACCTTTTTAAGGCCTTTTGTCATACAGTACAAAATGATGATTTACCTAACAACTGCAAAAAAGGCATTTCCACAACGCCTACGCTCTTTTCAAAAATATAAAAAATAACGGGAAAACCATAATAAATTAAAAAATATTTAAAATTTTATTCTAAACACTAAAAAATTATGAGGAAATTCTCTTTCATAAACAGTGTTGTAACTGGTTCAATACATGCACACAGTTTAAAGGGGGTAAAGTTGTGTTTGGATTTAGTAGTAGGAATGATTGATTTTTTATATCATTTTAAATAACCAAGATTTTTAATTTCAAGAATTAAAACGGTTAACTATTTCGTCATCAATGTTGGAGCTTCATGAAACCTTTTGGGCTCACTTGGAAAAATATGCATGTATAAGTTAACAAATACAATATGGAATTATTGTCGTGTCTTCATCTTTTGTTTTTTAGTTTCTTTTCGGTTGAAGTAACTGATTTGGAGGTTTTTTTAACTTCTTTTTTGTTTAATTGCCTTAGGAGCATAATCCTACTGGAAATATTAACACGCCAGGACGAATTCGTATCAGGTAACTTGGATAAGTACCAGTGCGGAACGATGCCGATTTGTGAGTGGTTCAAATCAAAGTGTATGATGGTGTTTAATGATGTATAGTGGAGGGTGACCAGTGAAACTACTGATGAGCCCACGCTGGTTACCCAGAGCGAAACATCGTTTAATCATTTCTCTTTTCGCTTTGATCTTGTGTGTGTTCCTTGTGGGATGCTCATCCAAGTTTGAGTTTTCGTTATTTCCACTTTTCGGTTGAAGTAACTGATTTGGAGATATTTTAACTTCCTTTTTGTTTTTATACCTCATTAGAATAAGCTCTAATGGCGCTAATTTGTTACGTAAGAAAATAATTTGTAGCTGCTGCCATTACTGATATATATCTTTTTAAGTAAGTCACGTGACCTAAAAATTGAAATATTTCATGCACCAATTAGAGAGTTTTACAACCTTTTATACCTCATCAAAATAAGCTTGGCTGGTACTAATTTGTTACGGAAAAAAATAATTTGTAGCTGCTGCCGTTACCGAGATATGGCGATCTGGACATTCGACACAAAAGGTAACATATATCAGAAACTAACTAGGGGGCACAACTTTTAATACTTCATTAGAATAAGCTCGGTTGGTGCTAATTTGTTACGTCAGAAAATAATTTATATTTACTGCCGTTACCGAGATATGTCTTTTTAAGTAAGTCACGTGACCTAAAAATTGAAATATTTCATGAACCAACCAGACGGTCACAACCTTTTATACCGTATCGAAATAAGCTTGTTTGGTACTAATTTGTTACGGAAGAAAATAGGTTGTACCTGCTGCCGTTACCGAGATATGGCTATCTAGGCCCTCGACATAAAAAGTAACATAAAAACTAACTATAGAGCCAAAACTCCTCTCATCTCGTAATTTATTAAAAGCGATACATTTTAAATAAATAAATCCTTTATTATTAGTATTAAAGGGGTTCTCCATCAAAAGTAAAAGTTTATTTTTTAGTAGAATCGTGAACTTCGTTTTTTGATGTCACTTCTTACGTAACAAATTAGCACCATCCCAACTCATTCTAATGAGGCATAAAAAGTTGTGACCCCCAGGTTAGTTTCGGAGATATGTTACATTTTGTATCGAGTGCCCAGATATCCATATCTCGGTAACGGCAGCAGCTACAAATTATTTTCTTTAGTACCAAACAAGCTTATTGCGATAAGGTACAAAAGATTGTGACCCTCTAGTTGGTTCCTGAAATACTTTAATTTTTAGGTCACCTGACTTACTTAAAAATACATATATCACTAATGGCCGCAGCTAAAAATTATTTTCTTGCGTAACAAATTAGCTTCAACCGAGCTTATTCTAATGAGGTATAAAAAGTTGTGACTGCCTAGTTAGTTTTTGAGATATATTACCTTTTGTGTCGAGTGTCCAGTCCAGAGCCATATCTCGGTAACGGCAGCAGCTAAAAATTATTTTCTTACGCAGCAAATTAGTACCAACCAAGTTTATTCCGATGAGGTGCAAAAGGTTGTGACCCCCTAGTAAGTTCATGAAATATTTCAATTTTTAGGTCATGTGACTTACTTAATGAGATATATATTAGTAATGGAAGCAGCTTCAAATTATTTGCTTACGTAACAAATTAGCTTCTTTGAAATTAACTCTGTGTTTCGGACTTCCATTGTCTATATTTTATTTATACACGACGTTTCGATCAGTACAATCTCTGATCGTCTTCAGGTGCAAACTACAATCAATTCCTAAGGCTACGTACTTATATACTGTGAGAAATCACTCAACCTTGAAGTTTAAGAAGTTGGCTCCGCCCAAGGAGGGGCTTCCAAATATTTGGGATATCAACACTTGGTTTACTGAAAATACCCTGATTCTGCCCAATAAAGGCAGCTTCAAGGAATTTTCGTTTCTTCCAGTGTGACTCCTTGTGCAAAACCTTTGCTTCTGCCCACTTCATTCGGTGTTGTTTTGACCATGCATGTTCGGCAATTCCTGATTTCGTGGTTTCACCTTTTTGGGTATTCGTCTGATGTTCCTTAAGCCTAACAGATAGTGGTCTTTTAGTTTCGCCTATGTATGATTCACCACACATTAAACCCACTCACACTGGACAATATTTAAATCAAGGTTCAAATCATTCTGCTACAACCAAACGAGGCATAATCAAAACTTTGTATAACAGAGCCGTTCAAATTTGTAACAATTCTCATGACTTGGAAATCGAAATAAGAAACATTAAGAAGGATCTGCATCAGAATGGTTACAGCTTGAAACTTATAACAGATACTATTTCTAAATTTCAACAAACAGGACAGAGATTACAAGACCAAAACCAGGCAAATGCATTCCTTACAATCCCATACGTTAAAGGAGTATCACAGAAAATTCGAAGAGTAGCGAACTTTAATATTAAAACAGCTTTTAAATCTAGTAATACAATTCGAAGCCTTCTTAGTAAAACAAAACCGGAGAACAAACAAAATAAGGAATGCATTTACCAAGTTCCTTGTAAGTGTGGTGAATCATACATAGGCGAAACTAAAAGACCACTATCTGTTAGGCTTAAGGAACATCAGACGAATACCCAAAAAGGTGAAACCACGAAATCAGGAATTGCCGAACATGCATGGTCAAAACAACACCGAATGAAGTGGGCAGAAGAAACGAAAATTCCTTGAAGCTGCCTTTATTGGGCAGAATCAGGGTATTTTCAGTAAACCAAGTGTTGAAATCCCAAATATTTGGAAGCCCCTCCTTGGGCGGAGCCAACTTCTTAAACTTCAAGGTTGAGTGATTTCTCACAGTATATAAGTACGTAGCCTTAGGAATTGATTGTAGTTTGCACCTGAAGACGATCAGAGATTGTACTGATCGAAACGTCGAGTATAAATAAAATATAGACAATGGAAGTCCGAAACACAGAGTTAATTTCAAACACATCATTGTCTCAAACTTTCAAACAAATTAGCTTCTTGTAAAGGGGTGTAAAGAGTTATGATTTTCCAGTTAGTTCATAAGTTATTTTGATTTTGAGGTCACTTGACTTTATTAAACAGCCATATCCTGGTAACGACAGCTGCTAAAAATTAGACACTTAAAGTTAATTTTTTGTTTTATCAGCAGTCGTATCCTTATCTCTATCGAGTCGACCAATCAAGCAGGTGCACTTTTAAAGTCATGGCGAATGCATGACAGCTCCAGCTGATTAAATAAACGAAAATCTCGTTGGGTACGATAAGGGAGTCGTAACATAACGACCGTCCCTGCATACGAAATAATTTTTGGAAGCATTTGATCAGCTGGAGCTGTCACGCATTCGCTATTAGTTTAAAAGTACACCTGCTCGATTGGTCGACTCGATAGAGATAAGGATACGACTGCTCGATTGGTCGAATCGATAAAGATAAGGATACGACTGCTGATAAAACTGAAAATTAACTTGTAAGTGTCTATTATTTTCTTGTCCAACAACTACACACTAACAAAGCTTATTTCAAAAATGTTAGCAATATACATTTTTTTCGTAGTATTTCTTTTGTTTTAGCAAATAAGTGCTCACCCAAAAATTATAAAGTTTCATGTATCTGTCTGTGTTGAACAGACTTGATTTATAGGGTGACTTCCTCAAATTAATTTTCCGTAAAAAATATTTTGAATGATTTTTATACTTTTAAATTGGCGGTAACCTATTCAAGTAAAGTGTTTGCAACATGCCGATGTTCTTAATGTATCATTTAAACGTTAAAACGGGATTAAGATACGTAAATGAGTTTTTTCAAAATTAAAAAAAATCTATGTTATTTTTTGTCATTTTTATTTTTGAGTGCCTTTCGAACTACAAATTATGGTGTATGACTTATTGTCCTACTGTCACCTAAACTTTAGTTATGAGGTGTTCCCCCTAAATTAATGGTTAATTTAGAGGGGTCTCAGTTTTCTCGGTAACGTGTGCCGCTACAAATTTTATTCTTCGGTAACAAATTAACAACAAATTAGCTACAAATTATGGCATAAGTATTTTTGTAACCCTTTATTTGGGTCACCCGTAAAACAGGAATTAGTTTTCTAAATAACTCTTTTGGAAATAAAACAAAATCTATGATATTTTTTGACATTTTTATTTTTGAGTGCAGATATACCATTCGAGCTACAAATTATGGTGTATGACTTATTGTCATACTGTTACCCAAACGGCAGCTATGGGGTGGTCCCCCTAGCTTAATGGTTAAGTTAGAGGGGTCCCATTTTCTTGGTAACGGCTGCAGCTACAAATTTTATTCTTTGGTAACAAATTATGGCATTGGTATTTTTGTGATTACAATAATTTCGGTAAATGCGTGTTCTTTTTACTTTTTCTGAGTTTCTTCTGTTGGACAACGAAACAATACAAATTCGGCGAGGCACGTATTTTTACAGTTTTTGATACAGCAAAATTTTATTTTTAACCTAACCTTCCTTAGTCAAAAATCTGACAGTGACAAAGTTATTTATTGTCAAGGGTTACCAACTATCATTGCCAACACACAATTTCAAATATTTCCCTCACAACTGTCAAATCCAGTTGATCATCTCTGGTAAAACAATAACTGTAAAAAATCGTATACAGGGCCTATAGGTGTAGAGTTAGTAAAACAACAATTTACCCCCAAAGAACTGTATTTTAGCAAGGGAAAATTACAACTTTAAAACTATATTTTAAATAAACTTTGCCGGCCGCCGTAGCGCAGTGAGCAGCGTATCTGCCTACCGCAAGGAAGATCCCGGGTTCGAATCCCGGCTAGGTGCATGGATATTTTGTTTGTCTTTAACTTTGCTAAAAAAAACTTCGCTAACACTGGGCATTGATCCTGCAATAGATGGAAAGACCCAGTATAAAAAAAAACTGAATTTTTAGGTTACGCTGCATTCTAGAGATGCTGCAGCGTCAAAAGTAATCCGTATGACGCCAGCAAAATGAGCTATTATGTTATCAATATTGATGTTCACAGTTCACAGAAGTAAGGCTGAAGACACAATTAAAAATACAAGCTAGTAGATACTAGTGACAGACTTTTAAAGCCATTAAGTTAAAATACCAAAGTTAGTAAGTAAGTAATTTGTATCTCATTAATGAAATTGGTGCTTAAGCAAAAATTAATGTTTTTTATTTCTTACTGCTTACGTCTTACGGCTTACTTTTTACGGTGCAGCAACTCTAGACTGCAGCCAGAAAAGCTCTCAAAGTAAAACAATACAAAAATGCTAACAAAAAATCATAAACAATAAATAAAATAAATAAACAATCGTCGAAAAATAATTTAACATCAACAAACCATAAAAAATAAGATGTTGTTTCCAATGAGGGGTGACCGTTCCTATCCTATTAGGCATTCTGCTTTCAGGCACTAATGACAGAGACTTCTGAACTAAGTAAAAATAAGAAAATTGCTGATATAATTTTAATAATTTGTCTGTTTTGTAAACCTTTTGAGGTTTTTTCTGTTTTTTTACAATTGACCCAACAATTGATTAATAAAGCTGTTTTGTTCTAGGGTTAAAAAAGTTCTAATAAAGAACGAAACATTCCAAGGAGAAAAGTTGTCTTTTTTTCCCACTCCATAAACGTCTTATGCCATAACCCACGAATTTTCAAAGTATAATACTTACATATTTTCATTCTCCTCCTGTTGCCTCATTTCTTGTGTTTGTATTGGATAAAAAAATATACAAAATAATGGAAAAAGCCCCAATCAAAAATTTCGGAAAAAGACGCTTTCTTGCAAAATGTAACATGATCACTCAAATGTCAACGAAAAAGGCGCACTTTTCGGGCCCCGTTCTGTGTAGAAGAAGCATGCACGTGGTGTTTTGGCCAATCTCGTGCCAAATGTCATAAATTTGGTGGGTAAATTTGAAGACAGCAGCCGCCTTTGGCTAGAATGAATATTACCATATAGTGAAATGCCGAAGTACTACCGAATGCAAAGTATAATTAATTCTAACAGCATTATTACGTGACTTGATGTGGCGATAGTCCCAACATTTTCCAATTTCTTCGGTAATACTTTGAGTACTGGGATACGCAATAAAAACCTGCCTAAAGTGTAGGAACTAACTTAAAATGGATTCTTACCTGCCTTAAACGTAGGATAAAACTACTAATAACTGGTGCACCTCGGGTACCCCCGGATTATGTCATTCACTTTGATCTTTAGTTTACGGGAATTATGAACTCTAAAATTGATTTTCACATTATTTTTCGCAATAAATCGTCTTTATTTACATGTTGCTTATTTAAATGTGCACGTCATGTATAGGTCCGTTTCTGCGAGCTTAACATAGTTTATTGTTCTCTTCTAAATACATTCGTCTGAGAGAGAACTATCTGAATAAGATAGAGACTGCGGGGTCGACAGGCCGGTATTTCTCTCAGATGAATGCATTTGGAGAAATGTAATAGTAACTATGTTAAGCTCACAGAAGCTGACCTTTTGTCAAAAATTTAGGGCTTTTCGGTTGCGCGTATTAAACTAAAACATAAAAAAAAATAATAAATGTAATATATTGCTGCTAATGGGCAATAATGAAATAGATATAAAACTTAGTTATTTTTACATTTACTGGTTTTAAATAAGTGTTGAATCATAGGACGTAAAACGGGTATGGTACGTTCACTGCTCGTTTTTTTAATAAAGTTTTTTAGGTCTTTACCTGACGGATAAAACCCTTTTTAAAAAAATGCTTTGACATGTTGTTTTAAGAAATTAACTTCAGTGGTCCATACTCCTTTTTTAATGGTTTTAGTTTTTCTTTGTTTCTTTTTAAGACAAAATCACAAAAATAACCGCTAAATTATTCTTAGTTAGGTCTATGTACAATTATATCATATTCTTGCGGTGTTGCCATTGAATGAGTTCACAACTAACCCATTGTTAATAAAACAAAATTATGATTGTTTTCCACAAACCAAAACTACACTTTTTTGCACTCGACGCGCGTTTCGCTAACAACGTTAGCATCATCAGGAGACGATAAACAATGACCATAAACAACCATTGTTAATATTTCTAGGCGATATATACTGAGGTGACTTAGCACCCATTATAAAAATCTGAAAATAGCGACATCAGCGCCAAACGGTGAAATACCGAACTAAATCATACAAATTTTGGCACATGCTTACTAACGCCCTTCTCTATGAATGGCCAAAATTTCAAGGCAAAACCCTATGACCTCCGAATTCGGAGGTCACGACGTAATATATGAGGTCACATAGTACCGAGTTTACCGAATTTGGAGGTCACTTGTTACCTTTTATACATATATATATATATTTATATATACATATATTGTTAACTTATTGTAGAAGTCCTGAAGAAGGGAAAAATATATTCTCGAAAGCTTGGCTGTCAAAAAAGGATTTTACTTTATTCCGGCCCATATAAGACTGCATCCCCACTAACCAACCGAGGTTTTATATATATATATTTAATTTGGTTTCATTTTTAGACAAAATTTAGATTTATCAAAATACAAGGATACCTACACCTTCAGCAGCTTGGAGAACGCCATCAGGGCTATTGAAGAAGATCCCAATTTTAAAGATGCATATGAGGAGGTCTGGGTTATGGGAGGTAGCTACGTATATAAGGTTAGTGATTAAGGTAGAATTCGCGTGTGCTATCTACTAGTGATAAGAACCAAGTATTACCCTAAGAAAAAACATCCCTAAGGCAAGCCTGCATCTCTACTCAGCAACAAGGTGAGGTACGGAAGAAACACCTAGTGAAGCCCCTGGTATCCAACATGTAGAGAAAAAACAATGGTCAAGAAGATTCTGTAATTAAAACATTGAATCATTTGTTTTCCTTTTTTATTTGTTTGTTTATTTTTATTTAAAAGAAAACCGTTCGATTTTCTAATTTCCCAGTTTTCTTAGAATATAAAACGATGTCTCAAAACTGACCAGACCCACAACATAACGGATAAAATATTCGCAAAAACTGACCAGACCCCGAAGTTATCGAACCGGACCGCCTATCGAAAATTTTCTCAACAATCGCAGAATATGATGCAGATTTATAAGCTTGTGATTGTGCTTACCATATGGCAGTTGGCGAGCAGCGTATTTATTCGTAATTCATATAAAAAATAAATAAGAGGCAGTGCCGCGCAGTGGGTCAGTTCAAGAAAGTTACTTTCATATTTAGAAATTAAACAGCTATTGAGTATACATTTTGACGACTGCGAAGATCCCTTTGTTTTTATAAAATAGTGTCGTAGTCAGGGGGGGTTTAGGGGTTAAACCCCCCCCCCCCAGGAGGTCTAACCCAATCTACAATAAATTAATCATAATCAAGGGCCCCAGGGAGAGCTATAGCTCCTCCACTTTTTTGACAATTTACTCCGGTTTGTGACGTGTGTGATATCTTTTCAAAATTTTTACCGGCGGTGCTATGACGTCATTACGTCACTACAATTTTAGTTTAATTCTACGGAATTTTTCTTAAAATTTTCATCTACGGCGCATTTATGATTTGGCAATAAATCTATATATATACCACCGCACAATCTACTTTTTCAAAAATATTTTAGAAAAAACCTAAGACAGAGAATTTTTAAAGAGTTTTTTGTTTTTTTGTCAAAGTTTTCGTCTGCGGCGCTATACCAATATTTTTGTCAACAACATTTGAAGCGCGTAAAAATAGCAGTTTAGTGTGTAAAATAAATAATTTTGTTTGATATACACTAACTTATCACCTATTAAACTCCCTTCAGTTCAAGAGCTCAAGCAATAGGCACCTACCATTTTTTAAAATTTTTCATAGTTGATTTTTATTAAATGATTAACCCCCCCCCCAGAGTCGATTTCTAGCTACGCCACTGTATAAAAGACCTACAAAGGTTAAAACAATAAACAAGCAAGTCTCCTTTAGTATTAGCAGATTACAAATTACAATTCAAAAGCAAAATTAAACAGGTCTAGAAAAAATCGCGCAAACCAACTTAATCAATTATATGGCCCTAAACACCCGTTCGACAGGATTAGATCCGCATATTGGTCACGCATTTTTTAGGCGCTAGTAATTCTATCAGTTTGCTCGAAACACAAATAGAAAAAGCCCGTACAACCCTTTAGCAAAAATCAACCTAAATAAAACCACAATGGCAAAAAATAAAACGTTTAAAATGCGTTCGAATCATTCCCAATATTACAAAAATAATTCTTATAACCAAACAAGTTATACTCAAAACAGTTTTAAATAGTACAACTATTACCTCGATAAGAGATATAAAGCTATTTGTAACTCATCGCGGTATACGTATCCGCATCTAGCGAGAACCAACCACATTGATTGGTCAGAAACTTGTAGCACATTCGAAAAGAGCAGATATATGCTAATTTAATAAGGTGTTTCTGAATGCAATAGGTGCTGATATAAGATACGTGTGCCGTAACGATACGTGATACCTAACGCATCTCAACACCTATCGCGTTCAAGAACACGTTAGATTAGCATATATCTGCTCTCTTCGAACGTGGTATAAGTTTCTGACCAATTAATGTGCTTGGTTCTCGCTAGATGCGGATACGTATACGGCGATGAGTTACAAATAGGTTTTTTGTTCCTCAAAAAACTAGTATTTTAGCCCTATCAAACCAAAAAAAACAAAAATTCCCATTAGCAGCGAATCACAACGCAAAAAGTTATAAACAATGTTATACAAAAATACTGTTTAAGGTATTGCCGATAAAAAATATTGATCCAATAATTTACCTTAATTCCTTTTAATGCTAATACTCCTTGCGAAGTCTACATCTGCAAACTAGACATCGAATTTGATGATATTTTAGGTCTAGATTTTCTATAGCGTTACGAATGTGTTATTGATGTAACCAAAGACATTCAACTAAAATAGACCCATCAAGTCATTCATAAATCACTTTGAAACGCGATCAGTCGTTAGAATTAGGGAAAACCATTTTATCTTCCACTGGCAACGCTGGCCCAGGCAAGACCACGTTACGTTTACCAGCAGCCAGAAGCGGCTCGTTATTTATACATGTAAAAATGTTTGGTCTTTATTTTCAGACTTGTCAAATATTGTAGTACAATCTTTACTTTTTTTATACTTAATAATTGATACCGAGGTATGAACAGGTATTATATTTGCCATTGTCAAAATATTTATGTAAAGAAATAACACAAAAAATATTAATTTTTTTAAATGTTCTCCATATGGTTACTTGCCTAAATAGTGCGGAAAGTAATACTATCACGCACGGGAGGAGTTCGGGCGGGAAAGGCACTTCCGCAAGAGTTAGGTACAATTTTTTTTATACGAGTGATTATGATGACTTTCTTGATCAAAAATTTGGTCCATAAGGTACCATTTAAAAAAAAATCGTGCGTGTTTTTTCACGAAATCACGGCGTGTGGGAAGCAGTTTAGATGCACTGCCTCCCCTCTACAATTTGACGCCCCACATGCCCCTCTGCCACCCGTCAACAGTTTGAAAAAATTAAAATATTATTAAGAGTAAATAATTTGCCCACAAACTATTTTTTAAAATACTAGAACTGTTTATTGCACCAAATTTTTAAAACATTCTGGATGCACTTACTCCCCTCTACAATTTGCCAACCCACATGACCCTCTGCCACTCGTCAACAATTTGAAAAAATTAAAATATTATTAAGAGTAAATAATTTGGCCACAAACAAACTATTTTTAAAAATACTAGAACTGTTTGTTGCACCAAATTTTTACAGCAGTTTGGATGCACTGACTCCCCTCTACAATTTGACACTCCACATGCCCCTCTGCCATCCGTCAACAGTTTGAAAAAATTAAAATCTCGTTAAGAGTAATAATAATGCGGCCACAAACAAACTATTTTTTGAAATACTAGAACTGTTTGTTGCACCAAATTTCTCAAACATTTTCGATGCACTGACTCCCCTCTACAATTTGCCATCCCACATGCTCCTCTGCCACCCGTCAACAGTCTGAAAAAATTAAAATCTCGTTAAGAGTAAATAATACGGCCAAAACAATCGAATGTTACCGGGTGTTTTGTTCGCATCCGTGTATAAAAGGTTGATATGACGGCATCTTTCAAAATGGCGGCCAGAAATCATAAAAAAATACAACTTTCGCAACCGGGGCATGATTATACTCGATTCCATATAATTCGAGAACGAGGATTCTAAAAAACTTACTTTCATGGCCATCTTAAATGACCTACAAAATAGCAAAAAATAAGATTTTTGCCATTTTCTCTTCAAAAAATCTTAATAATTGAGATTTTGTCAGTCCAACTTCAAATCTACTTCAAACTATTAAGCACTTATGCCAAATTTGATCCTTAGAGTTTGATGCAGTTTAAAGCTTCATGACCTTGAAAAATACCCCAGTCAAATTTATATATTGCAAAAATAACATACTAAAAGGTGCTATTCATCAAATATTAAATTGAAGAAGACCAAATTTGGTAAGAAAGATAGAAGGTCCCCAAGTAACAATTGTATGACCTACTGGTTGTGATGACTAAAATCTTAACCAATATTAAAGTTGTATTTGGTGGAGAAATTGGTTATTTTCGGAACGACCTTCGTTAACGAAATAATTACCGACGCCTAAACGTTAATTTTACCCTGGAGTTAAACTACAACGTTTTGTAAACGTTTTTGTATGACTAATGAGTTTTCGTGATTATTTTGGTATCAAAATAACGACCACAAAACGTTAAAGGATACACGTCGCACATCCTACGTAATTATTCGTCAAATTTACGTTTTTTGGTCGTTATGTGGTAAGAGCACGGAAATAGGTCTGCACCAACCATTTCTGATCGTTTTGACATCAACACAATACACAACCTCACTTTTTTTATTTTTCATTTGATTTTTTATTGTAATTTTATTGAATTTACTGAAGTTTTAGTGGCTAATCCTCAACGCGTAATTTTTATTCTCTCTCTACTTTTTGAAGGGAAAGAGACAGAAATAGAAATTTATGCGTTATGCATATAATATGATTTCTTTATTTTTAAATCAAACTAGAAACTATTGCTATTGTATTTGTGTCAAACTTTTAAAAAATATGTATTTATTAAAGAAAAATAAAACCTTTCTTCTGACTAATTTTAATACAAAATACAACTTGCACAAAGAGTACAATACATAATACAAAACACAAAGTAGGTACTTAGATTGTAGCTTCTTTAAAAGTACAGAACACAACTAATAGGGACCACATTTTAATGAATAAACTAGCAGAAAGAAAAACCTTTTTTATTCTTAATCTATCTAATTATAAAACTAACCTAAACAAAAATAAAGCATATATTTTTTTTTTAATTTGAAAAAATATTACGAAGCTTCTTTAGTATGTACAGTATAGGTACTTACACAAATACCTAAATACTAACATAGCTCCAATATTCAGCACTAAGAGGCTGATAGCCCCCATTGTGAGCCGGCCCTGGGATGAATATTGTAGCTCTGCAAGTATTTATTTGGGTAGTGTGCCTACTTATTATTTAGAAATCTCAACTAGCTATGTAAAAAAACACTAGTATCTACTTAAATGATCAGAGGATTATCCCCCTTTTCAAGTTCTTCATCCAAAGTATTGTTTTCCTCTTTAGATCCAATTCATATTTCATCAGCCTTCAGTGTAACTCTCTTTATTTAGGTCTTTAAGGTGGTCCAGTTTTACATCCATATTATCAATTTCTTCGCACCTAAAAAATTTTTTAAATTAAATTAATTAATATAAAACTTCCATGACTGAACAAGCTCTGCTTAGCTATGCTTTTAATGATCATAAAGCAAAAATTCTGAGAGAATCGGTGTTTAATATGTGTGACGGATGGATACTGGGTGTTTACTAAAAATAAAAAAAACCAGTAAAGTTGTAGTACTTACATGCAGCTATGAGGTTGCAAAGTTCATTAAGCTTCTCAAGAACATCTAGACTTTTGTTAGAATCATCATGTGTGTGTGTGGGACTTCATTATATAGTATTTCCGAACTTTCTCCTTGTTGACCATTAACTTTGCATAATGATTCCATACGTGTGGCTCTGTCTCTGCGTCAAGTATTCATTTAAAGACAAGCCTTTCTATTCAACCTGGGAATTTCTAGCGATTATTACAAGCACACTAAAACAGAATATCTGGCCCCCAATATGACAGATCCTAATGGAACTTGTTTAACAGATCCGCAGCACATAGCGAATGCTTTTGCCGTACAGGGGAGTAATTAACCCCATCCCCACCCTGAATTTTATTTTTTTACGAAAATATTTAGAAAATCAAAAGTAGGGCATACATTGCGGCGGTATAATACGTTTGATATTTATGGTATTAGTTTAATTCTGTGTTAACAATGGCACTTTCTTAAAAATTTTGGCCTGCTGCGTTTTGAAATTTTCTTAAAAATTTTCGCCAGCGACGCTATGATATGTTGATATTTACGATTTTAATTTAATTTGACTCAAAAATTGCTAATCTTATGCACAGGTCCACGGTTTGCCATTCCTTTGGAGGAGCGTGACATCTGTGTTCCTACAATTATCAAAGATCTTGAATATTGTATTTCCTTGCAGCCCCTTAACGACCTAGCAAAAAATGACCTTCGCGTATCAACCCTTAACATAGTAACGAATTATCTAGATAATATGAACACTTTTAGTCATAACAAGTCTAACAGCATTTTAAAAGATTTTAAAAGTACAAAAAATTTTCTTAAGTCTCATCCGGAAACACTGGTCATGAGGTCGGATAAAGGAAACTGAACCGTTATAATGAAAAAAGAGGAATACATTGGTGCAATGAACGACTTATTAAGCGACCAACAAACTTATCAAATTTTAAGATCACATCCCACCTCAAAATATCAAACACAAGCAAATAATATTGTCAAAAAACTTTTAGAATATGGTCATATTAATGAAAGCACATCAAATAAACTTAAAATTTTTTAATTCAACCTCTCACAAACCCTATGGGCTTAGAAAAACACACAAACAAAATTTAAGCATGAGACCAGTATAGTGAGTTGCATCAATGCACCCTCTTATGATTTAGCTGTCTTTCTACATGAATTTTTCTCTGAATATATAACCACTTTAACTCTTTTCAGTTTGTAAACTTTAGATGTAAACTTTGGATATTACCTCACTTTTTACAAACATTCCCAAACAAATGGTCATAAATATAGTTAACAAACAGTGGCATACTCTCACGCGAGTTAATCTGTGAAATAATAGAATATTTATTCAACTGAAGTATCTTTTCTTTTATAATTCATGAAACATTAAAAAAGTACCCTTCCAAGTTAAATTCATAAAGCTATACGTAGACGACACAATTCTGTCCTGTCCTGAAAATTGCGCCACCCTACTTACTCAATATTTCAATAGTTACCATCCAAAAATAAAGTTTACAATTGAAATAAAGGATCAGAGACAGATTCCGTTTTTAGATACTATTTTAACAAGATGATACTATATCTACTAATTGGTACCAGAAACCCACGGCCACCGGACGGATTTTAAATTTCTTAATATCACACGCTAGGACTCACAAAATTGGTACAATTAAAAATCTTTAATATGGATCTATTTCTCTCAGGAGTCCCGAATTTCAAACAAATAACGAAACAAAAATAAAAAATATATTAAAGTCCAATAATAACTATCCAACATCTTTAATTAATTCCACAATTAATACATACAAACAAAAATTAACACAAAATAGGAACAAAAGAGACACACAAACAAAATATAAGAAAGGAAAAATTTAAACTAATAAATCCTAATTTTATGCTTGTTTTTTACAATCTTAAAACTGTCAACGTACTATTCAGTAAACTAAAAGATAAAATTCCTCCAGAATTATGTTCAAACCTCATATAAAAATACCCTGCTTAAATTGCGATAAATAGTATATTGGTAACACGCGACAGTACTTAAAAAATAGGGTGAATTAACACCAATATGACTGCAGGGAGTACAATCATAAGAAAAGTGATAAAACAGCCCTAGCACAACATAAATTTCAAAAAAACACAATTTTGATTTTTCCGACACAAAAATATTATCATGATTTACATCACTTTAAATGATTGTGTTAATTGTAGAACGGATACCTAAGAACACAATATAGTTTAATCCCTTTTCCTTTAGAAAACTCTCCATTGCCTCTTGCCAAAGAATTTTTGTGCTGAATTTCAGAAAGATTTCAGAAAGATCGGTTGAGTGTTTTTTTCAGTAATCGTCCCGCAGAATAAATTTTGTGTTTAGGTCCTTTTTTTTATTCATATAACTTTTTTTGAATCCAATAGCCTCAATAATACTTCGTATGGACGGTTAAATATATGTATAAAAAAAATAAAAAAAAAGGAAAAAAGGGGGAGAAAATATAAAAAAATATGCAAGAGGAAAAAAAGCAAATTAGACAATAATAATGATAAAAAAACGAGACTTTTTTGATTGTCTATTATTAAAAAAAAAAAGGTTTGGTCATTTTGAAAAGCCAATGCATCGGATTTTGGAATCTGATGTCAAAATTGACATTTCGTACAAATCCAAGATAGCGTATAATTCTAAAAAATAGATATTTTTGACCCCTCCATCAAATTTTTTGTGTGCGCCATTGGTGCATAAGTAAAAATATATTTCGAGAGCCATGTCCTTCCTTAGTTTCCTGATGTATCGCTTGTTAAAAGCGGGTAAGAAATAGGAAAGTTATAAATTTTTCAAATAAATTCGTTTGGCAAGCCTAATTTAGCCAAATAAAAAACGCATCATTTTTGCTTGGCTATGCTTTTCGATGTATTTGTCCGATTTTAATAGCGCTGACCATTTCGAAAAGCCAAGGTTTTAAAATTTATTACTTTTTTGCAAAATTGACATTTCGGAAAAACCCAAAATGGCGAACAATTTTAAAAAGAAGGTTGTTTTGAACTCTTGCAAATTTTTGTGTGCGCCACTGGGTCAAAAGTTAAATTTACGTGTAAAACCTCATCATTTCCGAGTCTACCAATGTGACGCTAATAAAGATCGGCTAAGAAGTAAGAAAATTACAATTTGTTCAAATGGATGCTTTTGGTAACTAAATTCATTCAGGTCAAAAAAACATCATTTGAATTTGATGCGAAACGCACTTAAATAACCTAATGCATATTTTCCTCACTTCTTACCCGATTTTTACAAACAATACATCAGTAGACTCGGGACTGATGATACTTTATAAAACTGTCCGCCATCAGGGATTTTTTTGAAATGTCAATTCAATTTTGCCAAAAAAGTAATAAATTTGAAAACCTTGGCTTATCAAAATGGTCAGCACTATTAAAAATGGACAAATACACATCGAAAAGCAAAGCCAAGCCAAAAACTTTTTTTTATTTGACTAAAACGCACTTATTTGAAAAAGTTATAACTTTCTTATTTCTTACCCGATTTTAACAAGCGACTCATAAGGAAACTAAGAAATAACATGGCTCTCGAAATATATTTTTTTCTTTTGCCCCAGTGGCGCACACAAAAAATTTGCAGGATGGTTAAAACAACCTACTTTTAAAAAACTGTCCGCCATCTTAGATTTTTTTGAAATGTCAATTTTGCTAAAAAAGTAATAAATTTTAAAACCTTGGCTTTTCAAAATGGTCAGCACTACTAAAAACGGACAAATATAGTTGTGGAAATACCCCAAGTCCTTTTTGCATCCTTTTTTATTTTATGATTATGAAGAAAACAAAAAAGTGGCAGCAAAAATGATTGTTGTCCCCAGATTTCAGTTACATGCCTGCATATCAAATTGCCAAAAAAGTGTAAAAAAAAATTTTTTTACAAGTGGTCAAAAAATTTATAGCAAAATGGAGAGAGGATTTCTCATCAAGAAAAAATGTTTATCTTAAACGCCATCAGTGCTTTGTTCGACCGAAACAAAGATCTTCTAAAAAGCCTAGGGAAAAAGATGCATGAACTAACTGCAGAGACTTTAGGTCAACAAAAACTGTATTAAGAACAATAAAAAAGCAGACTCTTTCCGATTCCGAATTCAAAGCAACCCTTTCATAAATAGTTTACATGATGTAAAGCAGGAAAAAGCATGTCTCCATGGAAACAATCCACGAAAGTTTTTGGAAGAAATGCCTGAGGTAAATTGCTTTATTAGATCCATAAATACCTGGATTCATAATATAGGATTTAAGTTTTAAAAAACTAGTAATAGAAAGTTTTTAAACTCCCTGCAGTGCACAGTGTGATCTAAAAGGATAGAATTTCTACAGAAATATTGCAAAGAAAAAGAAATTGGTTTATACAAGCCAAAAGTTTTGGATCAGACGTGGGTTTTTAGCAAAGGCACTTTTAGGAATTCATGGCAACAAAGTGAATCTCGTGTCCGCAAACAAAAATTAAAGTAACAATCGTGGAATATCGGACAAAGCGTTTTGGTTTCTCAGTTCATTACGACCAGGCCTCCAATGTCTAATGGAGAATATTCCTTATGTCTATCTAATTTTATCCCAAATTTATTTCGAATCAGTTAAGTATTTTTACCCAAATTTATTTGGAATCAGTTAAGTATTTTTTAAAGGCAAGAATATAGATAGAAGTAAAAATAACTAAATCTAAAAGTAAAGCTGCAGCTATTAGATTTGCCGTACCATAAAAAGTAGCCGTTATACACAAGAAAAATAAACTATTGGTTATATCAATGGTAATGTGCATGGGCAAGAGCCACGTCGTTTCCAAATTTTAAGGCGAATCTTTATTTTTGTTTATCCTTTCGACAGAGAGGAAAGACCTGTATGGGTCGCTTACCGCGTTTTGACGGTGCCGCGACTCTGACTGCGCCCTAAATAACGTGGCTGAAGTTGGCAAGAGATTGAGATTTAGATTTGCGAAAATTACAGTGGACCAAGTGATATAAATATGACTCAAAAAAATATTATTTGCGGTAATTTTTTTTAAGAAAAAGTTTTTAGCAAAAAAATTAAAGCTTCGTGTACCTATAGTATGGCCTTTCAACCCCTCTTTAATACGAAATTTCTAAAAAACCCCTATTAAAAAAAATTAAATAAATTGAAATTCTGGAGTTTTTAATATTGACGTTGTGGAAAACCACCTGTATTTAAAAGACCTTTTTATGCACGTTTTAAAAATATACAACTCAACTACACAACGTCTTCAACAACTCTCAAAACAACCCCTAAAGCAAACAATTATTAAAAAGAGAGAATTCTGTAGTTTCCAATCTTGATGTTGTCAGGTCCGTCGTTTAACAAAATTTAAAAGACTTCTTTGTAACATTTAAAAAAAATACTTAACTACCCTACAGCTTCGAGAAACCTTAAAACAACCTCTAAACTAAAAAATTATTAAAAAAATTACAATTCTGCAATTTTCAATCCAGACGTTGTCTGTTTACTTGTTCAACTGAATTTAAAAGATCTTTTTGTCCTTTTTAACAATATATAATTCAACTACCCTACAGCATCGAGAAATCTCAAAACAACCCCTAAACTAAAAATGGTTAAAAAAATTAATATTCTGCAGTTTTCAATCCAGACGATGTCCGTTCACTTGCTCAACTGAATTTAATAGGCCCTTTTGTGCCCTCTTTAACAATATATAATTCAACTACCCTACAGCTTCGAGAAACTTCAAAACAACCCTCAAACTAAAAAATTGTTAAAAAACTTAAAATTCTGCAGTTTTCAATCCAGACGTTGTCCATTCACTTGCTCAACTGAATTTAAAAGGCCTTTTTGTGCCCTTTTTACCAATATATCACTCGACTACCTTTCAGCTTCAAGACACCTCAAAACAACCCCTAAACTAAAAAATGGTTAAACAAAAAAAAAATCTGCAGTTTCCAATCCAGACGTTGTCCATTCACTTGCCCAACTAAATATAAAAGAAATCTTTGTGACCTCTTTAACAATATATCACTCAACTACCCTACAGCTTTGAGAAACCTCAAAACAACCCTCAAACTAAAAAATTGTTAAAAAAATTAAAATTCTGCAGTTTTTAATCCAGACGTTCTCCGTTCACTTGCTCAACTGAATTTAAAAGGCCTTTTTGTGCCCTTTTTCCAATATATCACTCAACTACCTTACAGCTTCGAGACACCTCAAAACAACCCCTAAACTAAAAAATGGATCAAAAATTAAAATTCTGCAGTTTCCAATCGAGACGTTGTCCATTCACTTGCTCAACTGAATATAAAAGAACTCTTTGTGACCTTTTTAACAATATAACACCCAACTACCCTACAGCATTGAGAAACCTCAAAACAACCCTCAAACTAAAAAATTTTTAAAAAAATTAAAATTCTGCAGTTTCCAATCGAGACGTTGTCCATTCACTTGCTCAACTGAATATAAAAGAACTCTTTGTGACCTTTTTAACAAAATATCACTCAACTACCCTACAGCTTCAAGACACCTCAAAACAACCCCTAAACTAAAAAATGTTTAACAAAATTAAAATTCTCCAATTTTCAAACCAGACGTTGTCCATTCACTTGCTCAACTGAATTTAAAAGGCCCTTTTATGCCCTTTTTAACAATATATCACTCAACTGCTCTAAATTAAAAGTGGTTAAAAAAATTAATATTCTGCAGTTTTCAATCCAGACGTTGTCCGCTCACTTGCACAACTGTATTTAAAACACCTCTTTATGCCCTTTTTACCAATATATCACTCAACTACCCTACAGCTTCAAGACACCTCAAAACAACTCCTAAACTAAAAAATGTTTAACAAAATTAAAATTCTGCAATTTTCAAACCAGACGTTGTCCATTCACTTGCTCAACTGAATTTAAAAGGCCCTTTTATGCCCTTTTTAACAATATATCACTCAACTGCTCTACGGCATCAAGACACCTCAAAACATCCCCTAAATTAAAAATGGTTAAAAAAATTAATATTCTGCAGTTTTCAATCCAGACGTTGTCCGATCACTTGCACAACTGTATTTAAAACACCTCTTTATGCCCTTTTTACCAATATATCACTCAACTACCCTACAGCTTCAAGACACCTCAAAACAACCCCTAAACTAAAAAATGGTTAAAAAAATTAAAATTCTGCAATTTTCAATCCAGACGTTGTCCGTTCACTCGCCCAACTGAATTTAAAAGTCCCTTTCATTCCCTTTTTAACAATATATAATTCAACGCTCAAAACAACCTCTAAACTAAAAAATTAATATTTTGCAGTTTTCAATCCAGACGTTGCCTGTTCACTCGCTCAACTGAATTTAAAAGACCTCTTTGTGCTCTTTTAAACAATATATAACTCAACTACCCTACAGCTTTGAGAAACCTCAAAACAACCCCTATACTAAAAAATGGTTAAAAACTCAACTGAATTTAAAAGACCTCTTTGTGCCCTTTTTTACAATATATCACTCAACTACCCTACAGCTTCGAGACACCTCAAAACGACCCCTAAACTAAAAAACGTTTAAAAAAATTAAAATTCTGCAGTTGTCACTCCAGACGTTGTCCATTCACTTGCTCAACTGAATTTAAATGACCTCTTTGTGGCCTTTTTAACAATATATAATTCAACTTCCCTGCAGCTTCGAGAAACCTCAAAACAACCCCTATACTAAAAAATTGTTGAAAAATTTAAAATTCTGCAGTTTTCAATCTAGCCGTTGTCCGTTTACTTGCTCAGACGTTGTCTGTTCACTTGCTAAACTGAATTTAAAAGGCCCATTTATGCCCTTTTTACCAATATATCACTAAACTAAAAAAAGCCCTAAACTAAAAAATGGTTAAAAAAAATTTAAAAAAATCTGCAGTTTTCAATCCAGACGTTCACTTGCTCAACTGAATTTAAAAGACCCATTTGTTCCCTTTTTACCAATATATCACTCAACTACCCCACAGCTTCGAGATATCTCAAAACAACCCCCAAAACTAAAAAATGGTTAAAAAAATTAAAATTCTACAGTTTCCAATCGAGACGTTGTCCATTCACTTGCTCAACTGAATATAAAAGAACTCTTTGTGACCTTTTTAACAATATAACACTCAACTACCCTACAGCTTTGAGAAACCTCAAAACAACCCTCACTTGCTCAACTTAATTTAAAAGGCCCTTTTGTGCCCTTTTTACCAATATATCACTGAACTACCTTACAGCTTCGAGACGCCTCAAAACAACCCCTAAACGAAAAAATGGTTCAAAAATTAAAATTCTGCAGTTTCCAATCGAGACGTTGCCCATTCACTTGCTCAACTGAATATAAAAGAAGTCTTTGTGACCTTTTTAACAATATAACACTCAACTACTCTACAGCTTCAAGACACCTCAAAACAACCCCTAAACTAAAAAATGTTTAACAAAATTAAAATTCTGCAGTTTTCAATCCAGACGTTGTCCGTTCACTTGCTCAACTGAATTTAAAAGGCCCTTTTATGCCCTTTTTACCAATATATCACTCAACTACCTTAAAACTTCGAGACACCTCAAAACAACCCCTAAACTAAAAAATGGTTAAAAAAATTAAAATTCTGCAGTTTCCAATCCAGACGTTGTCCATTCACTTGCTCAACTGAATTTAAAAGAACCCTTTGTGCCCTTTTAAACAATATATAATTCAACTGCTCTACACCTTCGCTCAAAACAACCTCTAAACTAAAAAATTAATATTTTGCAGTTTTCAACCCAGACGTTGTCCGTTCACTCGCCCAACTGAATTTAACTAAATATATAACTCAACTACCCTACAGCTTCGAGAAACCTCAAAACAACCCCTAAACTAAAAAATGGTTAAAAAAATTAAAATTCTGCAGTTTTTAATCCAGACGTTGTTCGTTCACTTGCTCAACTTAATTTAAAAGACCTCTTTGTGCCCTTTTTAACAGTATATCACTCAACTACCCTACAGCTTCGAGACACCTCAAAACAACCCCTAAACTAAAAAACGTTTAAAAAAATTAAAATTCTGCAGTTGTCAATCCAGACGTTGTCCATTCACTTCCTCAACTGAATTTAAAAGACCTCTTTGTGGCCTTTTTAACAATATATAATTCAACTGCCCTGCCACTTCGAGAAACCTCAAAACAACCCCTATACTAAAAAATGGTTGAAAAATTTAAAATTCTGCAGTTTTCAATCTAGCCGTTGTCCGTTCACTTGCTCAACTGAATTTAAAAGAACTCTTTGTGCTTTTTTTACCAATATATAATTCAACTACCCTACAGCTTCAAGAAATCTCAAAACAACCCCTAAATTAAAAAATGGTTAAAAAAATTAAAATTCTGCAATTTTCAATCTAGACGTTGTCTGTTCACTTGCTCAACTGAATTTAAAAGAACTCTTTGTGTCCTTTTTACCAATATATCACTAAACTAAAAAATGGATAAAAAAATTAAAATTTTGCAGTTTTCAATCCAGACGTTGTCCTCTGACATGCTCAACTCAATTTAAAATTCTTTTTTGTGGCCTTTTTAACAATATATAACTCAACTAACCTACAGCTTTGAGAAACCTCAAAACAACCCCTAAACTAAAAAATTTTCTAAAAAAAATAAAATTCTGCAGTTTTCAATCCATACGCTGTCCGTTCACTTGCTCAACTGAATTTAAAAAGCCCTTTTGTGCCCTTTTTAACAATACATAACTTAATTACCCTACAGCTTCGAGAAACCTCAAAACAACCCCTAAACTAAAAAAATGGGTAAAAATTGCTCAACTGAATTTAAATTCCCTTTTGTGGCCTTTTTAACAATGTATAATTTAACTCCCCTACAGCTTCAAGAAATCTCAAAACAACCCCTAAACTAAAAAATGGTTAAAAAAATTCTGCAGTTTTCAATCCAGACGTTCACTTGCTCAACTGAATTTAAAAGGCCCATTTGTTCCCTTTTTACCAATATATCACTCAACTACCCCACAGCTTCGAGACATCTGAAAACAACCCCCAAAACTAAGAAATGGTTAAAAAAATTAAAATTCTGCAGTTTCCAATCGAAATGTTGTCGATTCACTTGCTCAACTGAATATAAAAGAACTCTTTGTGACCTTTTTAACAATATAACATTCAACTACCCTACAGCTTTGAGAAACCTCAAAACAACCCTCAAACTAAAAAATTGTTAAAACAATTTAAATTCTGCAGTTTTCAATCCTGACGTTGTCTGTTCACTTGCTCAACTGAATTTAAAAGGCCTTATTGTGCCCTTTTTACCAATATATCACTGAACTACCTTACAGCTTCGAGACGCCCCAAAACAACCCCTAAAATAAAAATGGTTAAAAAAATTAACACTCTGCAGTTTTCAATCCAGACGATGTCCGTTCACTTGCTCAACTGAATTTAAAAGTCCCTTTTGTACCTTTTTAACAATATATAATTCAACTATCCTACAGCTTCAAGAAATCTCAAAACAACCCCTATACTAAAAAATGGTTAAAAAAATTAAAATTCTGCAGTTTTTAATCCAGACATTGTCCGTTCACTTGCTCAACTGAATTTAAAAGACCTCTTTGTGCCCTTTTTAACAATATATCACTCAACTACCTTACAGCTTCGAGACATTTCAAAACAACCCCTAAACTAAAAAGTGGTTAAAAAAATTAAAATTCTGCAGTTTCCAATACAGACGTTGTCCATTCACTTGCTCAACTAAATATACAAGAAATCTTTGTGACCTTTTTAACAATATATAACTCAACTACCCTACAGCTTTGAGAAACATCAAAACAACCCTCAAACAAAAAAATTGTTAAAAAAATTAAAATTTTGCAGTTTTTAATCCAGACGTTCTCCGTTCACTTGCTCAACTGAATTTAAAAGGTCTTTTTGTGCCCTTTTTCCAATATATAACTCAACTACCTTACAGCTTCGAGACAACTCAAAACAACCCCTAAACTAAAAAATGGTTAAAAAAATTAAGATTCTGCAGTTTCCAATCCAGACGTTGTCCGTTCACTTGCTCAACTGAATTTAAAAGGCCTTTTTGTGCCCTTTTTACCAATACATCACTGAACTACCTTACAGCTTCGAGACGCCTCAAAACAACCCCTAAACTAAAAACTGGTTCAAAAATTAAAATTCTGCAGTTTCCAATCGAGACGTTGTCCATTCACTTGCTCAACTGAAAATAAAAGAACTCTTTGTGACCTTTTTAACAATATAACACTCAACTACCCTACAGCTTCAAAACACCTCAAAACAACCCCTAAACTAAAAAATGTTTAACAAAATTAAAATCCTGCAGTTTTCAATCCAGACGTTGTCCGTTCACTTGCTCAACTGAATTTAAAAGGCCCTTTTATGCCCTTTTTACCAATATATCACTCAACTACCTTACAACTTCGAGACACCTCAAAACAACCCCTAAACTAAAAGATGGTTAAAAAAATTAAAATTCTGCAGTTTCCAATCCAGACGTTGTCCGTTCACTTGCTCAACTGAATTTAAAAGAACCCTTTGTGCCCTTTTTAACAATATATCACTCAACTGCTCTACGGTTTCAAGACACCTCAAAACAACCCCTAAACTAAAAATGGTTAAAAAAATTAATATTCTGCAGTTTTCAATCCAGACGTTGTCCGTTCACTTGCACAACTGTATTTAAAACACCTCTTTATGCCCTATTTACCAATATATCACTCAACTACCCCACAGCTTCGAGACATCTCAAAACAACTCCCAAAACTAAAAAATGGTTAAAAAAATTAAAATTCTGCAGTTTCCAATCGAGACGTTGTCCATTCACTTGCTCACCTGAATATAAAAGAACTCTTTGTGACCTTTTTAACAATATAACACTCAACTACCCTACAGCTTTGAGAAACCTCAAAACAACCCCTAAACTAAAAAATGGTTAAAAAAATTAATATTCTGCAGTTTTCAATCCAGATGTTGTCCGTTCACTTGCACAACTGTATTTAAAACACCTCTTTATGCCTTTTTTACCAATATATCACTCAACTACCCCACAGCTTCGAGACATCTCAAAACAACCCCCAAAACTAAAAAATGGTTAAAAAAATTAAAATTCTGCAGTTTCCAATCGAGACGTTGTCCATTCACTTGCTCAACTGAATATAAAAGAACTCTTTGTGACCTTTTTAACAATATAACACTCAACTACCCTACAGCTTTGAGAAACCTCAAAACAACCCTCAAACTAAAAAATTGTTAAAAAAATTTATATTCTGCAGTTTTCAATCCAGACGTTCTCCGTTCACTTGCTCAACTGAATTTAAAAGGCCTTTTTGTGCCCTTTTTACCAATATATCACTGAACTACCTTACAGCTTCGAGACGCCTCAAAACAACCCCTAAACTAAAAAATGGTTACAAAAATTAATATTCTGCAGTTTTCAATCCAGACGTTGTCCGTTCACTTGCACAACTGTATTTAAAACACCTCTTTATGCCCTTTTTACCAATATATCACTCAACTACCCTACAGCTTCAAGACACCTCAAAACAACCCCTAAACTAAAAAATGGTTAAAAAAATTAAAATTCTGCAGTTTTCAATCCAGACTTTGTCCGTTCACTCGCCCAACTGAATTTAAAAGGCCCTTTCATTCCCTTTTTAACAATATACAGGGTTCCTAAGCAAATCTTTGTCACTACATCTTACATGTAGTAAATCCATTCCAGGTTGTTGTTTTCTAATGTTTTCCATTTTCATACCTTTAGGACTGGAATAAAAATATTTTTTGCTCGACTTTAATACCAAACTGATGAAAGATATCGTAAAAAAAAATATTTTTCAGCTTTTCATTTTGTAACCATTGTCCTTACGCACTGTTTACAGGCTGGGGACTGAGATACATGCAAATGCCTAACCTAAAGCGTTCATACACGGCCGGAGAAATCCGTAGAAACTTTATCAAGCAAATAGGATGGGTTGACGCCTTCGAACGTCCAACCCGGGTTTTGCACTTTGATTCGAAATCAAAAAGGAGGAACAGTCAGAGGTGGGGCCGTGCACAAATTACGTAACGGTGATTTTACCAATTTTTGACCCCCTCCCTATGTAATGTTTTGTAACGGTTTGGCACGCCACTACCCTAATATTACGTAACGATTTCAAGACCACTACCTCCCCCCCCAAAAAAAAAACTTTTCACTTATTTTCATTCCAAATTTTCTTAATTTCACACAAATGCAAACGCTGTCGAAAACCCTCCTCCCCCCTACGTAAAGTTTTGTAATTCCCCTCCCCCCTATGACTACATAATTTGTGCACGGCCCCTGTAGTCCCAGTGGAGGAGGGCGAGAAAATTGATATTTTTTTCTTAAAAATTATACTCTTTAGACCTATTTCTTTGCGTTCCCGAAATTACGTAATTTTTGAAAAAAAATTGTAAGCGGCGCCATTTTTATTTCGTGCTTTGTTTTTCTAACATTTTTGCGTTCGGCTAATTTAATTGAAAAATTTTTGCCTGCGGCGCCCTTTATCTTCTCACTCGAAACCAAGATCCCCCGTTTTAGGAAAACTGATCCCGTCTCTGTTTCTAAATACGGTATGACGAAAATTTCGAGAAAGTTGAAGAAAAAAATAAAAAATGTGGCAGAGCTCAAGTTTTTCGTAAAAAAAAAACGTTTTTTGTAAAGAAACAGAGCAAAATAAATATTTTCACCCCTTTTTGGGTGTTACAAATATTGGCAGCCCCTTATTTTTCGCTTTTACCCTCCCGCTAGTTTTGAAGAATTGGTTCGCTACATGTTTCGAGATCATGTCATAAAACACCTCGAAAATATCAAATGTAGTGTAGGACCAGCTTCATTTAAAATCAATAATATCGCAAGCAAAAAGCTCTGCAGGAAAAACAGCGCCGTTTATTGATTCCTTTGGCTGCTAGTGCTAGCTGCATGGTTTGGCCGTTTCCGGATAGATGTCACTAGTAGAACAGAATGGAAAGGAATAAATTAAAAAATTTCTTTCTAATGTTAACAACCTCACGAGTTTATCGCTCAGTATCGTAAATAATGGACCCTGCCGCCTCCTTTAAGCAAGAAAAAGCTGTGGTTTGGACCTGAAAACATCTAATTTTTAATTAGATTAGATGTTCAAATCTGTCCCCTTCTTGAGCCTCACAATATCCCAATCTATTGTAAAACTCTTGCCGCGTAGCAGCCAACATTTCATGGGTGATAGAGTTGCCCACCTCCAAAATTTTCGCCCTCAACTCCTGTATAGTCGTAGGCCGTAAGTGAAGGTGTTGGAAAATTTTGTCGAATAGGAAAAAGTCATTTGGCGCAAGATCTGGTGATCGAGAAGGCAATCGGACATTTCCATACGTGGAAATAATTCTATCACCAAATACCTGACGAAGGTAATTTGTAGCCTGGCGTGAATTGTGGGATGAACAGCCATCTTGCTGAAACCACAATTCGTCCAAATTTATGTTGAGTTGCCTCAATCGTAGTAAAACCTGGTGTTGGAGAAGATCAACATATTTTTGGCTATTCAAATTCCCTTCAATGAAAAAGGGTCCAATAATGTGATCCCATGTTTATTTTCGCGGGACCAATAGCGGCTATTTTGTGAATTGTGAGAGCTATGAAGTTCAAATGTCTTCTCGTCACTAAACAAAACTTTTGATAGGAAATTTTCGTTCCTGTCACATTTATCCCTCATAACCTCACAATATTCTAACCGGCGAAAATAATCACCTGGTTGCAATTCCTGCGACTTCCCAATCTTAAACGACTTGTAGCCGTATTTTTTTAGGATCCATTGGCAAGTACTGTTGGGAATATCCAGTGCCTCCGCAATCGGTTTTGTCGAACATGGTTCATGTGCCTCAACGTAAGCGCATACCATTTCGTCTCGTTCCACCCTGTGTGGAAGAACGGGATGCTCTGGTATTTCGCCGTCGTGGTAACACTTTCTACAACCATTTATGCACCCGTACCTTTCAAAACGATGATAAATGTTGTAGACAGTTTGAGCCACAGGAACCGGTCGATCTGGAAACGCAAAAACAAAAAGCCCAATGACCTCGTCCGCACTGTCACTTTTTATGTAGTTTTTAATAATAAAAATCTTTTCTTCTCGAGTATACGGCATTTTAAAGACACAAAATTTACGAAACTGAAGCGACTCGAAAGGAAATAAAAATGCAATGCCTGTGAATCCCAGTTTTTCCTCGATCATCTCATGGTGTGGCCGCCATCTAGCGGAATTTGCAGACATCTTGTCAACGGTTATTATTGCAACTATGATTTATGCTCACAATGAAATAGTGGCAATAATTTTTACTCATGAAAGCAGTCCGGAGGTAATAACAAATTGGCACCATTGCTCAATATACCTGTTTCTTTTGTGCGCGCAGAATTTTCTATGCCATTTCTGTTTGATTTATTGAAATCCTATCCCTAAGAAAAATCTTAGGAACCCTGTATAATTCAACTGCTCTACACCTTCGCTCAAAACAACCTCTAAACTAAAAAATTATTATTTTACAGTTTTCAATCCAGACGTTGTCCGTTCACTCGCTCAACTGAATTTAAAAGACCTCTTTGTGCTCTTTTTATCAATATATAACTCAACTAAGCTACAGCTTCGAGAAACCTCAAAACAACCCCTAAACTAAAAAATGGTTAAAAAAATTAAAATTCTGCAGTTTCCAATCGAGACGTTGTCCATTCACTTGCTCAAATGAATATAAAAGAACTCTTTGTGACCTTTTTAACAATATAACACACAACTACCCTACAGCTTCAAGACACCTCAAAACAACCCCTAAATTAAAAAATGGTTAAAAAAATTAAATTCTGCAGTTTTCAATCCAGACGTTGTCCGTTCGCTCGCCCAACTGAATTTAAAAGGCCCTTTCATTCCCTTTTTAACAATATATAATTCAACTGCTCTACACCTTCGCTCAAAACAACCTCTAAACTAAAAAATTAATATTTTGCAGTTTTCAATCCAGACGTTGTCCGTTCACTCGCTCAACTGAATTTAAAAGACCTCTTTGTGCTCTTTTTAACAATATATAACTCAACTACCCTACAGCTTCGAGAAACCTCAAAACAACCCCTAAACTAAAAAATGATTAAAGAGTTCTTTTAAATTCAGTTGAGGAAGTGAACGGAGAACGTCTGGCTTGAAAACTGCAGAATATTAATTTTTTAACCATTTTTAATTTAGGGGTTGTTTTGAGGTTTCTCGAAGCTGTAGGGGGTAGTTGAGTTATATATTGGTAAAAGAGGCATAAAGAGTTCTTTTGAATTCAGTTGAGCAAGTGAACGGACAACGTCTGGATTGAAAACTACAGAATTTTAATTTTGTTAAACATTTTTTAGTTTAGGGGTTGTTTTGAGATGTCTCGAAGCTGTAGGGTAGTTGACTGATATATTGGTAAAAACGAAATCTTTTAAATTCAGTTGAGCGAGTCAACGGACCACGTATGGATTGAAAACTGCAGTTTTAATTTTTTTAACCATTTTTTAGTTTAGGGGTTGTTTTGAGGTGTCTTGAAGCTGTAGGGTAGTTGAGTGATATATTGCTAAAAAGGGCATAAAGAGGTCTTTTAAATTCAGTTTTGCAAGTGAACGGACAACGTCTGGATTTAAAACTGCAGAATATAATTTTTTTAACCATTTTTAGTTTAGGGGTTGTTTTGAGGTTTCTCGAAGCTGTAGGGTAGTTGAGTTATATATTGTTGAAAAGGGCACAAAAGGGCCTATTAAATTCAGTTGAGCAAGTGAACGGACAACGTCTGGATTGAAAACTGAAGAATTTTAATTTTTTTAATCATTTTTTAGTTTAGGGGTTGTTTTGAGGTGTCTCGAAGCTGTAGGATGGTTGCGTGATATATTGTTAAAAAGGGCACAAAGAGTTATTTTAAATTCAGTTGAGCAAGTGAACGGACAACGTTTGGATTGAAAACTGCAGAATTTTAATTTTTTTAACCTTTTTTAGTTTAGGGGTTGTTTTGGGGTTTCTTGAAGCTGTAGGGCAGTTGAGTTATATGTTGTTAAAAAGGACACAAAGAGTTCTTTTAAATTCAGTTGAGCAAGTGAACGGACAACGTCTGGATTGAAAACTGCAGAATTTTTTTAAATTTTTTTAACCATTTTTTAGTTTAGAGGTTGTTTTGAGGTGTCTCGGAGCTGTAGGGTAGTTGTGTGATATATTGCTAAAAAGGGCATAAAGAAGTCTTTTAAATTCAATTGAGGAAGTGAACGGACAACGTCTGGCTTGAAAACTGCAGAATATTAATGTTTTAACCATTTTTAGTTTAGGGGTTGTTTTGAGGTTTCTCGAAGCTGTAGGGTAGTTGAGTAATATATTGGTAAAAGGGGCATAAAGAGTTCTTTTAAATTCAGTTGAGCAAGTGAACGGACAACGTCTGGATTGAAAACTGCAGAATATCAGTTTTTTTAACCATTTTTTAGTTTAGAGGTTGTTTTGAGGTTTCTCGAAGCTGTAGGGTAGTTGAATTATATATTGTTAAAAAGGGCACAAAAGGACCTTTTAAATTCAGTTGAGCAAATGAACAGACAACGTCTGGATTGAAAACTGCAGAATTTTAATTTTGTTAAACATTTTTTAGTTTAGGGGTTGCTTTGAGATGTCTCGAAGCTGTAGGGTAGTTGACTGATATATTGGTAAAAACGAAATCTTTTAAATTCAGTTGAGCGAGTCAACGGACCACGTGTGGATTGAAAACTGCAGTTTTAATTTTTTTAACCATTTTTTAGTTTAGGGGTTGTTTTGAGGTGTCTTGAAGCTGTAGGGTAGTTGAGTGATATATTGCTAAAAAGGGCATAAAGAGGTCTTTTAAATTCAGTTTTGCAAGTGAACGGACAACGTCTGGATTTAAAACTGCAGAATATAATTTTTTTTAACCATTTTTAGTTTAGGGGTTGTTTTGAGGTTTCTCGAAGCTGTAGGGTAGTTGAGTTATATATTGTTGAAAAGGGCACAAAAGGGCCTATTAAATTCAGTTGAGCAAGTGAACGGACAACGTCTGAATTGAAAACTGAAGAATTTTAATTTTTTTAATCATTTTTTAGTTTAGGGGTTGTTTTGAGGTGTCTCGAAGCTGTAGGATGGTTGCGTGATATATTGTTAAAAAAGGCACAAAGAGATATTTTAAATTCAGTTGAGCAAGTGAACGGACAACGTTTGGATTGAAAACTGCAGAATTTTAATTTTTTTAACCTTTTTTAGTTTAGGGGTTTTTCAAGAAGACCTCTAAAATATTAAACTTCACTGCACTAACAACTAAAATTGGGCGATGCGATCACGGATCACCTCGGTACTTTGTGATGCGACTTGATGTTCCGCGGCCGGCACTCAGTTTTGAAACAATAATATTAAATGGTACCAACTACACATGACTAAAAATCATTTTTTAAAATTTTTAAAATAAAAATAATTAGCAAACAATGTAAAATTATATTTGTTTTTTTGTTTTTGAAAGCTACTGACACTGAACAAAGAATACACCTGCGTTTTGTAAACAGAGTTACAGTGTGGTCAAATAAAAGGACTAGCCCTATTTCCACGACCATACATCGAAAAGTATAGCCAAGCAAAAGCTTTTTTTTTATTTGACTGAATTATGCTTATCAAACGCACTTATTTGAAAAATGTATAACTTTCTTATTTCTTACCCGATTTTAACAAGCGATACATCAGTAAACTAAGGAAGAATATGGCTTTCGAAATGTATTTTTACTTTTGCACCAGTGGCGCACACAAAAAGTTGCACGGGGGTCAAAAATACCTATTTTTAAAATTTTTACGAAATGTTAATTTTAATATCAGATTCCACAATTCTGGTGTCATGGCTCATGACTTTTCAAAATGATCAAAACTATTAAAATCGGATAGGTAGTTTTTAAGTAATAAATAATGAAAACAATCCCGTTTTTTTGGCCCACTCTTTATATAAGAAAAGATCAACGTAAAATTAAAATAAGAAATAAATAAAAGGAACCAAAAAAAAAATCAGAAGGGTTTTAAGATGACAAAACTCTTATAGCCACTTAATTGGTAAGTACCTATTTCCCTGCTTTCTATTTTCCAATGTCGTAAAAGAAACATGTGTTGTGTTTTTGTGGGTACCTGGCCTGAATGCGTATGGTTTCCCTATATATTTTGTGTCTGCAGCTTAAAAAATATAAAAATTGTCTAGGACTACTGTTGATTTTCACTGTACTGGTGAATAGAAATAAAAAATAAGAATTAGTTTGCACCCATAAACGAAATTATATAATTTTTTTATTTCAATTTTTCATTTTAAACTTTTCCTGCTTCTGTATTAGTGTCATTTTGTTTTTTATTTATACGAAAGTGCTGTTTTATTACCCCTTATAGTTTTAGTTTTTTAAAACTACTATTGTTAAACATGAAAAAGGAATAATTTTCTGGATCTGTTGATCACTAAGTTAGGAAATATTACCTACTTATATTTGAGCGAGTGTGTTTTAGAGCAAGAGTTCAAGGTATAACTCAACTACCCTACAGCTTCGAGAAACCTCAAAACAACCCCTAAACTAAAAAATGATTAAAGAGTTCTTTTAAATTCAGTTGAGGAAGTGAACGGAGAACGTCTGGCTTGAAAACTGCAGAATATTAATTTTTTAACCATTTTTAATTTAGGGGTTGTTTTGAGGTTTCTCGAAGCTGTAGGGGGTAGTTGAGTTATATATTGGTAAAAGAGGCATAAAGAGTTCTTTTGAATTCAGTTGAGCAAGTGAACGGACAACGTCTGGATTGAAAACTGCAGAATTTTAATTTTGTTAAACATTTTTTAGTTTAGGGGTTGTTTTGAGATGTCTCGAAGCTGTAGGGTAGTTGACTGATATATTGGTAAAAACGAAATCTTTTAAATTCAGTTGAGCGAGTCAACGGACCACGTGTGGATTGAAAACTGCAGTTTTAATTTTTTTAACCATTTTTTAGTTTAGGGGTTGTTTTGAGGTGTCTTGAAGCTGTAGGGTAGTTGAGTGATATATTGCTAAAAAGGGCATAAAGAGGTCTTTTAAATTCAGTTTTGTAAGTGAACGGACAACGTCTGGATTTAAAACTGCAGAATATAATTTTTTTTAACCATTTTTAGTTTAGGGGTTGTTTTGAGGTTTCTCGAAGCTGTAGGGTAGTTGAGTTATATATTGTTGAAAAGGGCACAAAAGGGCCTATTAAATTCAGTTGAGCAAGTGAACGGACAACGTCTGGATTGAAAACTGAAGAATTTTAATTTTTTAAATCATTTTTTAGTTTAGGGGTTGTTTTGAGGTGTCTCGAAGCTGGAAAAAAGGCACAAAGAGTTATTTTAAATTCAGTTGAGCAAGTGAACGGACAACGTTTGGATTGAAAACTGCAGAATTTTAATTTTTTTAACCTTTTTTAGTTTAGGGGTTTTTCAAGAAGACCTCTAAAATATTAAACTTCACTGCACTAACAACTAAAATTGGGCGATGCGATCACGGATCACCTCGGTACTTTGTGATGCGACTTGATGTTCCGCGGCCGGCACTCAGTTTTGAAACAATAATATTAAATGGTACCAACTACACATGACTAAAAATCATTTTTTAAAATTTTTAAAATAAAAATAATTAGCAAACAATGTAAAATTATATTTGTTTTTTTGTTTTTGAAAGCTACTGACACTGAACAAAGAATACACCTGCGTTTTGTAAACAGAGTTACAGTGTGGTCAAATAAAAGGACTAGCCCTATTTCCACGACCATACATCGAAAAGTATAGCCAAGCAAAAGCTTTTTTTTTATTTGACTGAATTATGCTTATCAAACGCACTTATTTGAAAAATGTATAACTTTCTTATTTCTTACCCGATTTTAACAAGCGATACATCAGTAAACTAAGGAAGAATATGGCTTTCGAAATGTATTTTTACTTTTGCACCAGTGGCGCACACAAAAAGTTGCACGGGGGTCAAAAATACCTATTTTTAAAATTTTTACGAAATGTTAATTTTAATATCAGATTCCACAATTCTGGTGTCATGGCTCATGACTTTTCAAAATGATCAAAACTATTAAAATCGGATAGGTAGTTTTTAAGTAATAAATAATGAAAACAATCCCGTTTTTTTGGCCCACTCTTTATATAAGAAAAGATCAACGTAAAATTAAAATAAGAAATAAATAAAAGGAACCAAAAAAAAAATCAGAAGGGTTTTAAGATGACAAAACTCTTATAGCCACTTAATTGGTAAGTACCTATTTCCCTGCTTTCTATTTTCCAATGTCGTAAAAGAAACATGTGTTGTGTTTTTGTGGGTACCTGGCCTGAATGCGTATGGTTTCCCTATATATTTTGTGTCTGCAGCTTAAAAAATATAAAAATTGTCTAGGACTACTGTTGAATTTCACTGTACTGGTGAATAGAAATAAAAAATAAGAATTAGTTTGCACCCATAAACGAAATTATATAATTTTTTTATTTCAATTTTTCATTTTAAACTTTTCCTGCTTCTGTATTAGTGTCATTTTGTTTTTTATTTATACGAAAGTGCTGTTTTATTACCCCTTATAGTTTTAGTTTTTTAAAACTACTATTGTTAAACATGAAAAAGGAATAATTTTCTGGATCTGTTGATCACTAAGTTAGGAAATATTACCTACTTATATTTGAGCGAGTGTGTTTTAGAGCAAGAGTTCAAGGTATAAATTATGATGGATAGGTAACCCTCGCCATTTTTTGATAATATTCTCGTCCTGAATACGAAATGGACAATCCTGTACCTCAAATTTGTGGATAAGGGCTCGGCACGCACACCAATCCAAAGGTGGGCAATTTTAGCATATATGATGTAGTTGTAGTAATTGTACCTCCAGACCAAAAATCAACTGGTGTGCCGGACCTTATTCATGGATAAGGGTTCGACACACCACTCTAAAAATTCCCACTTTTAGACAAAAACTTTTAGAATATGGTCATATTAGTGAAAGCATCATCAAATAAATTTAAAATTTTTAATTCAACCTCTTCCAAACTCTATGGGCTCAGAAAAACACACAAACAAAATTTAAGCATGAGAGCTGTCTTTTTGCACGAATTTTTCTCTCAATGTATAACCACTTTTGAATATAATATAAAAAACTCTTTTCAGTCTGTAAACTTTATCCAACAACAAAAATTACCTAATGACTACATATTAGTGTCTTTGGATGGTACCTCGCTTTTTACAAACATTACCAAACAAATGGTCATAAATATAGTTAACAAACAGTGGCAGCCTACAGTACCCTTTCACGCGTGTTAATCTGTGAAATAATAGTATATTTATTTAATTCAAGTTACCTCTATTGTTAAAAGAAAAGTAGACTTTTCTTTTAACAATATATTTTACCAACAACTAGACCCAGCTAGTCCTATTTTAGCAAACTTAATAATAAATGATCTAATTCATGAAACATTAAAAAACTACCCTTTCAAGTTAAATTCATAAAGCTATACGTAGACGACATAATTCTGTCCTGTCCTAAAAATTGCGCCACTTTACTTACTCATTTCAATAGTTATCATCCAAAAAAAAAAAGTTTACAAATGAAATAAAGAATCAGAGACAGATTCCGTTTTTAGATACTATTTTAACAAAAAGGGATTATGGTACTCTATCTACTAATTGATACCAGAAATCCACGGCCTCCGGAGAGATTTTAAATTTCTTATTATCACACGCTAGTACTCACAAAATTCGTACAATTAAAAACCTTTAATATCGATCTATTTCTCTCAGCAGGCCCGAATTTCAAAAAAATAACGAAACAAAAATTAAAAATATATTAAAGTTATATAACTATCCAACATCTTTAATTAATTTTACAATTAATACATACAAACAAAAATTAACACAAAATAAGAACAAAAGAGAAATACCAAAGACATTCAACTAAAATAGACCCATCAAGTCATTCATAAATCACTTTGAAACGCGATTAGTCGTTAGACTTGGGGAAAACCATTTTATCTTCTAATACCAACGCTGGCCCAGGCAATACCACGTTACGTTTACTAGCGGCCAGAAGCAGCTCGTTATTTATAAATGTAAAAAGGTTTGGTCTTTATTTTGAGACTTGCCAAATATTTTTGGAAATACAATCTTTATTTTTTTTATACTTAATAATTGATACCGTGGTATGGAGAGGTATTTATGTAAAGAAATAACATAGAAAATATTAATTTTTTAAATGTCCTCCAGATAGTTAGCTGCCTAACTATATAGTGTGGAAAGTGATACTTATTTTTTTTACGCACGGCGTGTGGGAAGTTGAACTTTCCACATTAAAATTAATATGTAAAAGTAGATATTTCACATTTTACCTATATAATGTCAGGTGACATGCAAAATTAAAAAATTAGCATAAGTAAAAGTAGTTTTTTAGCACGGCGTGAATTTTAAATCTAATTGGAGTTTTTAGATGCATTTATAAACTAGATTAAATTAAAAATGGAAACAAAATTATGTTTTAGTTTTAATTTTAAAAATACCAAATATATATAACCTTAGGAAGAAGCTTTGTTTGTACTAAAAACCTGTCAAAAGTACCTTATTCGCCCTTAACGGCCATCGTGTACAGAAAAGTATCACTTTCCGCACTATTTAGGCAAATTACCAAAAAACCAATGTGAAAAAATAAGCAAATTCGATTAAAAATAGTGGTATTTTGAAAAAGGAAGATACCATATTATAGGTATTATATGATGGTTTTTCGTGGTGTTAATAAAATGGAATTTATACACTACTATAATTTTTATTAAATACGTACAAAAGTATCTTTACATTTTAAATAAATACAAAAAAAATCTTATGTAGAGTATCTACCTATGTAAATATTATAAATAAAAAGTTGTAACACACATACATTCTTTATCCTGTGCCTGATATAATGTTTTAAAAATTTATATTTATACCGAAAACGCTTGTACTATTTATAAACAAATCTCGGCAGAAAAAATAAGCTGACTACAGATAGGATCAAAACTGTGAATGTAGTATAAATAAATATCATACGCACCTCCTACATTTCATCATACAGGATATTTAAAAATTTCGCAGCTGGGGTTGGTTCGTTATACCAAATATAGTGTAGTTAATTACTTATCATATTGTTTTCATCAGAAATTCGCAAAAATATCAAAAAAACTTATTTCTTTCTTATATTTATTAATTACATTTTGTATTTATTGCAACAGTAGTTGCAAGCCTATGGCGGCCTATGACACGATGGATGGCGTCGGAAAAACATATGATAACTAAACTGTGAATTGTTTGATTTTTCGTTTTCGTTACACTACGCACTTTGTCATATCACTTTTGCCTCAAACACTTAAAAGTCTATTAAAAAAATATTAAAAACCAATGTCCAATAATCTATAAAATATACCCATAGAAATATAATGGGTTAAGAATGGGCAAAGACGACTGCGCATCCTATAATCAGAGGACCCCATGGGGCCATCCATTTTGAATCACAGCACAGATCGGGCGACTGGAAGTTTTGACAGAGGGCGGATTGTTGTCTGTCGTTTAGTGTTTTTTTTTCATATTTTTCTCTTCGATTTTTAATTAAGCAGTTAGTGGATATTTATGTCGATTTAAAAGTAAGTATAGTGGTATAGCCAAAAGTATCCTTCATAGTCACAGTGTTTGTTCTAATTTTAGTGTATTTTAGAAAGATAAAAAGTTCTAGCTGTTTAAAATGGGAGTGCCCATCGAGTGATTTTGCTTTGTATTTGTAATGAAACAAAGATTGCATGCAAGTCCTTTATTTTCATCTCACTTCACTGGTGCTGCTAAAGCAAGCTGGATGAGAAGAGACGACTTGCAATAAAACAAGAATTGCATGCAAGTCATATTTTCTCATCTTACTTTATAGTAGTACCAGTAAAGTGACATGAAAAGAGAAGACTCGCATGCAATTCTTGTTTAATTACTCTATGTCAAACAGGCCTTATTATGACTATTACTTGCAAAAACAAAAATATGCTTTTGCTATTGGTCTGAATCTGAAATGATGTTGTCTTTCAATTGTTTTGGCTTATTTTTTTAAATTTTTGTCTGTTTTTGTCGTTTGAAGAGTCCAGGCATTCATATGTAGTGTTAGCGGTTTCATAATCGAGAGGTGGTCCATTTTTGTCATAATTATTATAATTATGTCTTGTTACTTTAGTGAAAGTTTTCATTTGGCAAAATAAAATATTTGATTTAATTTGCTTTGATTTATATCAGGGGCATTCACATGAGGCTGACAAAGATGGAGATTCACAGTGAGTTACAAAAAACTGACAGATGTTATTGCAAATAGGTAGTACGACAAGTATGAACAGTGGTTATTTCTTAGGACTAAAATTAGAACAAACACTATTCCAATTATGAACTACTTATACTTTATATTAATCCTGCTTGATAAACAATGTTCAACAGAATGGATAAAAACGAGCAATTGACTATAATCAGATCAAATTAAAAAATTTATATATAAATACCCTAGTAGGTGCCTCCATAAAATTTTTTTTATAAAAAATCAAAAATGGCAGAAAATCATATACTTACTAAATAATTACCTTATTTTTAAGTTGGAAAGTTTCTGTCTTTTTTTATTTGAAATTTTTTAAATTATTTATAAACACATAGCTACACAAAATTGCATAAGGTACATAACACATAGCATAAAATCTCTACAGTTCAGTGATTGAAATGCTACACTAGGCGTTATGTGACCCCATGCAAGTTTATGTGAGACGGCCTTAACTTCTCTTTTTTTTTAATTTGAAAAATACATTTTTGCAACTTATTGAGTTTTTGTTATTTATAAGGATATTTATTCACTTTTAAGATCCCAAAATGAATGAAACAACAACCCAACATCGCTTCAATTCAAATATGCTCTTAGACGATTACTGCTGCATACAAGAGTAGCTGGTGAGGGAGGAAACTGCAGGGTGATTGATTCAACTGTCATATTGTCAGTTCCCAGCAAATCTGACAAGTCCGAAGAGGCTGTTGATATTTCTCTTGTGAGGAAATAAGGACTTGAAATGACTACTTTTTGGAAACTCCACCTCTGGAACCCAATCACTCATTCATTCTAATTAAAGATATTGTTGCCTGTTATGTTAGAATAAGGTTTTTTAATTTAAGCAAAAAAATTCACTGCTATGTACAGTGCAAGGTAAAAATATAAGAAACAAATTGAATAAGTTGATATTATTCAATCATCAGTAATTGTGACTGTTACAATGAATAAATAAATGATTGATTATGATTTGGGTGTTCATGCTCCAACCCTATGCAAATATTAAAGAATTGGAGAAAATGCTGAAACACATCAATTCTGTTTGCAAGCAGGAACTTTTTGGCTATATCTCAAAAACGAATTGATAGATTTTCAAAATTTTTACACGATTGTCAAGACATTTAGGAGACCTTCACAAGGCATCACTCGACCCACTTCCCCTATTCAAAATATAGGGGTAAAGTTTACCCCTGGAAGGGATGCATGCTATAAAAATTTCAAGATAGGTAGCCAAAAAGTGTCCCGTTTACAAACAAAATTGATGTTTCTTCCCATTCTGAACAATTTTTGAAAAAATCCAGGTGAACCCTTTTAAATGGGCAACCCTATATATATACAGGGTGTCCTAAAAATCCGCCACCCTAATCTCCAGAACCAAAAGAGACAGACAAGTAAAATTTCACACAATTAGATGGTTTACAAAAAAGTATCTTTTTGGATGCTAATTGTGCCGCCCTTCATTAAGTGGCGGAGCTAGAGCGGAGACAATACTTTTTATAATTGATATACCCTGCATATTTTCGAAAGTTTGAAAAAATATCTAATATGTTACCTTTTCGTCTAACGGTTTTTAAATAAGAGCAATGTTTTAGAGAAAGATTCCCCGAATATCTGTTTTCTTGTTTAACTCATTGGTCTTATGGAAATGATTTTCTTATTTTATTTAAAAACCATTAGAGAAAAAAGTAACATATTAGGTTGTTAATGAAAGGTACGATGACGTGAAATTTTACTTCTCTGCCTCTTTTGGTTTTGGAGACATTAGGGTGGACTCGAACTTTTGATTTTAAATTGAGTTGCAAAACTAAAAATAAAAACATGATACAATAAGGTTTTGATTGACAAGTATGTAACTAAATAACTCTGTTTGACATCTTTGCATCCAACCAAGAATTAACTGAGGAGTTAACTATAAAAAAAAGTAAAAATTAAGAGTATTTGTCTTGCTTGCAGCAATAATTCTTATTTTATATACATTCCCAATTACTTTTGGTAATTATGCAGTATACGGTTTTCTGCCATTTTTGATTTTTTTTGAAAAATTCTTTATGGGGGCACATGTTTAAACCACTTACAGGGAATTTAATTTTGAATTGAAATAATATATTAAAAAATACTTGTTCACAAAAATAGCGAGATTTTAAAATAATTTTACACATTGAGGTAAGGGTGAATTAATGATTTCATGTAAGCACTTTTTCCTTAATAAACTAATTTTCACTGAACATTCTCCATAAAGTATTAAATATACTCTGCATCAGTCATTTGTTTAAACATTCCAGTCCCACTTTTGCTTCAATTTTGGAAAGAAATTCATGGAGGGTTTCAGTTTTGGCTTGAAAGATATATCTAGCTAAAAGCGTATGTTGAACTAGCTTAAGGCACTTTTGTTCTTTATAAAACCTGCCTTAACGATAAGTAAACTCTTTTGAAGGTCTTTTGCAGCATCGACACTTTTTGTCCAAATCTAGAAGGAACTTTAATTTAGTCTCAAACTAACAAACAATTAGCATATATTATGAGATAACAACGTTGTTTAAAATAACTAAATTATCTGGCTTTGTTCATTTTTGCAATCAGCTGATTTTACCATATGTTTACACGCAGATTTTGAACCAGCTCAAAGCATTTTTCTTTTGTTGAACATGGATATAATTTATCAAATTTTATTTTTAATTAATTTTTTGGCAAATGTCCTAATATATTAAATCAGCAAGGCAGCCAATATTTTTAAATTGTTGCACTGACACTTATCTTTGTAATACAAGTTCGATTTAAATTTGAAATGTAAACGCAAACTGTATGTCAAGCTCAACCAACCATTTATTTAACTCTGCTGTGATTCAAAATGGATTCCCCCCTTATTAGCCATTTCGCGCAGATTCTGGCCCATTCTTAACCCATTATATTTCTATGAATATACCAAATCGTCGATTATGCTTAAGCTACAACGCCGAAGAGAAATTATAAATGGAGCAGCGTACAAACAAATGCGAGGTTGTCTTATTGTTGTAGGTTTTATTCCCGATATATATTGGGAAATAAAAAGAATTATTCTTTTAGCCAACATATCAGGTATTTTGTATACTTCGATCGAAAAAATTAGTTTTTTTTCAAGTACCATAACATGTACCTGCACATTATAAATTCTTTATTAAATTAAATTAAAATTAATTAAAATTGTGAAGATTCAAGGAAATTTAAATGCAATTATATATTATACCTAAATTTCTTTATATATTTGACTAAAAACAAGGTGTTTCTCCATATTTTAAAAAACAAACCGGATAATTTGCATAATTGTAGGTAAATGATAAAAAAGTTATAAAAATAATATGTTTGTAAAAACATTACGTATAGAGATACAACTTTCAGCGCAATCTGGCGTCGTCGCCAAATTGTTTACTTTATATGTCTGATCGCAACTGTGGTAAACATAACGTCTCTATTTAAGTTATAACTTTATGAGAAACACAAACAAAATATTATAGGTTTCCATATATCCCTGGCCTCTCGTACAAATTAAAGGAAAAAATTAAACTAAATAACTAACTAAACAAATCACAATTGTATGCTTGTTTTTTCCAATCTTAAAACTGTCAACTTACTATTCAGTAAACTAAAAGATAAAATTCTTCCAGAATTATATTCAAACCTCATATAAAAAATACCCTTCTTAAATTGCGATAAATGCAAAAAGAAAATGTTATGTTAACTGTAGAACGAATACCCAAGGACTCAATATACAATACAACCACTTTTTAAATACCTTCAATAATTCAATCCTTTATTAAACAAATGGCGCTAGCAAGCACGTATAGCCATCCATATACAACCTTTAAATTATAAAAAAAATATTCTCTCGGGCTTTTTACAAGATAACTTTATTTATTTTCTTGAAGATCTCAAAAATCACTGATCTGAGAGTTTTTTGACATGAAGTTTAAGCCCTTTTCCTACCATGTTTAGAAAACTCTCCACCCCCACCAAAAAGAAAAAAGAAGAAAATAAAAAGATTTCAGAAAGATCGGTTGAGTGGTTTTTTGAGTAATCGTCTCCCAGACAGACAGTAGATAGACAGTCATACATAGAGACAGACAGACACCATGACAAAATTTTGTATTTAGGTCTTTTTTGACTTAAATAACTTATTTTTAGTGGAAATCAAGAAACTTTTTTTTGACGATCGCAATAGCCTCCATACCATGTATGGATGGTTAAATATCATGCAAAATGTACCATGTAACATTTTCCTACAGAAGAATTATCGTAAAAAATGTTTGACAGTTAGATTACAGGAACTTTATATGATTCCATTTTTTTAACGGCCACGCGATAACCTTTTGTACCTTTTTAGGATGCGTACAAGAGTAAACACTTCCACAGTATTTACCTCAGTAGAGTGTTAGGAGCTTATGACTGTGACGTAAATATGCCTCCAATTCCAGGACATGTTAAAAGAGTAACGTAAGTGCATAAACACATGAAAAGGTAACATTTTAAATAGTTTTGATTTTGCAGTGTTCTAAATGCTTATGTATAGTGAGAGATTGAGATTGAGACAATAATATTTGTAAAGTACAAAAAATTTACCATGATGGAAGCTATAGATATCGACAATTTATTTTTTTCTGTCTGACTAGAAGCTTCTACCAGTGGTGTATACATACTCTTTGTAGCTGACCCAACTCACATTTTATTAAATATTTTACAAAAGATAGGAAAAAAATTAAAATTTTTAGCTTAAGTTTCAAAAAATTTTGACTGCGCCGGTATAACGTTATTAATTGTTAAAATTTTAGTTAAACTTTTGGCAACCTTTCTGCTCATACAGCAAAAAATTTTGCCTGTGGCGCTATAAAACTATTGATTTTTTTCAGTTTTACTTTAATTTTAAACAACTTTTTTCAACGAGATTGAGGACGTGTAGAAAATTGGATTTATGTATGTACAGGGTGTCCCATTTAAAAATATGCACCTGAATTTTCTCGAAAACTGATAAAAATTTTAAAAAATCCCAAAACAGATCGATTATGCTTGCAAGGGGGATATTTTTTGATTATATTGAAATTTCTGTAGGACGCATCCCTATCAAGGGGTGAGTTTCACCACCAGAATTTAAATAGAAAGTGGGGCAAGAGATGGCTTCTTTTAAAGGTCTATTAAATGCCCTTGGAAAATTGTTTAAATTTTAAAAATCCGGCGATTTGTTTTTAAGATATTCACACTTTTAAAATAAGCTCAAATTGTAGAGGGATATATATAAAAAAAATAAATGATAATTCAATATAAATGAAAATGAAATTGAGGTGTCCCGGGATTTCTTAAAAATAAAATTTTAACTTCGTAAAAAACACGATTTTTCCATTGGTCTATGCATGTTTGAAAGTGATTATATTAGTCGAAATAATGCTTCAAAAAGTTCCGGTTCGCCCCGGTTTTGATACCACTGTATTTTGTAAATTTAAAATCACTGCAATTAAAAAAGCGGATGTTCTCTGTCATCTATAAATTTGAATTGAAACCTTAAATTATTTTTCTTTAATAACTATTTTGGAAAATACATCTTAATATTATTAGGGGTCCATATAAGAAAAAATACATGATATACAATACATTGAATGGCCGGAGTGTCCCGGTTTTTGCCCCTTTAGGAGTTGGTCACCTTAACTTAATGTCAGCACAAGAAAAGTATAAGTGTGTGCATGAGAAACTATTCGGTGCGGAACCAGTTCCTACAGGTGGAAAACGCCATAAGGTCAGCATTAGACTGTCGTCATAGATAATGCAGGGCTGCGTTCAGAAAGCCCACACCATGGTGTGGGTGCGCGCACTCGGTTGGTCCGCAAGTGTACACACCACCTATAATATGTCATTCTTGTCTAATCTCAGCTACTAATGTCAGCTAATTTACAAAAACAAAAAAAAAGGATGTTGGAATAAATGATAAAATAGGCTGTTTGTTTCCGCTTATTTTCGAAAGTTGGGTTGGTTTTTGGAGTTGCTTTTCTTGTGTCACATTATCTAATAAAACATGACCTAAAAACATTTTTTTTTGGTCTGTAAGTGGGTAGAAAAATGTAAAAATATAGGCTTTTTGTCCTCTCTTATTTTCGAATGCTGGGGTTTCGGTTGGATAGTTTTTAAAACCGTCCCCACCACTTTTTTATTTCTTAAAGGATCATTTAAATATGAGGTCATTGAAAAGCTACATAAACATCCCAAAATTTTGGAAATGATCAAGTTTCAGCTAGAACTTTTTGAGAACTGCTATAAAAAAAGTATATATACTAGACTAATGAGACATCACATTTCAAAATAGAAAGAATAATAAAAAACTTACGTTTTTTTACTTCCTATACTTATTATGTTTATTGGCTTAACAACGACTCATTAAAAACCATATATTTTAGAGTTAGTTAAAAAAAAATTGAATAAAATGAAATTTTTAAACAGTCTTGTCATTAAAAATGATCAAAATTTCACCTTATCATTGTGGTAGTCGTAGACATTTAAATTGTTAGTTTTGATTGAAATTAGACAGTTGTCATTAAAAGCATTTATTAAAACCTAAACATAACATGGCACAGTCGGAATAAGAACCAAAAGGAAGGTGTTTCAGATAGCTAGAGAATGACGACTCGTAAGAACAAGGCCAAGAAATCAAACCAAACATCTGAAGAAATTCCAGAAGCATGCATTGAGACAACCAACCAAGCTTTACGTATTTTAGAAAAGAAAACTGAAAATTCCTTGGAAAATATGAAGACGGATTTCAAACAACAGCTATCAGAACTGCAAAACACTATGAGATAATTATTAGCTCTGCAAAAAGGTAGCAATAACAAAGAAAATATTCTAGAAGAAGTAAATAACTCGGACCTGGAGCGTACATCAGATATTTCGAAAATGGAATACGTGCGTTTATCAAACAATATGCCTTTACCAGATAAACTGGATGATTCTCTAAAAGGAGCGCAATTCAAAGATTGGAAAATTAAGCTTGAAAATGACCTTTTATACCAAGGCGTGAATATCAATGGCAGTGGTTAGGTAACAGCTTTGCTCTTCTCATTGTTTACTCAGAATGTTGTAGATGTCGTCCGATTTGTGCTAAAAATCGAGAATTTTAATCAAGTGAAAGCCGTTCATGTTCTAGAAGAACTTCATAGCTATTTTAAGAAAAAAGAAAATACTCGAATCAGACGTAGTCAGTTCATGAATCGTAAACAAGAGGAAGGCGAATCTTTTGCTACATTTTACCGAGAAAAACTTAAATTATTTAATTTGTGTGATCCCTGCTCTCATTGCTTTGATCGGACAATCACAGATCATTTGATCGAAGTTCTTTATGATGCAGAAGTCAGAAAAAAATGTAGGACATTACCAGAATCAGCAAGCATAAATGATGTCAAAAAAATTTGTGAATTAGAGGAAGTTGCGCAAAAGGAAGAATCCCAAGCACATTGTTCTAAGGTACAAAAAATTAATAAGTCAAATGTAAATTCAAAAAATATAAAAACATGTTCACGATGTAACAATGCATGGCATAAAAAGTTAAAAGATTGCCCTGCACTAGACTCCATATGCAGTCGATTTAATAAAAAAGGACATTTTTTAAAATGTTGTCGTACAAAAAACGTTGAGTTTGTTGACTGTTCAGAAGATGAATCATCAAAAGTTGGTTTACTTAAAATTGCCAGCGTTAACAAAAAGGATATTTTTCGTCAAATTGAAGTTGAAATCGGAGCTCCAACTAAAAGCAACCACGTATTCATACAAAGGTAAGCGTAGTACGTAAAAATTTTATTCAGAAAGCACATTTTTCTCATGAAAAACTGGAAAAAACCCACGTAAGGCTTGAGTCAGCTGATGGCACCAAGATCAAAGTATTTGGATCTCTCAACTGTCAAATTAGCTACGAAAATAATACAACAAACGCGTTCAGTAAATATGTTAACCGAAATTCAACAAGATCCTTCCAAAGAAGAGATTCAAAAAATAAGGCAACAACTACTGGAGCAATATAAAGACGTTTTTGACACAAACATTTTGAAACCGATGGACGGAAAACCTGTGCATATACTTGATGGAGAACTATGAGCCATATAAGACGATATGTTAGCACAAGGTATCATGACACCAGTCCTAGACACACCTACTGAATTTGTTAGTCCTTTGGTAGTGGTTCAAAAACCAAATGGTAAAATACGAATATGCGTAGACTACACAAAACTAAATCAGTATGTCAAAAGGCCCATACATCCATTCAAATCATCATGGCACGCAATCTTAAATATCAGTGGAAAATCTAAATATTTCTCATCATTAGATGCAAAAAGTGGATACTGGCAATTAGCGCTAGATGAGGAAAGTCAAAATTTAACGGCATTTCTAACTCCTTGGGGTCGATTTAAATTTCTAAGAACTCCAATGGGTTTAGTTCTGGAGACGAATTTTGCCGACGAGGCGACGAAGCTTTACTGGATATTGGCAACATTGAAAAAGTTGTCGATGATATTTTGCTTTATGACGAATCATTTGAAGAGCACTATCGACGAACTGTTGCCTTGCTCGATCGTAGTAGAATTAAATCGATAACATTGAATCCAGAGACGTTTGTTTTTGCGCAGGCAGAACTATCCTATGTCGGGTACATTGTAGGATAAAACGAAATTCAGGCAGATCCTAAAAAAGTCGAAGCTATAAAAAAATTTCCGGTTCCTCAGAATATAACCCAACTTACAACTATAAACAACTTTTTTGGGACTGGTTAACCAACTAGGATCCTTCTCTTCAAAAATAAACGACACTACTAGAAAACTCAGAGACCTTTTAAAGATCAGAAATGAATTCAAATGGAGTAAAAGTCATCATGAAACATTTGACAATGTAATACCTAACTCTTAGGTATACAGTCTTTCTCGATTGTTACCGATCACAAACCGCTTGTTCCTATTTTAAATCAATTCACTCTAGATTCAATCGAAAATCCGAGATTAAAAAGAAACGTTATCAGGATATAGATTTAAAGCAGAATGGCGAAAATGCAAGGAACACTTTATGCCCGATGCTCTTTCTCGTGCACCAGTTTCAAATCCAATAGAAGAAGATTTATTGGCCGAAGAAGCAAGAAGTCACATAAAAACCATGATAATCCAACAAATATCTTTGGCAGATATCCAATGATTTTGCAACTTCAAGCTATAGCAAAGGAAGACGAGGAATACAAGCTGCTTGTGAATCGAATTCAGAATGGTTTTCCAAAAAATTAAAAATATCTCGAGCCCGTTTTGTTACCTTTCTGGAATATTCGAGAAGAAATAAGTTACGATAATGAGCTCATAGTAAAAGGAAACAGAATTTTGATCCCCAAAGCCTCTCGCAAAATAATTTTAGAGAAACTGCATGCATCCCATCAAGGCATTGATAGAACACTTCAAAGAGCTCGTCAGTCTTTATATTGGCCCGCATGCCAATCTTGTCAAGCCAATAGAACCTCACAACCAAAGGTGACGATCATAATGGACCCATTACCAAGTCGCCCATTTGAAGACGTCTCGTCGGATTTGTTTAGTACTGCCGGAAAACATTTTATGGTTGACTGGCCGATCGTCTGTCATTATGGAAATAAAAACCACAGCAGCACACAGATTATAAAGGATTTGCATAAAATTTTTGCTGATACTGGTGTTCCAGTTAGATTTAGATCTCATGAATTTTAACTGTTTTTGAAGAAGTGGAATGTAGCATTTGCTCCGTCAACACCCCATTATCCACAGAGCAACGAACATGCAGAGGCAGCTGTTAAGTCCATAAAAGCCTTTTTGATGAAATGCATAGAAAATGGCACACTGAACAAAGAAAAGTACTATAAGGGACTGTTGGATTTCAGAAATACACCCAAGGCAAATGGCGAATCTCCTGCAAGAATACTTTATGGAAGACATATTAGATCCCTGATACCAACACATCATAAACCTTTTGCAATCGAATGGCAAACTGTTGCAAACAGATGTGATCAGCATGCTAATATAAGATTGAAAATAGCGCAAAACTACAATCAAACAGCTAAAGATTTAATTCCGCTAATGGTTGGGCACAATATCTACCTTCAGAATCCAATAACCAAGCGATGGGACAATACAGACGTTATTGTCGAAGTTGGTCCCTACAGAAAATACACCATCAAATACTCAAGTGGTCGTATATATATCCGAAACAGAAGATTTATGAAGTTAGACAGTTGTCAATAAAAGCATTTATTAAAACTTAAACATAACAATCATAACCTCACTCAAGCACACCAACCATCGCCAAAGTCGAGAAGTATTATTCTTTGTAAGGGTAGGTTGCAAGAGAACAACAGCATAAATAGGTTTTAAACATATTTATTTCCAGCCAAATATTACAAAAATATTTTAGCAATGTCCCGCCATTTTCAACACCAAAAACCCTAGTGTCTTTTCTTGACGTCACACCTTAAACACGTCGTGAACTGAAACCATGGTATTAAATTAGAAGAAGATAAACATAATACATGGTATGCAATATTTAACAAGATAACCTATATTATACATCCTCCCTCACAAGTTTAATTTTGTAGGTTTTTTTACTACTCTTCCAGAACGGATTGTTTGAGCAGGTACAATTGGTTTGCTCATTTTACTTGGCTGAATCATCTTAATTACATCATTATTTTGTTTGAAAACTATTGGGCTTTAACATTATCTGCAATTAATACATCTGGTGTACCAAATCTTGCAAAAATAGGTCTAATTTGAAAAATAATAGCATCTGCACTCTTATTTTTTATTGGCAAAATCTCAAGTCAGTTGCTATACGCATCAAATAAAACACAATAACTTTGGTCAGCATAGGTAAAAATATCTGAACCAATACACTGCCACGATCTTTCAGGCAATGGATATGACAAAATCTTTTGTTTAGGATTTCTCCGAGCAAATTTTTCACAAATTTTGCAACTTTGTATATATGACTCTATATCTGTTGTTATGCCTGGCCAATAGAAAACTTTTCTGGCTTGTGATTTTGTCTTTTCAATACCAAGGTGACCTTCATGTAAAAGTTTAATCATTTCAGAGCGTAATTTACAAGGAACAACTATTTTATTATTTACAAATAGCAAATTATATTATTATGGTCAAGTATTTTGTAATAAACTTTTACATTGTCTGGAATCTGGTATTTTTTAGTAGGCCACCCTTTATTAACATAATTTACAACTGTGCAGAGCTGGGTTAGACATAGGCAAATATTTTACAACAGAATGAACCGCAAAATCTATTTCAGCCTCAGTTTTATTACTTTTTTTATTAAGAACGCCCTTGATAGTGTATCTGAAATATACATATATTTGCCAGGTCTGTAGCATACATTAAGATCATATTTCAGTAATTTTAATCGCATTCTTAAAATCCTTAGTGAAATTGACTAAAGGTCTTTTTTAAAAATGGACTCTAAAAGGTTTGTGGTCACTATAAACTATTGCAGGCATCCCATAGATAAAAGTAATGAAACTTTTGGCATGCAAAAAGAATGTCTAGACTTTCTTTTTCTATTTGAGCATAACCTGCTCAGTTTTTGTTAAGCTACGGGAAGCAAAAGCTATAGGCTCACCCTCTTGAAAGAGACACGCTCCTAGGCCATCTTTTGATGAGTCAGTCTCAATTTCTATAGACTTTTTGGGGTCAAAATAAGTTAAGACTGTTGAATTATTTCAATAAGTGAAGTAGATTGTCAAACGAATTTTGGTGTTCATCTGTCCAAAAAAATTCCACATCTTTTCTTGTTAAATCTCGCAAAGGAGCAGTTATTTTTGACAGGTTGGGAATAAACTTTCCAACAAATTTTACCAGGCCCAAAAATCTTAACACATCAGCTTTACACTATGGAATAGACATTTTCAAAATAGCATTAATGTATTTTTTATTACTTTCAATCCCACTCTGTGAAAAAATCTATCCCATCAATTTTACACTATCTTTTTTAAACTGTATCTTTTTACTGTTAAACTCAAAGCTCTTTCTAAGACTAACTTTAAATTCTGGTCATGCTCATTCTCTGTGGCTCCTGATACAATTAGGTCATCAAAGTATAAACCCACTCCGGGCAAGTCACCGAACAGCTCAAAATTTTTTTTCTGAAAAACCTCAGGGGCTGAACTTATACCAAAAGCTAATCTTTTAAACTCATAACGACCAAAGGTTGTCCCAAAAGTCATCAAGTCAGAGCTAGAACTATCAAGTTTCATCTGCCACTATCCATCCTTCATGTCAAGGACGGTAAAAAATTTTTTATTGGTAAGTTTGACAGTTATGTCATCGCATGAGGGAATTAAAAAGTGTTCACGTTGAATTGCTTCGTGCAAATTTTTTGAATCAAGACATAACCTGAGGTCGCCATTTGGTTTCTTTACTATCACCAAGGGGTGAACCCATTCAGTCGGTTTATCGACTTTTTCTATAATTCCCTGAGACACAAGATCACATAATTTGTTTTTAGTTGTTTTAACAAAATCTGTGGCACACGCCTGATGGCATTAATCTTAGGATGTGTATTTTCTTTAATTGTTATGTGATGTTGTGTTGGGAATTTTCTTAATCCATCAAAAACTTCTGAATACCTATTAACAACATCATCTAAAGATCTAAACCTTTGATTTTCCAAAGAATCAACTCTCCTAATTAGGCTCAAATTTAAACATTCATTTAAACCCAATAATGGTAATTGATTTTCCGCATCTACTACTACAAAAGACAGGTTTTTGTATATGTCTTTTACACAGCAGTCAAGTTTTACCTCACCAAAACTTCTAATTTTGAAAGCTGGGTCTCCTTATGATACCAAGGCAATTTTTGATTTAATCACTTGACAGTCTGTCGCAACTTTTTTTAACAATTTTAAAGGCAAAGTGCTTACCTGGGCTCAAGTGTCCAATTTAAATGTGATTGGTTTACCATTTACCAAAATATCTTTTGTCCACATTGTCTCTGCTACTTCTTGGCTCTTACCATCAACTTTTCTTGAACTTACTGCATTCAGATAGAACTCCTGCTCGATCTCACTCTCGGAAGATTCACTTGAACTCGACTGTTTTTCACGATACTTTTTTACATCATGGACTTTTTTCTTGTGTTTCTTTTCATGTTTCTTTTTACCACTTCTTTTTTCTGCAGTACATACCTTTGCAAAAAGGTCACGGCCTTGACATCTGGCACAAGTTTTTCCAGTAGCCGGATATTTGTCAGGAATTTTATGCACATAACCACAACTCTTACAAGATTTTTGTTCAGTTTTGTATCTTGAAGGTCCTGGCCTACTTTGCAAAGCATGCACTTGGCTCTGGTTTTCCATAACTTTAACCTGCTCTTTACTGGCCCCTGTGGTATGACAGAAATGTATAGCTTTCATTAACGTTAAATTTGGTTCTCTGATTAACTTTTCTTTCATGTTAGGATCCAAAATTCCATGTACTATTTTGTGCCTAACCATCTCATCCGGATTTACATAACCTGTGGTTTTTACCGCCTTTCTCAAATCAGTTAAAAAACTATCAAACGATTGATTTTCCTTCTGCATTATGTTGTTAAAAATTGCTCTTTCAAAAACTGGGTTTTTCTGGAGTGCACAATGCTTTTCAAACTCTTTCATTACCTCTTTCAAGATCTTTTCTTTACCTGATTCAAAGGTAAAACTATTAAATAAATCCAGTCCATCATCTCCTATGCAGGACAAAAACACAGCTATTTTTTTTCTTCTGGTTTGCTTTCAAGGTCTGTGGCTTGCAAAAACAACTCGAATTTTTACTTGAATCTTCTCCAGTTTTCTTCAATATTCTCGTCTAGAACTAAGGGTTCGAGAGGCTTAAACAGGCTTTCCATTTTTATGCTCAACTAGCGGCACTATCACACAAGTATTTTTTTTAACCAGCACACAAAAACCTCGTGAAAAATGGGATTTTCTAAGCCTGACACCATGTATTATTCTTGCTAAGGGTAGGTTGCAAGAGAACAACAGCATAAATAGGTTTTAAACATATTTATTTCCAGCCAAATATTACAATTTGCAATGTGCCGCCATTTTCAACACCAAAAACCCTAGTGTCTTTTCTTGACGTCACACCTTAAACACGTGCCCTATAAAAAATTATGTATAAAAAAGTATAAAAAAAATGTTATACCTTTTTATCCCGGTTATGAAATCCTTTTTAGGGATAAAAAAATATTACATTTTTTAAGTAAGTTCTAATACCTAAATTAGAATAAACTTTCTATATTTTTTAATGCAGAAATATATTTTAAAAAAACGTATTACGTCCACATCACGATCGGTATAGACTTCCAATAAGTTTTTATACATTTTTGGTCCAATCGATTCCAAAACATTTTAATACACAAAAAGGTTTTCAAAAACCGGTATAGAGCTTATACCTAAATCGGTACAAAATGGCCATACATTTTTATGCATTAGCAGTTAAATCATTTCCTAAACTTTTTAATACAGAAAAAAGTTTTCAAAACCGGTATAAAGCTTACACCTAAATCGGTACAAAATGTCTGTACATTTTTATGCATTAGTGGTGATTTAATTTCCTATACTTTTTAATACACAAAAAGATTTTCAAAACCGGTACACAGCTTGTACCTAAGCCAGTACAAAATGTCTATACATTTTTATGCATTAATAGTCAATTCATTTCCTATACCTTTTAATAAACAAAAAGGTTTTGAAACCCGCGCGGTATACAGCTTATACCTAAATCGGTACAAAATATCTATACAGTTTTATGCATTAGCAGTCAAATCATTTCCTATACTTTTTAATACACAGAAATGTTTTCAAATCGGTATACAGCTTATACCTAAAATGGTACAAAATGTCTATACATTTTTATGCATTAGCAGTCAAGTCAATTTCCTATACTTTTTTATACACAAAAAGGTTTTGAAAACCGGTACGCCTAAGTCGGTACAAAATGTCTATACATTTTTATGCATTAGCAGTCAATTCTTTTCCTGTACTTTTTAATACACAAAAAGGTTTTGAAAACCGGTATACAGCTTATACCTAAATCGGTACAAAATGTCTATACATTTTTATGCATTAGCGGTCAAATCATTTCCTATACTTTTTAATACACAGAAATCGGTATACAGCTTATACCTAAAATGTTACAAAATGTCTATCCACTTTTGTGCATTAGCTGTCAATTCAATTTCCTATACTTTTTTATATACAAAAAGGTTTTGAAAACCGGTATACAGCTTATACCTAAATCGGTACAAAATGTCTATACATTTTTATGCATTAACAGTCAATTCATTTCCTATACCTTTTAATACACAAAAAGGTTTTGAAAACCGCGCTGTATACAGCTTATACCTAAATCGGTACAAAATATCTATAGTTTTATGCATTAGCAGTCAAATCATTTCCTATACTTTTTAATACACAGAAACGTTTTCAAATCGGTATACAGCTTATACCTATGGTACAAAATGTCTATACATTTTTATGCATTAGCAGTCAATTCAATTTCCTATACTTTTTTATACACAAAAAGGTTTTGAAAACCGGTACGCCTAAGTCGGTACAAAATGTCTATTCATTTTTATGCATTAGCAGTCAATTCTTTTCCTGTAATTTTTAATACACAAAAAGGTTTGGAAAACCGGTATACAGCTTATACCTAAATCGGTACAAAATGTCTATACATTTTTATACATTAGCAGTCAAATCATTTCTTATACTTTTTAATACACAAAAAGGTTTTGAAAACCGGTATACAGCTTATACCTAAATCGGTACAAAATGTCTATACATTTTTATGCATTAGCAGTCAAATCATTTCCTATACTTTTTAATACACAGAAATCGGTATACAGCTCATACCTAAAATGGTACAAAATGTCTATCCACTTTTGTGTATTAGCAGTCAATTCAATTTCCTATACTTTTTTATATACAAAAATTGGTACAAAATCTCTATACATTTTTATGCATCAGCAGTCAAATCATTTCCTATACTTTTTAATACACAGAAATCGGTATACAGCTTATACCTAAAATGGTACAAAATGTCTATACATTTTTATACATTAGCAATCAATTTACTTCCTGTACTTTTTATTACACAAAAAGGTTTTGAAAACGGGTATACAGCTTAAACCTAAATCGGCACAAAATATCTATTCATTTCCTATAATAATCAAAAAGGGTTTCAAAACAGGTATACAGCTTACACCTAAATCGGTACAAAATGTCTACATTTTTATGCATTAGCAGTGAAATCATTTACTATACTTTTTAATACACAGAAATGTTTTCAAATCGGTATACCGCTAATACATAAAATGGTACAAAATATCTATACACTTTTGTGCATTAGCAGTCAATTCAATTTCCTATACTTTTTTATACACAAAAAGGTTTTGAAAATCGGTATACAGATTATACCTAAATCGGTACAAAATATCTATATATTTTTATGCATTAGCAATCAATTCATTTCCTATACTTTTTAATAAACAAAAAGGGTGTCAAAACAGGTATCCAGCTTACAAAATGTCTCTACATTTTTATGCATTAGCAGTCAATTAATTTCCTATACTTTTTAATACAAAAAAAGATGTTCAAAACCGCTACACAGCTTATACCTAAGTCGATACAAAATGTCTATACATTTTTATGCATTAGCAATCAATTTACTTCCTGTACTTTTTATTACACAAAAAGGTTTTGAAAACGGGTATACAGCTTAAACCTAAATCGGTACAAAATATCTATTCATTTCTTATACTTTTTAATAAACAAAAAGGGTTTCAAAGTCTTTCGAATTTTAGGAATAAAAGTGGTATTTTTTATGTCTACTTTTCTATAAAGAAAAACACAACAAAAATAAAATAATAAAAAAAATCGATAAGGAATCTAAGGGACACAGATAGTTTTTTACTTTCCTCGATAATAACCTTCTCTTTTAAAGACAGCCGTTTTTAACATTTTTCGACATTTTTTATAAACTGATTCAAAGCTAATCAAAATTTAACACGAAACCAAATTGGTAAACCCAAACCGCTTTTGTTCAGTAATATAAAGTATTTTTTGGTATTTTGTAAAACTCTGCAACCATCATATAATTTTACAGACCTTGTATAATAACCAAATTTACCACCAGTTAAGTCGCGGCTTAGCTAAGTCGAGCGGTTAGAATGTGACTTACTGCCACTCGCCGAAATTCAGCAAGTCACATTCTAGCTGCTAGAACAAACCAAAAGGTTTTAAAGAACTTTTTGTTTTTTTTTAAATCTTGGTAAAATAAATTTCCTTTAGCTCCATTACCCAGAAATTTTAAAGAGTCCACTTAAACATAATAATAGGGGCGTTCGACTACAGAGGTGTCCACTATATTTGTATGTATTTTTTTTGCACCTGCAAAACCGTACATGAGAGGGGGAAAACTAAATATTTTACAATGTCTAAATATTTAAAAGGAAATGCACTAAAAACTACTGAAGTAAAAAGGTATTGCAACTTACCTAGTTTTTATTTTTTTAAATATACAATATTGTTTAACTTCCCTTTAAAATTTCTTCTGTCTCCACTTTCCCCTAATCATCATTTTCTTCCGAACTAGAAGATGAAGATTCCTCATGTATGATCACATCACATTCGGCAACAGGCGTTAATAAAGCATCTAAAAAAAATATTGTTAGCTTTTTGACATTATTATAATATTTTTGGGCTTACTCTGCTCTTGGGACATAAATTACCTATGCAATAAACTGAGTACACCTACTGTTCAATTAAAATTCTTCAATCAAATTTCAATATGGCAGCTGACATTTACGCCTGATCGTTTCACTTCTAGCCGCTACTTCTATTTCTCTGTTTATCGAAAAAAGGGAGATGGCAATAAAAACATATATTTCCCTCTTTCTCTAAATGACGAAGAGGGAAATAGAAGTGAGCTCAAAGAAGTGGAACTGTGCATCAGGCGTTACACACGGAAACTCAATGGAGCTGTCATTGTCAGTGTCAAAAAACTAGACCAGTTGAATTTGGACAGTGTAGCTTTGCAACACGAATTACGGAAAAAATTAAGAAAAACATTGCTTGTTTGAATCCCATGTTCAATACCATATACTACTCTGTCGTTCGTCTGGGTTTTAATTTTTTACCTATTAACAGTTATTAAGTGTTGTTTGTTATACACTTCAAAAGTTCCTCGTCTTGATTTCTTTTTTTTTTAGTATTTATTAAATTATTTTTTAATAATTAGGTTTATTTGTTGTGACAAAATGAAATCATCAATGATTATGTAATAGCCCAATTTTTTTATGATCTTGACCAAAAATAACAGCAATTACTTCAATGTAGTTCAATAGTTCTGATCTTAGTAAAGTACGACTTTTTCTTACACATAATTAATCAAAAAATTTGTAGGAAATTTCGTCTTTTCCGAGGGGTGGGGGGGGGGAGCCTAAGGTCTAGGACTCTTCGGCGCTGCCGTTTCGGCGTGAGGACGTTTTGACAGCAGGACGTTTCGGCGCCAGAAGTTTGACATACCCTACACAACCTAACCCCACAATTTATTTTATTAAACCTGACCCACCTACTAACTCAGTGATATTTTAAAATTTCCTTTGACGTTCACTGAATTATGGAATATGCCCGAAGTTGCTCACATTGCTTGACTTCAATACTATTTTTACTTACTCTTTTTGGGTCTCTTCTTGGCATTCAGCGAGTTTATTTTTTTCGAAGTATAATAGCCAACTCTTGCCGCGTGCATATTAATTTCGCTTTTTTCGTACTCCTGTCAGCCCATCCAATGACATAAAGCATCTAGTTATTAGTCTGAGATCTGTAACAATGTAAAGCGGTATTAAAATTGGTTGTTGTGTTGCCAATATATTTAACATGCATATAATAAAGATAATAAGTATAATATAATAAGAACTTTACCGATGGTTCGTAAATAACATGTAGCCAATGATTCTATAAGGTATAAAACCATACCCATTCATGGCAATTGAAAGATTAAAATAACAACATAGATCTTCAAATTACCTTCAATGGCTAGCAGTTTTTTAGGATCTAATTTTGGTTTGGGTGGCGAATTCGTTTTGTTAATTTTTCTGTTGCTTAACCGACCCGTCACTGAGGACCCTTTAAGTTTTTCTATCCCAAAAACAGCCACCGCCAGAAGACTGGTGAAGGCGGATGGCGTTTTCTTTATACTAATGCTTTCAAACACCGGGCTTGGCAACCATATATCACGTCCAATATGTATCTACAAAAAAATAGTACCTATATATTATATATTGTTTCTCTTGGGGAAGCCAACCCGAGGAACCACATATAGGCATAACAGAGAATTAGAACTATAAAAAATATCATAAACCTGGCAGAATATCTATCCAAATATTCATATAAACTTACTTGATTGTTTGACCTCTTTACTAATCCAACTGGGGGGTGAGGGAGCTCTTCATCTTCCAGTATTTGGTGGGTCCCTTCCCGGTTTAGTAGTTTTTCAAGTGTTACTAAACAGTAGTAAAATTTAGTGACGAAGTTTAATATTTCGCAAGCAGACCCCTTAGCACAAGTCAGAGCGCGTTTTATTTGCATGCGCGGAGGGGTCCGCGCTTGGAGTCGTTTTACTAATAATCTGTATTTTTAAATTATTCTAGTAAAAATAAACTTACCTCTCATATCCACTATCTCGGCTATGGCAGATTTTTGGAGGTCTAGATTTGCCCTTTGCAAATCTTTATTTAGCTCCTCCAAGTCCTTTATCTGTTTTTTCATGGCATGTGTTTTCTTTCTCCAGCCGCTCTCGGCAGGAGCTATCCACCACTTTGTGTTGTTTGCATCCTTCCTTTTTCTTTTCTAAAAGTTTGCCCCCTTCCTTTTTTTTACAATGCTGAAAAAGATGATAGATTAAAATAACAATTCAATTAATAGCAGTGTTAGAAAAAAAACCAAAAAAATTACTTTTTTCCCACCTGTTATATAACTAAATTAAATCAAAACTCACACATATTATACTGAATACCTACAATTTAGATTGAATTGCAGTAAACCTCCTTTGGATATGCGACTGACACAAGATGGGCCAAAAGCCTTGTGTATTAGTTGATTTTTTTTAACGTTTTGAAATTGTATGGTCAAAATGGGTGGGAAAAATATAACACTCGGTACAGTTGTTACTTAATCGAACAAAACCCTTTTTTACATGTTTTTGGGAGTTTTAAGTGTTTAAATATCAAACTGACATATTTTGAAATTGGTCCAGAAAACATTAAACTGAAAGAATATACCTCAGTACTAGTAAATACAAAGTAAAATTGTGTGAGCTAAATATATTAAAGCAATATCAACAAATTTTGTTGCGTTATGGGCTGGGTTGGGTGCTAACCAGGAATACCCTATTTTGGGTCAAATAATTTTTGAGTGCAAGAATGTTTTTTTGTGGGATAGTCTTAATAGTGCTAAGAATACAGTAAATTTTGGTAAAAAGTACTATAGCTGTAACCAAAAATAAATAGGAGTCCTAGTCACTTGTTAAATATTAGCAAATATTGGGGGGTGCTAACCAAAATTTCAAAATAAATAACCAATTGGTTTGAAAACCGGGAAGGAAGTATTTTGAGGTTTGAAAACGGCGCAGCGAGGCGAGGTTAAAGAACCACAAATGACATATTTTTAGTATTTTGTTTTTGCTTACTTCAAATGATTTGAAAATGCAACTGATGCATTTATAGTACCTACTTTAATTATCCTAACTTTTAGCATTTTTTAAGTAAAATCCCCTGACTTATCCTGATTGCCCTGACTGTTGAGCACCCTGTATATAAATGTACTGTTACTGGCATAAATGCTGTTGGAAGTTTACAAAGTTGTCAAACGGTCAATATTTTAACATAAAAATCCCTATGGCGGTTGCTAAAAAATGACCTGTATATTTTTTGATAAATTTTGGGTCTTTTGAATATTTTTGTGTATTATTTTTTAATAATAGTTACACTAACAACAAAACTGTAATTCTTTAGAGCTTACCTGCTGGTACGACTCTCTGGTACAGAAGGATTGTCTGTCACATCTTCCTTGTATGCTTGTTGGCTTCCTTGTTTACTATTATTCACATCACGATCACTGTAAAAATAAAACTAATAAGCGTTAAGATCTACCTGCAGGCTCTTACAACAAAAATCAAAGTATAGAGCAGAATCCTTGTTAAAATTGGCATTATAAAATACACACATTTTTATTTTGACTTTTTCTTAAATTGGAAACTATAGGTATCCTTGGGCTTACCTGGTTTTTTTGTTGTTGTTAGTGGTGATGTCCGCTTCATTATCACTATAGAATAAGGTCAATGAGTATAATATTTGATTAGACACAGTTACCCTTTTTAAGAAAATATTAAAATAGGGAATATACCTATGAAAATTGATTAAAATAGTTTACACACATTTTGTGTATTTTTTATATTTTAACAGGGTGACCACTTGTTATAATTATAATTTTTGAAGATGTGTCCTAAAACTGTCCTAAAATTTGCAAAATGTCAAAAAATTTGACAAATGAACTTGGCGTTTACTAATCACTTTGTAGCTCACACTCTATATTTTCTTAAACATAAAAAATATCATAATCCGCTTATCTGAAAATAAATGCCTCAACTAACCCAATCTGAAAAAGCCCAAGTTTTGGCCAAATTAATCGGTGGTTGGTCGGTTCGTTGAGTAGCGGACTATTATGGACGAAATAAGGCCACAATTGTGTGAATAAAAAGAAATTATCAAGAAGAATGAACTGTTTGGTGAAAGAAAAGCAGTATCTTGATCAAAGTCAGGCACATATCAGCATGAGATCAATTTTCTAGAAGAGCACCCATTTGCCATGACGCTGGATATCTAAAATAATAGATGTCGCGTTGCTGCTAAGAAGATAAAAGTAAGTGAAGAAAACTATAATGTTAGACTTTTAATTGCATTTTAAAATTGCTACTATTTTCTGAGAAGACCCGTTTACGTACATTGTAGTTTCTTACTACCGGTAAAAATTGTTGAAAACAAAACTGACAACTTCAATATCCTTTATTTATTAATTGATGTTCTTTGACAAATATTTTCTTAAAAATTGTCATAAAAAAAATTGTTTTTCCCAGTGGTCACTCTGTTTAGTAATGGCAAAAACAGTAATCCACAAATTATTAACAAAATATAGTTTTTTTATTCCTAAAATTAAAGCTAATTATAGTGTTGAAGGAAAGAGATGTTTTGGGTCAGATGTGATGTTAGGAAAATATAGCTTACTAACCTTAATGCTTTTTGTTTTATGTTTGTTAATTTTGACAAGAGAGTTTTTCTTAACTCTTCATTATTTTTGTCCTGATTTGGTTTGGAAAAACTACTATCAAGGTCACTTTCAGACTCTGATTGACTGACAACAGAGTTTTCAGGGACAAATTTAGGTCGATTTTTTAAAATCTCTTCCTTAGTTTCTAAAAAAATAATTTAAAAAGAAGCAGAAGAAATCTTAACACTATTACAAAAACAATGAATATTCCTAAAAAGAAAATGAATACATTTTTTACCAAGGCCTGCTTAAAGATCTGAAAATGCTTAATATATATAGAGGGTGGTCCAATAAGACTGCCCACCGGATGGGTGGTTTAATAGCTGATCACCACATGGAAAACTATATGAGCCAAGCAAAATTGGGAAAAAATTTCTTATACAAATTGCCTGCCTCATTAAAAATTTATTTTGTGGCTCAGCCTTCCCAAAGAGTAGTTATAACTCTAACTTTTCCCAGATAAATCCAGCATTCCATGTTAATGGACCTCCCTGTAAATGAATCATTCTAATTGTAATTTCATTCTGCCCCTATTGGGACCAGCAAAAGTTTTTTGATTTTCACAAAAAATGAGTAATTTGGGTCAAAAAAGACCTATATACAAAATTTTGGAATGGTGTCTGTCTCTAAATCGATTCTTATCAAATTTGGCACAAAAATTCTTTGTCACCAGATGCTAAGCTGATTTCAAAAACAAATTGAAAAAATTTTTTGATTTTGTTTTTATCTTTATAAGATTTTTTGGATGCCTATACATGCCTGCTGGCGCTATTTATTTTAAATATTTTTCACCCATTTAAAAAAATGTTGGATCTTTTTAAAAATTCATTTTTACATTTAGATCTTACAGAGCAAAAAGGAAACTTAAAGAAAATCTACAAGGAAGAACAATAAATTGACAGTTTAGGTAAAAAACTTTTAACTTAACTTTTAGTTAAGTGACCATAAAATAAATTAAACCAAAGGGCGATTCCATAAAATAGTTACAAACAGTCTTCAATGGTTGTGAATTTGTCATTTTAAAAATGTATATTTTTGAGCCTAAATTGAAATTAAATATGAAGTAGTAATAAACTAACCAAAAAATTTTCATTCATCCAGCTAAGTCAGGTAGGTTACAAAATATATAGATATTTTTTTAAATTTCAATACACATAGAGTTTAGATACCTACCAATAAAAATAAAATGGTATCTAACTACTGGAAAAAAAAATTTGAGGTCAGATAGGTCCACAATGTAAATAAACAAAACATCATTAAAATCAAAGACACTAAGTTTCCACTGTACTGTTGGTAACTAACTATTTTATGGAATCGCCCTTTTTATTACTAAGATCATTACATTTTTTTAATTTAATTTTCATAAGAAAATATGTCCCTATTTGAGTGTCATATTTTTCAAGTAAAAAAAAACTTTCACCACACCTTCAAATTTTCTACAGAAAAAGGTTGTTAACTTGTCCAGTATTTAATACCTACCTCCAAACAATGAAACTGTCCAATCATAAAACATGTGTTATATTGTCAAGAGGGACTATATCCCTCTCATTTCTCCCAAGAAATGACACATATGCATAATGATACTTATCATAATTAGCAGACATCTTGGTTTAGCCTAAAAAGATTTGTTATTAAAATTCATGAATATTTTTTTTTTATTTTAATTTGCTTACTGTTATTAAATATTGATTTTTAACTCAGCTAATAACTAAAGAGAGACCAAACATTCCCTATTGAAATCCTCTAATGTTTACAATCCAACACCCTTCTGGACGATTATATGAACAGAAAAGAGATAGAGCAATAAAACGGCAACACTGTCAAAAATTGCTTTTCCCATTACCAGTGGCGGCGTTAATTTTAATTTAAATATATAAATGTGAAAACGAGATATAAGGTAGGGTTGGTCGGATTTTCTTATTCAAAAGAATTAACTGCCAGAACTTGCATAACCCCAAAAAATAGATTTATTCAAGGATAAAGTTTAGTTTGAGGAATGTAGGTATTTACGAACAGATCAAAAGTTTACCAAAGATCACTTGAAATGATTTTTAGGTCAATTATTCAAGATGGCTGTTATATATTTTTTAATTGTGCAGTATCCCACAAAACAAAAGTAAAAAAAAAATATTTTCATAGCAAAAAAAAACGGTTAATAACCCGTTTTATAACGTTTTTGTCCAAAAAAAAAACACGCTATTAAACGGCTTATTAAGCGTTTTTTTCAGTATGATAATAATGTCTCTTTTAGTTTTCTTTAGTGGAATATAAACTTTATTTATCAAATTAAGAGAAATATTAGGATGGAGAAATAATGGAGTCATACTTTAAAAAAATAATAAGATATTTAATACAGGTATTAAACAGGTATTAAATATCTTATTATTTTTTTAAAGTATGACCCCATTATTTCTCCATCCTAAAATTTTCCAAAAATGTTAAAGACATTGAAAAAAAAAATAAATATTTTTTTTTGAAAAAAATTAAAAAATGTGTTTTTGAGATTTTTCAAAAAAAAATTTTTTTTTTCATTAAGGAAAAAAATAAATAAACAAACTACATTGTGTCCCACATCTTTAAAAACCCTTCAAAATGAGCTATCACTCGCTTCTATAGGATCAATAGTTTTTGAGATATTACTGTTTTTGTAAGTGTCTGTCAAGGACAAAAATCAATAAAACAAAAACCGCTTATACAAAAAATTTGATTTTTTGGATTTTTGAGTTTTTTGATAAGACGAATAAGTGTACCAAAAATCATAAAAATCGGAGATGGTCAAAACTATTGCCTGGTTGACTTGATATGGTTTGACCCGTGGGTCAAACCATATCAAATCAACCAAAAAAAAGGCACTTTTCGTTTTGACCATCTCCGATTTTGATGATTTTTGGTACACTTATTCGTCTTATCAAAAAACTCAAAAATCCAAAAAATCAATTTTTTTGGATAAACGGTTTTTGTTTTATTGATTTTTGTCCTTGACAGACACTTACAAAAATAGTAATATCTCAAAAACTATTGATCTTATAGAAGCGAGTGATAGCTCATTTTGAAGGGTTTTTAAAGACCTTTTTAAAGATGTGTGACACAATATAGTTTGTTTAATTTTTTTTTTCTTAATTAAATTTTTTTTTTTTTTTTGAAAAATCTCAAAAACACATTTTTTAATTAAAAAAAAAATATTTCTTTTTTTTTTCAATGTTTTTTTTAACATTTTTGGAAAATTTTAGGATGGAGAAATAATGGAGCCATACTTTAAAAAAATAATAAGATATTTAATACCTGTATAATAGCTGTATTAAATATCTTATTATTTAAAAAAAAAATGATTTTTAGTATAATTTTTCATATATGGCATATTTTTTTTTACACTGAACTCATAAATTTGTACATCTTAAAATTTGGCTTAGAGTTTATTAATACTTTAGGCAAAAATGTTTTTTTTTATATATTAAAAATAGCCTTTTTGAGATTTTTCAAAATTTTATTTAAAAAAAAATGTATTATACCTCATATAAAGGTCCCTAAAAAAGCTTCATAAAGAGCCTTTACTTACTTTTCTAGTACAAGTGGTTCTTAAGATATTGCTAATTTTGTGCCTCTATGTTAAGGACAAACTGGTGAATTTTTTGATTTTCAAAAATTAATTTAAAAAAAAACTACCAATAAAAAAATCTGAAATTTTGAATTTTTGCGTTTTTTGTGGTATTATTATTAATTAAATTATCAAAATCAGAGATGGTGTGGTAAAATACCCTAGCTGATTTGACGTCGACCATTGGAGGCACAGCTACCTTTTTTACTAGTAGTAAATATTTTCAGACTTACCTTAAGGATTTTCTGGCAGGTGATTCAAAAATACTTGAGTCCGAACTAAAAAAAAAATATGCCTTTTTGAATCATGTACCTTAAAATTATCTTTTAACAATACAACAAAGCTCAATGCGAGGAATAAAAAGGTTGATGTGACCCTATTAAGAGTAGAGCATTATTTTGAAAAAAAAAGCAACTTTAAAGTAAAATATTAATAGTATACTATTTATTTTAGTTAGATTAGGTCCAGCCAAAAATGTTTGTTTTTGTTCTTCAACAAAGATAAGATATATAAGAAAAACACATATTTTCTTTAAATCCTTAAATTTTAAGCCTTGAGAAAAGCCTTAAACTGGAGATTACTATAATGTTAATCATTTGTGGTTGATTTAGTTTTAAAAAAAAAATGTTTTGTAGGCTATTTTGCTCTGATAAATCGAAATATCAAAATAAATGTAAAAATGTTCAAAAATGGTGACTAATATCTCAAATTAAATATAAAAGGTAAAAGAATATGCTTTTATGTTTTCTTTTTAGAAATTATTTGAGAAAAAAATATGTTCTGCCACAAAAGTCTTTTTTCAATAGTTCCACTAAAATACCTTTCAGCTCAGACTAATATTAATATTTTTAATCTAGTCACTTACTTATAAGATAAATGATCTACAAATAAAGAAGTACCAAATCTAGGATTTGCATCTGGTCTTATTTGTTGTTTGCCAGTGGTACTTATTGTCATTATATCACTTGGATCAAAAGGTTCAGAGCAAATATGGGCATACTTAATAATATGGTTATTTTCCAAATCTAAGATAGATATCCACCTCTGTCCTCTTTCAGGGTTTACAGGAAACCTACAATAAAAAAAAACAAGTACCTGAAGAATTAGTAAATAAATACCCAATAACCATTTTTAACTAGCTAACCCTCGTAAATTAGTATAATATTTTTATAAGTTAAGTTTAAAAAAAAGCTTTCTCTAGAAATTTAAATAGATATTATCTTTATTTTAATATAGATCTAATCAATTTTTTTGTACTTTTTAAAAACAAATACGCTCTAAATGACAGTAAAATTCTCAACACAACACCAGAAAACACAATAAGTAGTAAAAAAGCAAAATTAATGAACCGTCTTAAGTCGTTTTTTCATCATTGTTTCTTCATTTTGCTGTAATGGAAACAAAAAAAAAACATTTAAAATTATAGATAGTATTTTTATCTAAAAGGGTGATTTGGGCAATTTTGCTTTTGATAAAGGAATGTAAAGTAAATTCAATGTGTCAGTTAGTTTTAAAAAAAGTACAAAAAAATGAACACTGAGTCCAGACCTGAAAACTTCTAACTTTTTCTAAATATTTATAATTAGAGCCGTTATTTTTATCGAATTTCAAATTTTCGGTTCAGTAGTCCTTAAGATATATGGTTTTGAAATTTTATTAGGTTTTAATAAATCACTGCCAAGACATAAACATAGATTTAAAGAGCCAAGAAGTGCTAAAGGTAGGGCAAGGCAACAATAAAAATTTGTCACAACTTTATTTTTAACTTTTAAATTCTTTAAAAACAAAACATTTTCTTTTGGCTCTTTTTTACTATTTCTACATTCACATAAAATGAGATTAGAGCTTGACAAAATGTGGTACCCAGCCTTTTATTGTTTAGTAACACAATGAGGGGGTTTTGACCCCAGGTAAAGGAAGTTTTATGACTTTGTCCATTTGATCCCACTGTGTCTTTCTTTAATAGAATTATATATCAATATGTGTTTTGGTTAAATTTGGATATTTCTGTAAAAAGGCTGGAGGAGATATGAATTTTTCTATATCTTTTCTATATAGTGGGTTGGTGGTCTAGTTGAAAAGAAAGACGCCTGCAAAAACACATATGGTCAAGCCATGATGGTAATTTAAGGGGTAACATTTTTGTTTAATTAATTAATTTTTACTATCTTTTTCATATTTTTATACTATGATTTTTCTCACATTTTCAAGTTTTCACTGTTTTTTAGAGTTCAAAAAAGTACTGCCAAAAAATATTTTTTGTGTGTTAAAATGAAAAATATTTGGAGATAGAGGGCACAATGGTAGACGTAGATGCAGAGTAAATTATCTGATAATCTACAGAAGTGCAAAAATATTTAAGGTTGTTGAAGAGAGAGCAGGCTATATAAATATTATTTTAGAGAAAGATGAAAATAATTTAAGGCAATTGTTTAATAAAAATTTCTGTTGTCATCTGTCTGTCATCTTTCATCTTCATAAGTGTTAAATTAAGTATTTTTAGATGTGCTAAGGTACACTTATAGCAGGACACGTTTTTTGGTAAATTTAAAGACTATAAAGAACGTTGATTGAAAGAAATTAATACCACCTTATGTCTTACAACCTTTACACTTTGATCAATTACAATTTTACTGTTTTTTGGATAAAAATGGAAAAATAGAAATCATATGCATGACACCATTAAAGATGACAAATTAAATTATTTCCATCTTTCTCTAAAATACTTTTTTATAGCCTACTGTTTCTCTTCAACAACCTTAAATATTTTTCATTGTAAGAGAGAAATTTTTTTTTTTACAGTATTTTTTTTTGAACGCTTAAAAAATAATGAAAACATGAAAAATCTGAGTGCTTTATTCTAGAAATAGAGAGTTTGGATAGAAAGCTTTAAAATGTGAGCAAATTCATGGGATAAAAATGTATAAAACATGGTAAAAATTGCTTAAACAAAAATGTTACCCCTTAAATTATGCTAAAATATTTTAAGCGTTAAATTAGCATCATTGGCAAAAATTGTAATTTTTCAAAGCAAAAAGTGTGTGGGACATAAGGTGGTATTAATTTCTTTCAATCGAAGTTCTTTACAGTCTTTAAATTTACCAAAAAATGTGTCCTACAACTATAAGTGTATTTAAGCACATCAAAAAATCATTTAACAGGTATTTAACTAAACTATTTTAAGGGTCATCATGGCTTTACCAATACAGATAGTAATTTTATTTTAAGCAGGTATCCGTTACCTAGAGGTTATGTACTTACAGGAGGCAAAAAGGCACAATATTAACACTACTTGAGAAAACCTCTATTCATGTAATTTTTGGAGTGGTTTTTATAATAAGCACTTAACTTTTTTAAAAGGCTAGGCAGTTAAAACACTTGTCTTTATAGTTCTGAACTAAAGTTTTTTAAATTACACTTATTATATATGACTATTATCTGGATATCAGCAGCTAGTTGCAAAAGATCAGCCGATAAGCAATTACATTAAAAAGTTTTTGTAATTAAAAAGTAAAAAAAAATTAAAAGAAATTGTTAAAATTGCCTATTTTCCACAAGAAGTACCTAATGTGATACCTATATTTTAAAAATAGCCTTTTCTCTTTTCATTTCTCTTGGTACTTACCTACTACTAAAAATTAATAATCAATAATATTATCAAAAGAGCTTCAAGAAGTTTATGAATTGTTTTGTTTCTAGGGAAACCCCGCGGTAAATTGGCAACCATGTATTTTTTGGGAAATAAACATTGTGGCTGGTTGATCGGGGTAATATTGTTTACTGTTATATCTCATTTTTTTTATTAATCTGAGATTTTTAACATTTCTGATGTTAAGTCTGATATTTTGGCTCTATACCAAATCAAGGGTGGAGATTTTAAATGAAATATTGACCATAAAAAGTAAATTTAAAAAATAGAAAATACCATTATTTTTTTTTTTATTTTATCAGCGACCAAAATTGAGTAAATATACCTAAGTATATTAATTTTGATAAACAAAGGACATGTCTACAGGGTGTTTCAAATAATTCGATGCTCAGCATGGGGAACTCCTAAATGGTAAAGGGTACATAAAGGTTTAAATTAGGACAAAGTTGTGCAATTTGATGCTTTACTCAAAACTAAAAAAAAACTTTTCAAAAACCGAAATTTTCATTTTTAGTTTTTACTTTTCTATGCCTTTGTTGTTGTTAAAAAATGCTTAAAACTTTCTACAGGCACTTTTTTAAGATCTACCTAATGACAGGTCCATTTTTGAGATTTGAGATTTCAGTGTGACAGGAGCACTGTCAAGTTTATTTTTTCAATGAAAATTTTGGTTTTTCTTTTTTTACTTCTTTGAGTTCACTTCTATTTCCCTCTTCGTTGTTTAGAGAAAGAGGGAAATATATTTTCTATTGGGGTCAGTCCATATCAAGTCAACCAGGGTATTTTACCACACCATCTCCGATGTTGATGATTTTTAGTATACATGTTTTTCCTACCAAAAAACTGGAAAATCCAAAATTTCAGACTTTTTTGACCAGTTGTTTATTTTGAATTAATTTTTGAAAATCAAAAAAGTCACTTATTTGTCCTTAACATGTGCGCACAAAATTAGGAATATCCAAAGAACCACTTATAATAGAAAAGTAGGTGAAGGTTCATTTTAAAGCTCTTATAAAGACCTTTCATATGAGAATATTGCATAACATTTTTTTTTTGAAAAATTTCAAAAAGGCCATTTTTAATTTTTTTCAAAAAATTATATTATTTTCTTTAAAGTGTTATTAAACTATTCACAAAATTTTAAGATGGACAAATCATGGGTTCAATGTGAAAAAATTTATTAAAAATGTCACATGCATGAAAAATCGCCTATAAATAGACAATGCATTTTGGTAATTAGAAGAATATAATGGGGTTTAAAGCGATATTATAAAAATATTTAACAATATTTTATTTAATAAAAAATTATATCCTACGTTTCATTCTGTATCAGTAATCAGATTAACATTGCCCCCCATTGTAATATTTACTTACAAAAACTCTTTTCCACCGGAGACGTACTATTGGATGTTCCAATTCTTAGGAAAATATGCCTGTATAAACCTGCCAATACTTTTGTGAAATACTGCCTGTTTATTCCTGTTTAACATTAAGGACACACCTCCTTCATTTTATTGGTCTGTTTAGGTACATTGTGGGGATTTGCTGACATGAAAATTCCTGCATAAATTGATTTTAAATTTTTGGCAAGTATCTTCCTGATACAGCTCCAAATAATCGATACATAATAGTTCGACTGAAGGTTTATCAGAAGTCATCTCTGTGTAATTTTAAAAGTTTCAACTATGGGTGAGGCAAGTGGATGGACTAAATATAAAGTAAAGTGCTGTGATCCACTAGAGTTAAAAATCAAGCATTTTGGGAAATTAAGAAATGTGACCAAGTGGATGTGCAGTTACAAAAAAGTCAAAATGGGAATGAAAATCTGTGATGGTTGTAGACTAAAGCTTTCAAAGGAGTTTAAGGCATCTGAAGAAGATGAGGCAGGGTAAGTAACAAATAGTATTTTTTAATATAAAATTAATAAAATAAACCAATTGTGTCAAGTACGGAGTGGAAAAATCTCATGGCATTATTTTGCATGGCATTATTTTGCATGGCATTTTGAGAATACAGACATTATGTACAAATTTCTTGGCATTATGTACACATTTTGGGTCAACTGTTACCCCCTTTTTAAGTTCTTATAAAAAACTAACTTTTTAAATTTTTTTAGACCCAGTCAAGTTCCAGAAAATGATCCAGATTTTCAAGATCCTGCTGAATCATTTACTCTTTTAAACAAGTCATTGGAGCTTCTTGGTGTGTCGCCGATTAAAAGAAAAAATGTATACAAAGAAAAAATTGATATTGTACAGCATACAATTGCGAAAGCATTTACAAAGGAATCAGATTCAACGCTAGTAAAGGAATGCCAGAGTGACGAAAGTGAAATGATTAAGCAGTTAAAGGACAAATTTTTAAAAACCGAAAAGAGGAGTGAGAAAATACTAGTTTTATCATGTTTACCTCAAAGTTGGAGTAGAAAGAAGATTGAAGAAGAATTTGGAGTTTCTCAATATTTGGCCAGAGCTGTAAAACAGTTAGTTAAGGACAATGGGATATTATGTTCTCCTAACCCCAAACCGGGAAAGACCCTTAGTGATAGAGTGGCCCAAATAGTGGTAGATTTTTACCAAAGGGATGACATTAGCAGGACCATGCCAGGTAAAAAAGATTATGTTGTTATCAGAAAATATGGAGCTGAAAAAGAATATGTACAAAAAAAATTAGTCTTAGCTAATTTAAAAGAAATTTATGCATTGTTTAAAACTGAGTACCCCAATGAAAAAATTGGGTTTTCAAAATTTTGTGAACTGCGACCCAAAAACTGTATACTGGCAGGAAAAAGTGGGACTCATACTGTATGTGTATGTACTATACATCAAAATATAAAACTAATGCTCAATGGCTCCAAATTAAATAAGCTATATGATGAAAATAACAGGCCTCTTGCAATATCTTATCATGATTGCCTTTATAAACTAATGTGTAATCCACCTTCAGTGGACTGTTTTTTAAGCAATAGATGCAAGCAATGTCCTGGAGTAGAACAGTTTAAAAATACGTTAATAGAAAAATTTGAGGAAGAATTAATTGATGAGTTCTCATTTAAAAAGTGGGTCTCAGTAGATAGGTGTACTATGGAAACCGTTGTTAAGAAAAGTGATGATTTTGTCCAGGAATTTACTGATGATCTTGTAAAACTTAAATCACATTCTTTTATTGCAAAAATGCAAAAAGATAGATACAATGAAATAAAAATTAACCTTAAACCTGGAGAGTCTTTGATCACTTGCAACTTTGCGGAAAATTATTCCTTTGTTATGCAAGATGAAGTCCAGTCTTATCATTGGAATAACAGCCAGGCAACCCTCCACCCTTTTGCCATTTATTTTCTAAGTGATGGTAAACTGCACAACCTGAAATATGTGTTTATTTCGGAAAGCTTGACACATAATACAATTGCATTTCATTTATTTTTTAAAAAATTAATGCCTGATTTAAAAATCAAAATACCAGGACTTAACAAAATTTTTTATTTTTCAGATGGATGTGCTGTGCAGTACAAAAACAAAAAGAATTTTCTGAATATATGCCTGCATAAAAAAGATTTTGGTGTTGAAGCAGAGTGGCATTATTTTGCCACCTCGCATGGCAAAAGTGCCTGCGATGGCTTGGGAGGAACTGTTAAAAGACTTGCTGCCAAAGCCAGTTTGCAGAGGCCCTATGACAATCAAATAATGACACCTCTACAATTGTTTACTTGGTGTGAAGAAAACATATCTGGCATTGATTTTAAATATTGCACAGAAGCAGATTATACAAATCATGAAATAATTTTGAATAAAAGATTTGCGGAAGTCTTAACAATACCGGGGACACAAAAAATTCATGCTGTAATTCCTCTTACAGAAAGCACGTTTTTGGCAAAACAGTTTTCTACATGCTTAGAGGTCGAAACACATAATCTTTTTAAAGGTGGAAGCATTATTTTGCAAAATATCGAGTCAGGGTTTGTCACTGTAGAATATGACAGTGCTTGGTGGCTGGCTTGTGTCTTGGGGAAAAATAATGAGAGCGGAGAACTGAAAGTAAGCTTTCTTCATCCACGAGGACCTGCCTCATCATTTTTTTACCCAACACCTCAAGATATTTTAATTATTAAACCAGAAAGTCTTATAAAAAAAGTTGAACCCAACACTGCTACTGGCAGAACTTACAATGTCAGCAAAAAAGAAATGTCAGATTCATCAGAAATTCTTAAAAGAAAGTTAAAAAAATAAATTTAAGGTATATAGTTAGTCTTAGTGTTTTCTGTCTAATTTTTATCAACGAAGTAGAAAAGTTTCTTTATTTCTTTTGCGAGTTTAAAATAAAATAATTTGTAGATAAAGCCTCTGGGTATTTTTTAAAACCTGTATCCATCCAACAAATTTATTTATTTTAATATCCAGTGCACTATTGGTGCTCCTAAAATATGTTTATTTTTTTAAATGCATGATTTTTAATGTACTTAATATTTTTGATATTTTTTTTGACATTGAACCCATCATTTCTCCATCATAAAATTTTGTGGATAATTAAGTAACACTTTGACCAAAATTATATATTTTTTTCAAAAAAATTAAAAATGGCCTTTTTGAATTTTTCAATTTTTTTTTTTCAATTTTTTATTTTCAATTTTTTTTTTGTTAAAATTATGTTGTGATATTTCATAAAAAAGAGCTTCAAAATGACTTTAAAATGAGCCATTTATTACTTTCCTAGTGTAAGTGGTTCTCGAGATATTGCTAGTTTTGTACATTCTTGTTAAGGTCAAAATGCTGACTTTTTTATTTTGAAAAATTAAAAAAAAAAAAACTACGAATCAAAAAAATCTAAAAATTTGCATTTTCAACTTTTATGGTCAGAAGAAAATATATACCAAAAATCATCAAAATTGGAATTGGTCGCGTAAAATTTTTGTGATTTTTTGGTTGATTTGATATGGAATGACCCAACTGTTGATCAGGCGTAATAGAATTTGGAACACCCTACATACATATTGTTACTATTTCACACTTTTCGTTTTTAATAAGCCAACCAACAAGGTGCCACAAGTAGGATTTTACCCCCCCCAGGTACCCATTAAAATACAAAAAATACCTGCCCCAGTACCTGACTATCAGCACTTGGGCTTATTGTCTTCTCTTGTTATGTATAAATTATAATAAATATTTTACATGCTGCAAAAGGAGCAAAATTATCTGGTACTTTTGTTTCTTAAAAAAAAGATTAGTATTAGTCTTAGATTTTTGATGTATTAATAGTATAATTATAAGCTTTTTACGCAGTTTTTTACCTCATACTACGCCCATGACTAACGTAAAATGACAGGATCTTTCTTACCTCCGAAATATTAGTTCTGGGCTGAAATATCCGCTTTTATTGCATACCAGGCAATGGTAAACCATTTTGTTGGTCCTCAAAATAGCTTGATACAGTTCTTTTTTCACAAATAGTCCCAATAAAATTCAAAAATCACCGAACAACACAAACTCCCGTTAACAACAACGCCGTCAGCTGCAACCAAACATGTGGGCATTTATTCGCGGCTCGTCGAAAAAACGTTGCCGGCTTGTGTTCTTTTTTATAAATCTCGAAATTCTACTTATTAAAAATTAAAAAAAGTTAATTATTGAGACTAAAAATTAGGACTAAGAATTAAGTTATTAGCATAAGAAAAATTATCCTATATAAAAATATGTCAAATAATCAATAATATCATCAAAAGAGCTTCAAGAAGTTTATGAATTGTTTTGTTTCTAGGGAAACCCCGCGGTAAATTGGCAACCATGTATTTTTTGGGAAATAAACATTGTGGCTGGTTGATCGGGGTAATATTGTTTACTGTTATATCTCATTTTTTTTATTAATCTGAGATTTTTAACATTTCTGATGTTAAGTCTGATATTTTGGCTCTATACCAAATCAAGGGTGGAGATTTTAAATGAAATATTGACCCTAAAAAGTAAATTTAAAAAATAGAAAATACCATTATTTTTTTTTTTATTTTATCAGCGACCAAAATTGAGTAAATATACCTAAGTATATTAATTTTGATAAACAAAGGACATGTCTACAGGGTGTTTCAAATAATTCGATGCTCACCATGGGGAACTCCTAAATGGTAAAGGGTACATAAAGGTTTAAATTAGGACAAAGTTGTGCAATTTGATGCTTTACTCAAAACTAAAAAAAACTTTTCAAAAACCGAAATTTTCATTTTTAGTTTTTACTTTTCTATGCCTTTATATTCTTAAAGTTGTTAAAAAATGCTTAAAACTTTCTACAGGCACTTTTTTAAGATCTACCTAATGACAGGTCCATTTTTGAGATTTGAGATTTCAGTGTGACAGGAGCACTGTCAAGTTTATTTTTTCAATGAAAATTTTGGTTTTTCTTTTTTTACTTCTTTGAGTTCACTTCTATTTCCCTCTTCGTCGTTTAGAGAAAGAGGGAAATATATTTTCTATTGTCATCTCATTTTTTTCGATAAAGAAAGAAATAGAAGTAGCGGCTAGAAGTGAAACTGTTGATCAGGCGTAATAGAATTTGGAACACCCTACATACATATTGTTACTATTTCACACTTTTCGTTTTCCATAAGCCAACCAACAAGGTGCCACAAGTAGGATTTTTTCATTAAAAAAAAAAGTTTATCGAAAAATTTTGCCTTCTAAAAATCTTAATTGATTTTTTTGAGAATTTTTGACACACAAATTACTCTCATTGGGGAAAATTCCTTGACTTTTCCCTGACTATCCAGGTTGTGGACACCCTGTTACATGATTTTGCAAGGGAAAAGTGCACATTTTTATAAAAATTTTGTCAAAAAAAGGCAATCTATATTTTTTTTATGCTTTTTGTGTATAAAAAAACATGATACAGAAAAACTTAAAAACACTGTTACACACAGAAATAAAATTACTTAATTCAATCAAATTTGCCAGTCTACTATATTGTCGATGACGATACATAAGGTCAAAAACAAAAAAATTCTGAAAAGACATTTTTGCAAAGAATTTTAAAATTTTTAGATTTATAGCTTTTGCGATACAGCACATTTCATATAGGACATGCTCAAAAACAAACACACTTTTTAAACAATTATAATTAAGCAGGAAACTTTCCGGTTTTATTATCATGAAGTTTTTTATTAAAATTTATAGATCTGTTGTCATTTCCTAAAAACCAGAAAATGGTGGACCTATATTTTCTATGCAATGCTGTATTGAAACTTAAACATCAATCAGTCACAAAGCCACACAGGCCCATTACAAAATTAATCCACTCCTTATTTTATTATTACCTATCTAAATCATTGTGTGACATCAAGTATTAATTGGAAAATTAATTAACAAGGGTAAGTCTTAATTAGAGTGACATATAACCCCAATTTTAATTTGTTCTACAAGTTTCTTTTTAAATCCATGAAAAGATGATTATTCAATAAACAAATTTATTAAAATTCTTCTTATAAATCAAACTATATCCAAAACTCAAGGAGGGGTTGGTTTAAAATGCTTAAAACCAAAAATTTCACTTAAACTTAAGACCATTCTAAAATAGACTAAACCCCAAGTAAATCCCACCATTAATACTTAGGGCCTCCCCTAAGACATATAACCCCAATTTTAATTTGTTCTACAGAGTATTTACTATTTACACCCTGCATGGGTTTAAATTTTGTCATTTTGCTTTCTTCTAAATTAAAAGTTTCTTTTTAAATCCATGAAAAGATGATTATTCAATAAACAAATTTATTAAAATTCTTCTTATAAATCAAACTATGTCCAAAACTCAAGGACGGGTTGGTTTAAAATGCTTAAAACCAAAAATTTCACTTAAACTTAAGACCATTCTAAAATAGACTAAACCCCGAATAAATCCCACCATTAATACTTAGGGCCTCCCCTATGTATAATTTTGGCAGTAGGTGTACATATTTTGTGGGGGTGGATAACCCTTCACATTATGCATTAAAACTTGAGTAACTCGGGCCTCGCTCAGGGCCCAGACAAACAAAATGGCAGAAAACCGTATACTGCATAACTACCAAAAATTGCCTTAAGTTGCGACGAGCATGCACTGACCCTAAGCTACTTTCTGACCAAGCGATATTGCGTGGAAAAAAAAAGCAGGTACTATTTTATTGCGATTTTTATTTAAATCGCACCGTGTGGAAACCGGAAAAAGTCACGCGATTTGCTCGCCGCCAGCAAATAGATTTCAAAAATTGAATCCTCAGAAAAAGGCTAGATGGGAAACCATAATGGCGGAGAGACGCCATCCAATTTTAACAATATTCTTACAAAATACACTTACTTTTTCTACAGCTTCTTTTCCCTTTGTACACTATTTACCGCAATGTAATAAACCACTTCCTAAGAAAATTGCAAAGAAAACCGAGCCGAGCAATACACGCACAAAACCAAAATGTCTATAAGGGCAAAAATGGCCTGCTTCACCTACAGCACCACTGAGGCGAATGCTGATTGGCCCAAAGGGGTCACGTAAAATCTGTTAACGAAACAGCAGTTTTCTGGCGCGTTTCACACTTTCAAATAACCCAATCGGACTACACGCCAGACATCGTCGCTGGTATCTGTCACTTTCCATCAACCCAGGTAAATAAAGATAGCATTATTTTTTGGGCGCTTCCCACGTTTGAACTCACCTAGTGTGTCCGGTTGGTATAAAAGCTCATTTACAATCAAACGCAATCTGTAGCAGAAGTTAAAAGGTAATTAGTTTTTTTTAGTTTATTTATTTTTTAACCTTAACCATTATATATTTTAAGTATATATACCAGAATGGCGAACTTTTTTCAGCCATTTTTTTAATTATTATTACAAAAAAAAATGTGAATACCCAAGTGCACTTCAGTCGTGAAATTTATTTTTCCTTTGCTTTTTAAATGTCGGCCACGACTTTGAAACGATTATTAAAAGTATACAAAGGGTATAAAAATATATGAAGTTTTTCATAAGAATATTGCTGAATTTTGAAATTTAAAATTATAAACTAGTTGAGTATAGAAACCGTATAAAAATATATAGGGCTTTGTTTTGCTTAAAGGCATACAAAGGGTTGAAAAATAAGAGTTTTGAAGTAATATATATTTTCAGTTAAGCAGATATAAGAAAGTATATATCAATTAAATACCAAAAACAGGTATAAAAAAGTATTCAGTTTTGTCTTGATTTTAAACCCTTAAAGTATAAACACGGTATAAAATCGTATAGAATATTGTTGAATTTTTTAATTTTTAAATTATAACAGGTATAGAAAGGGTACAAAAATATATAAGGTTTTATTTTGCTTAAAGTATACAAAGGGTTTAAAAATATATGAAGTTTTTACATAAAAATATTGCTGAATTTTCAAACTTTTAATATTATAAACTAGTTGGGTATAGAAACGGTATAAAAATATATAGAGTTTTGTTATGCTTAAAGGTATCGAAAAGTTAGAAAAATATAAGAAAGTATAGAACAAGTATTATAAATTGGTATAAAAAAGTATTCAGTTTTTTTTTCAAATTTTTAAACCCCCAAAGTATTAAGTATGAACACAGTATAAAATCGTATAGAATTTTGTTAAATTTTTAATCTTTAAATTACAACAGGTACTGGCCCGAAGTCCATGCTGTAAATTGAAGAATCATAATCATTTGATGCAATATGTATTATTTTAAGTTGGGCAGATAGGTATAATAAAGTATATATCTAATATTATAAATAGGTATAAAAACGTATGTAGTTTTGTCTTGATTTTAAACCCTCAAAAGTATAAACAAGGTGTAACATTGTATAGAATATTGTTGAATTTTTTAATCTTTAAATTATAACAGGTATAACGAAAGGGTATAAAAATATATAAGTTTTTGTTTTGCTTAAAGTATAAAAAGGGTTTAAAAATATATGAAGTTTTTACATAAGAATATTGCTAAATTTTCAAATTGTTAAAATTGGTTAGGTGTAGAAACGGTATAAAAATATATAGGGTTTTGTTTTGCTTAGTTATTCAAAGGGTAGAAAAATATAAGAGTTTTGACGTAATATGTATTATTTTAAGTTTGGCAGATATAAGAAGGTATAGATCAAATACTATAAACTGGAATAAAAAGTATTCGGTTTTTTTTAACCCGCAAAGAATTAGCACGGTATAAAATTGTATAGAATATTGTTGAATTTTTCAATATTTAAATTATAACAGGTATAGAAAGGGTATAAAAATATATAAGGTTTTGTTTTGCTTTAAGTATAAAAAGGGTATAAAAAAATATGAAGTTTTTACATGAGAATTTTTATGATTTTTTAAACTTTTAAAATTATAAATTAATCAGGTTTAGAAACGGTATAAAGATATATAGGGCTTTGTTGGCAGCGCGTGTTGACGTAATATCATTTAAAGTTTAGCTCTTGGTAATATTTCAACCTTCATTAATGTTATCAGCTGGTATAAAAAAATATTCAGTTTGCTCATAATTTTAAATCCTCGAAAGTATAAAAACGGTGCAAAATCATATAGAATCTTGTTAACTTTTCAAACCTTTACAATTACAAACCAGACAGGTAGGTATATAAAGGAATAAAAATATACAGAGTTTTGCTATGTTTAAGATATAAAAAGAGTATAAAAATATGTGAAGTTTTGACGTAGTTTTTATTATTTTAAGTTAATAAGTGACCCATGAGCTAGACAAGTATAGAAACGCTATTTAGATACATTGAATATGTGATAATCTTAATGATAATTTCGATCATTTAAAATTATTAACTTCGTAGGTATAAAAATGGTATATATAAATATATATTTTAATTATGTCTTCAAGTATTTAAAATAGTACACTTTTCACGTATTAAATTAGTATTGAATATTATAGTTTTTTAAAATCCCAATTGTTTGTTCAAAATGTTATGTTAATCAAAGATTAGATCGACATTCAAATATGTAGAGTTTTAATACATTTACCAACATTCAAAATCATAAACTTATTGGGTTTTAAATTGGTATAAAATAACATTTACTTTTAAAGCCTGTTTATGTATTTATTATTATACAGTTCTGGGATATACAAATGTATACACATTTCTTACCTTTTCGTGTATTTAAAAAGTACAATTTTGTGAGGTATTGGAATAATATTAAATAATATTGTTATGAAACCCTTTGTTATGTGTTAAAAAGTATCGGAATATAAATTATTAAAATGTATATAAAAAGTAAAGCTTTGTATACTTATTTCAGATTACGAAAGTAAAAAAAAACATCTGTATTCAAAAAATATAAGTAAATATTGCAATTTCATACTTAAATCGGTACAAAAATGAAAAAGTATTGAACAATGATAAAATTGTATCAAATCTCTATGCCTGTTTTACCTTTTATACCTTAAAAAGTATTAGAGGTATAAAAATATATTCATTTTGAATATTTTTTTATACTTTTGTATACATCATTTTTTTATAGGGTGGTGAACTGAAACCATGGTATTAACTTAGAAGAAGATAAACATAATACATGATATGCAATGTTTAACAAGATAAACTTAACCTATATTATACAACGGTGTGGTGTGAAAAGCTCACTAAAATAGACATGAATATGTGCAATTTTGACCCTTATTGCCGCATGTTAGTGCCCTTGCTAATGACGCTATAAAGGCAACAGTAGACACAACACCTTTCCTGAACGACGAAAATGAGATGCACCGGTCATTTTCATAATCCTGAATGGCGACACACCACGCACCGGTGCGTTTTTTTACACTGGGTGTGGGCATTCTGAACGCAGCCCAGGACAATTTTTATTACAGACAAATAGTTCAAAATATTTTTTGTACAATTTTTTTTATAGATAATTTTTGTTTTAATGTTTTTATTTTCGTATATATTTTTAGATAATAGTTAAACTTTTATGCCTAATATATTAAGAAAAAAAATAGGATGACAAAAGTCAGAGTTCGCACTTCCTTATTGGGCGAACCAGTTAAGAGGCAGCGCTCTTCCACTGAACCTTTTACTTTGAAGAAAAAAAAAATATTACAAATTACTTACATACTTTTCTGATCCTCTTCAGCAGAAAAAGGAAACTAGAGGATTTCAGAGCTCCCATAATGTACGGCAGACCCATAACTTTAGTATCAGAGCTTAAGTATCTGGGAGTCATACTGGACAAGGGACCCACGTGGAGGCAGAATGTTGCCAAAATGACTGAAAAAGTCCAGTACTATGTGGTAGTTGCGCCGAGTGGTCGGTCGAACATGGGGCATCACCCCCAGGTTATACAAGGCCATCATAAGACCAAGAATCCAATGTGGGTCAGTGGTCTGGTGGCCTGTAGTAGAAAACCTGACCACTTCCAGAAAGCTCATGAGCCTGCAGGGGCTCTTCTGCAGGGGAATAACAGGCGCAATGAGGACTACCCCCATTAGAGCCCTAGAAACCATCTTAGGTCTCCCCTCGCTTCCAACTTGGATCAAGAAGGAAGCGATGGCGACGCACCTACTTCTGGGAAACAAGGGCCTATGGAAGGGCAGAGGGGAAAAAGTGGGTCATCTGGCAATCGAGGAACTGGTAACAAAAAAGTTGCCTCTCCTAAAGATGCCAGTAGGGACTCCTTCGAAACCATGGAGTTTTAACAAAAAGTACAAAGTCACAATACCTGAACGGGATTGGTGGCAGAGAGAAGAATTCCGAAACGAATTAAGCAGAGACGCGACGGTCTGCTACACTGACGGATCAAAACTGTCAGCCAGGCAGACCTAGAGGTTCAAGATAGCTATCCGCTTGGCGAGCACGCTACGGTCTTTCAGGCGGAGGTATACGCCATTATCATGGCGGCAACCCTACCAGAGGTCAGAAATAGCAGGAGGGACATTTGCATATGTTCCGACAGCCCAGCTGCCCTCAAGGCTCTTAGTTCACCAAAAATTGTCAGTAGCCTAGTGGAAGAGTGCGTTAACGCGCTACAGACATTAGCTGAAGACAAGAGGGTGACACTGATGTGGGTCCCGGGCCACGAGAGAATACCAGTAAATGAGAAGGCGGACGAACTTGCCAGAGCTGGTGCCGCCGGAACCGCTCTTGGGAATCACAAGAAAACAGGTGCAGAGCGAGCTCAATAAATGGGCGAGCGATCAACTGAAGTCGTCCTGGAGGGAAGAGCGAGAGTGCAGACAGTCCAAACTGTTCGTGAGTGGACCAGACGCAGCCAGAACTAAATGGCTCCTGGAAAAAACTCGCAAGGAAATTGGATTGCTGCGGGCCGCCCCCTTACTACTACTACTACTACTACTACTACTACTACTACATACACTAAACTATACTATATCTACTGCAAGTGTAAGTACTAATTAATTAATTAATTTACAACTTATTATCATTGTTTAATGAAAGGTAAAATATGAATAATTAGAAAAAAATAAGATAAAAGGTGTGTTATAGTAGTTATGTAAAAAAATGTTTATTTTGTTCATATTTTAAAAAGGTATTTTTTAAATTTATTTTTAAACCGCTGAATATTAAGAGTTTTAAATTGGTTAGGAACCTTGTTATATATCCGCGGAGCACTGCATGAAAACGAGCCTTGGAATAATTTAGATTTATGTCGAGGAATGGTTATATTTTCTTTAAAGCGAATAACTAATCTAATATCTTTTTTAATACATATTTTAGATTTAGTGGACAGACCGTCCCGCAAAATTTCCAAAAATTTTAACCGTATATGGTATGATATTTTTGTTTAACATTAACCCAGTATCTTTTCTAAATATTGAAAATTAAGTAGTAGTTTAACTTCATCCTGTATGTGGGTAAACACAAAACAATTTGATGTTTAATTTTTATTTTGTAATTATTACCTCCTTATCCTTAATACGTGGCAAAGATATTATATATATAATAGAAAAAAAAATTATATAACACTGAACTTACTTATATATATATGCTACGGTCACGCATAAACCTATTTTAATTAAATTTACTTGGAGTTGAAATTCAAGCGCGGATTTGTGGGGAGGGGTAAGGGAGTTAAAATTTTATTTCCTCCCTTAACCCAAATATTGTGTCATAAACAAATAAAACCATAAACCAAATTAGGACAGTTTAATCTAGGAAAAAAGCATGGAAAAAAGCCTACAATAAAAATTATTATAACCCAAATCCAACCCAATTCAGGCTAGACCCACCCAACCCAACCAAAAATATATATTTTTTTATTTTCACGTATTTTTTTCTTCTGGTTTTTTTTGGGGGATTTTTTCCCTTTAACGACTTATTGTTACGTTCATGTCAACTCTTTTGAAAGTCTGCGTAATAAAATGTATGCGGTCAATGGGTCTGTGAAAAAACTCGCCATTTCTTTTATCCGCCTCACTTTAGGCGCGTTTCTACAAGCTTAACATAGTTACTATTATTTTATCTTTCTAAATGCATTCGTCTAAGAGAGATCCAGCATACTACACCATCACAAAAAATATCCGCCTTTACACCCTTCGACCCCGTATATCTGTCAGGGGATAACTATCTCAAAAAGGTAGTTAGACAGAGGTTTCGAAGGGTATACAGGCGGTATGTTCCTGGTATGCTGGGTCTCTCTCAGACGAATGCATTTAGAAAAAGAGAATATTGGTAACTATTTTAAGCTCGCAGAAACGCGCCTTTTGTTTGGGTTCATTTCCCCGAATTCACGACGTATCTAGTGCCACTATCATCAAACACGGTCAAACTAAGAGAGAAGATATTATTTTGAGGCGTATGAAAGAGAAGGCGAGATGAAAGCACCTTATATGTACCGTAAAAGCGCCCGTCTTGCAACGCGGACGTAACATGCAACAAAATCGTGGTTTTAATCGGCCCTGTAGAGCCTAATACTTGGGCGTGTACGGTCTCCAACCTGTTCAGTTGTTGTTGTGAGAGGTAAGCGTGCGGTTGTTCTGTATAAATAAACCGTACGTTAAACGCCATTGATTTGCAATTATTTAAAAATTGTGTATCAAAATATAAAAAAATAAACCTTTAAAACTAAAATATAAGCATATATAATTAAAAGTCCTCTAAATACTCTATTTTTTATTCCAAGCAAGTGCTAAAAATACCCATCGATGGAGAAAATTATATATTTTTATGTTATCTTTGTTGCAAGTTAAATATTTATCATTACAACATGAAATTTCGTAAGAAACCGTCTGTGTTGCAAGTACGGAGCACTTATCATCTAACTTGCAACACCATGTGTCTTCGTGTTTTTAGATTTTTTTCTGTTATAATAGCATTTATAGTTGTTTCACAATTTCACTTTAAAGTTAAAAATTGTTGCAAGATGGGCGCTTTTACGGTAACCATTATTTTGAGAAATAACCTTAAAGAAAAGAAGAAAATATTTGTAAAAGAGAAACATGAGTATGTATTAGGTAGTTTCTATATACACACACAACAATGCTATCGCAGCAAACAGTGGTGGTCCGCATTATGTCCGGCCAAGTGCCGTCAACGTTGGGTAACCATATATCTGTATCTGCAAAACTATACCGGCCCCCTGATTTTTACATATGGGCTCCCTGTCCGAATAAAGAACGCATGGGCCAGTAATGGCCGTTTACGGTCAACGCCGGCGTATAAAATTTAATCACAAATAAAAAAGAGGTAAGAAAAATAAACACGACGTTTTTTAAAATAAAACAGTTATTTCAAGAATACAGGCCTCTAGGTAATAGAAAAAGAAGCCCTCTGTAAATCACGCTTTTTCGGAATATGCTCATGCTGCTTGATTTTATTTGGTTTTTTAAAATAATCGATATTTTGTCAACAGGAAATTTTTAAAATAATTCAAAATATGTCAAAAATGATGTAAAACCCCAAACTCGAATATCTATAGGTCGATAGGGTTTGAGTTTTAGCACTGGATTTAAAAGTGACTTGCTGAGTTGGTGTGATGAATGGAGTCTATTAAAACACAAAAGAATTGGGAATTAAGTTTTTTAGTAAAACGAATCCAAACTAATATAATTCGCCCTTGTTATATGCTAATAAGCACTTTATTTCTAGAAAAAAACATATAATGAAAACCTTATTTTATATACAGGTTTTTTTACTAAAAACTCAAAATATTCTAAGAGCCTCCTCGCCTAAACCAAAAGCAAAGGGTTTATGCCCGTGTGCACAGGTTCGGTTTGACATGCAAGCCGAGCTTAAGCTTTAGTTTTGTTTTGCAAGGGTGTGGAATATCATGTAAGTGGTACTTAAGCTGTAGTTAAGATAAGCCGTAGAATTACTTCGGCTTAAGGGCATTTTTAGGTTATGTGAGGTATTTTTTTTGATTATGTTTTTAAACAAAAGCCATTAATTTATTCAGATTATAAAACTGTTCCGTTGCCTTCAAATATTTCTGTGGTTGTAATAGTGGCCTGTGCTTAAAATGGAACTTCTTTGGGATTACGAAGAAGATGAAGAATTAGACTTTGTAATTAATGTAATACCTACCAAGAAGGATTTTTCAAAAAATGAGATGAAGATACCTTTTACAAAAGGTTTTATTTTAAAAGAAAACGCAGATTTAACTTTCACTATTTTTAATATTTACTTTTAATCGTTAACTTACAGTCTATTAGCTGTTCTTGTTCTTACTCTCTTTCTATCCTATCCACGGTCCCTTGTATTTATTCAAGGGACCATGTATCCTATCGAAAAACTTTTTTTAAGTTCTGCTATCCGGCATATTTATATAAGCCGACATCACTCTCGACTCACCCGGAACATTCTAGTCTTTGTCTTACTCATCTAAACCTATCTACATCTTCCTTGAATATTCGGAAATGGTCGCGTGAATTCTTTTATTTTCTTTAACGCCGCTTTGCTACTACAGTTTAATCTAATTACGCTAGATGGAAGAGTATGTGACAAAATTTCAATAAATATTGTTTTAATTTTCTTAACACCTTCTCCAAATTTTGTCACATTAAAAAAAAACTCATAAAAGCTTATAAAACTAAAAAACTTATAAAACTTAATGTAAAACACTTCCTAAACTAATAAACAATTTTTAAACTTGTGTAAAATGTCTGCTACTTGATTTTCTGTTGGACAGTAATATAATTTTAACAATCCCTTTTTTACTTTTTCGCTTATAAAATGATACCTTACATCTATATGTTTACTTCTCCTATTCATTTGTCCATTTTTAACCATCCTGATTGCACTCTGGTTGTCTAGCTTCAGCTCTATATTCAAATTGCTATCAATCATTTCTTCTATCAATGACTTTAGATACATGAGCTCCTTGGTACATTCTGCAGCAGCAATGAACTCTGCCTCAGTACTTGACAGAGCCACTATTGGTTGTCTTCTTGATGTCCAGAGTATTGGTGCTCCGCAGTAGAATACTACATATCCACTTGTACTTTTTCTTGATACAACGTCTTCAGCAAAATCAGAGTCACAATAGGCTGTCAGGTGGTTAACGTCTCCATTTTTGTCAAATCTGATTCCATTATCTCGGTACGTGTTCAAATACTTCAGGATTCTTTTTACATTTGTCACGTCCCTCTCTGCTGCTTCTTCCATTTTCCTGCTACACATGTTTACTGCAAATGTCACATCTGGTCTGGTTTTATTTGTTAGATATAAAAAACTTCCTATGGCTTCTCAGTATGGGTAATCTTTATTTCTTTCTGTAAAATCTTCGGTATTATTGTAAAACATTGGTGTTTTTGTTGTATCATTCATTTTAAACTTCTCTAGGATTGTCTCTATGTACTGTATTTGTCTCGGTATTAGATTTTCGTTCTTGTTATTTCTAGTCCTAGGAATTTATTAGGCTCCTTACTTTCTGTCATTTCAAACTCTATTTTCAGTGATCCTAGTAGCTTCTGTAAATCTGTCAAATTCCTTTTGTCGCATATCAAAATTCCATCATCTACGTATATTACCAAAAACATAGTTCCTTCTTTGTTTCTAAAGATACATTGTTCATTTTTTAAACTTTTCAGTCCATTTGTAGCCATTGTATTGGTGCTTGCTTTAATCCATATAATGATTTTCTTAAAAGGCACACTTTATTTTTCTTGTTGTCAAACCCTTCGGGAACCTCCATGTAAACTTTTTCTTCCAAATCTCCATATAAAAAGCTGTTTTAATGTCAAACTTTCTTATCTCATAGTTTATCACTGTGGCTATAGCAAACAGAACACGTAAAGCATTCATATTCACCACTGGACTAAAGACTTCTTGGTAGTCTATTCCTTTTTTCTGTTGGCAGCCTCGTACTACCAATCTTGCTTGGTATTTTTCATCATCTTTAATTCTGAATACTCATTTATTCGTCAGAATTTTCTTGCCGTCTGCTTCAGTTCGGTCTACATAGTCCCAGGTTCGGTTTTTCATCAGTGAATGTTTTTTGTCCTTTATTGCCTTTTGCCATTTGATTTTATTATTACCATTTAAGGCTTCTTCATAACTTAACATAGCTATGACTGTATAGTCCATCTCATAGTCTTGTTGCCACACAGGTCTTCTAGTTTGTCTTCTCTCAAGGTTTTGTTCCTGTTGATCTACACCTTCTCCTAAGTTTGAATCATTATCTGACTGGTCTATGGTGTCTTCAAATTCATCACCAGATTCTACCGTTTCATTCTGTTGTTGCTGTGACTGTGGATCTTCTTTTTCCTCTGTAACTGATACTTTGCTTGGATTTTGCTCTTTTTTGTTTTTATTTGTTTCTCCAAACACAACATCTCTGTGTATTGTTACTTTATTCTCTTTTTCATTCCATGATGTGTATTGTTGCTTTATTCTCTTTTTCATTCCATAATCTGTAGCCATGTCTTGCATATCCTATAAAAATGTACTTTTTGCTTCTTTCATCTAGTTTTTTCAAATAACCCAGTACTTTTGCATGCGCTTCACTGCCAAATACTTGCAAATTTGACAGGTTTGGTCTTCGTCCGGTCCATTTTTCTACTGGTGTTACTGGTAGGGTCTCCGTTGGGCTTCTGTTTATAAGATATGTAGCAAAACGTACAGAACACCCCAGAATTGTTTATCTAAGCATGAGTCAAAGATCAAAGCTCTTGCTTTTTCCAACAATGTTCGGTTCAATCTCTCTGCTTTTCCATTCAGCTGCGGGGTGTATATTATTGTATTTTCTTGGACTATTCCTCTGCTTCTACACCAAGCTTTTAGTCTGTTATTGACATATTCTGTCCCATTGTCACATCTTAGCTTGGAAATTTTTAGGTTTTTGAAAGATTCTACTTCTTCCACATATTCCTTGACATAGTTGAACACTTCTTCTTTGCTTTCTAGTAGGTAGATCATTGTAAAATATCAGGAATGTCAGTATGTATCGTTTTCCATCTCATGTGACAGGATCAATCGGACCACACAAGTCAGTGTGTACTATCTCTAGTGGTCTTTTAGCTCTGTCTTTTTCTTTCTTAAATGGCAATCGTGTTTGCTTGGCTTTTAGGCATATTTCGCAGATTTTATCTATGTGGTCACAGTCGTTTTTACTTAAGTTCATACCTGTAGACAGTTCGGTCAGCTTTTTCATATTTTGTAGTCCCAAATGTCCTAGTTTTCGGTGCCATAAATTTGCATTTTCTTTGCTCTTTTCTGCAAGAAAACTGTGCTCCTCATTTTCGTTGCATAGATTCACCATGTACAAGCCATTATTTGTTTCTATTCCTTCTAGGACGGTCTGATTTTCATTTTGCACCATCACTTTGTTTTTGGTGAAAGTCACCACACCATTTTTTTCTGTTAGTGCATTTCCTGATAGTAGATTTTGCCCCAAATCTGGCACATAAAGAAATTCTTGCAAAATGCACTTGTCTGTGTGTAATTTTTTGATTTCTGAGCTGATCATCGAGCCATTGTTCGCCACTTTTAGGTTGGTTTGTTTTCTTTTTATTTCTGTCATGGGTTCTTGGACCTTTATCATTTGTGCCGTAGCCCCAGAATCGACGACAAAATTAATGCTTTTGTTTTTTATACGATTTCGTTCTGCTGTGGTCATGAACACTAATCCTCCTTGTTGATTCTTATTATTTTGCCTTGACCGATCTTTATAAAAGCAATTTTGCTCAGTATGGTTCGGTCTTTTACAGATACTGCAGGGCTTTCTTGTTGTCTATTTTGTTTCTTCGGTTTATCTGCAGGTCCTTGCATAGTGCCCTGGTAATCCACATTTCAAACATTTTTGGTCTGTTTCCTTCTTATTTCTGCACGTTTCCTTTGTATGTCCTCTTTTTCTGCAGATTTTGCAGAATTTTTCTGAGGCCTTGAATGCTACCTCTTCTTCGCTCTGTAATTCTGCTTTGTTTCTCGACTCTTCCGCTAAGAGCCTTGATGTTAAGTTTGTCAGGGTTTTATCTTCCTTTCGACGTGAGTCCCAGGCTGTGACAAAATGTCGATATTGATCAGGTAGCGTGGATAATAATTTGGAGATAACCATACTTTCGTTTATATCTTAATTCAGGGTCTTTAATCGATGCACCAGGTTTTCTAACCTAGAAATGTATGTTGCCATATCGGTCCCTTTTTCATACTTGTAATTGAAAAACTGCTGGAGAAGATTGCATTTTTCATCTTCGGTATCCTTTTCAAAAATTTTCTGTAGTTTGTCATACATTTCTTTACTGCTGGAACAGTTTATTATGTGCATTATGTTCTTCTTATCTTCTGGGCTTTGGCATCCTGTTTTATCCACTCTGTTTTTTCTTTATCTTGGGAAAGAGAATTTTATTTTACCACTGACAATATCGCATAGCGCACTGGCTTTGAAGAATATCTGGACTTCAAACTTCCAGATTTCGTAGCTCCTTGAATCCACTAATTTTTCAATCTGGCTGATTTCTTCACTGGACATTTGTCTTTTATTTTATTTTCTGCCAGAATCAATCTTAGTCTGGGTATCACTTCTTTCTTCTTAGTGTCCTTCTGGGCAGCAGTCATCTTTTCTGTTTCTTTTCTTCCAGAGTCCACTCCTGGTCTGGGTATCACTAATTCCTTCTTCTCTCTTATTAGAGTACTTCTGGGCCCATAACCTGTCAAGATTTTAGCCTGGTCTTAATTTATTCTTATTTTATTTTAAAAGAAAACGCAGATTTAACTTTCACTATTTTTATTATTTACTTTTAATCGTGAACTCACAGTCTATTCGCTGTTCTTGTTCTTACTCTGTTTCTATCCTATCGAAAAACTTTTTTTAAGCTCTGCTATCCGGCGTATTTATATAAGCCGACATCACTCTCGACTCACCCGGAACATTCTAGTCTTTGTATTACTCATCTAGACCTGTCTACATCTTACCGTGAAGTCCGGGGGACAAGTATCGGGCCAACACTAAGCCGCATAGTTGTCTATATGGGCCCCAACACAACCCCACCTACAGGTATAACTTTAGTTTTTTGCATGTTGTTGTAATTTTCCTTTTTTAATAGCTTCCTCATGTAGTTAACAAACAAATCAACAAAATTATAATAAAGAGACTGCAAACTCCAAGCGTGGACCTGGTCTTACATCTAATAGAGGAGGGGGGAGTCAGATTTCAAATTATTTATTTACCTAAAATTTGTTGATCACAGCATGTTTCAAAGCTCCAAAAAATTTTGAGAAAATTACACGAGAAACGTTACACAAATAAAATTAAAATAACAAAAATCAATGGCATAATAGTGCCGCAGTCGAAAGTTTTGAGAAAATTATACGCCATTTTTCACACAAAATTAAACTGAAATCGCAAGCACCCTCCCCCGCCCCCCCCCCCCCCGAAATCTGCGATTCCCAAAAAATTATACATGCAGAAGATATTAAAAAGCGAAAGTAGGTAGGTACTTACGACATATTATTTATATGTGTAATTTGTCATACGGTATAGTAAATTATAATTTTCGCAATAATGACTTGCATTAATTTTGTTCATTCTCCACAAATATTTTTGCCTCTCTTTGGTACAAATAAATAGGTAGATTTTGATATATTTCTAAGTTGTTCGTGTAATATATATTTACCTCCCTTACTCCCACCACAAATCTGAGCTTAATTCTATATCCTATAAGGAAACCCATTTAAATTATTACAATAAGCGAATGTAGGTAGGTACCTTATAAACGACATATTATTTATATATGTAATTTGTCATACGGTATAGTAAATTATAATTTTCGCATAACGGCTTGCATTAATTTTGGTCATTCTCCACAAATGATTTTGCCTCCCTTTAGTACAAATAAATAGGTAGATTTTGATATATTTCTAAGTTGTTCGTGTAATACTTACTTACTCACACACAAATCCGAGCTTAATTCTATATCCTATAAGGAAAACCCATTTAAATTTTTAAAAAAATTATTACAATACCCTAGGCATTACCCTACTGTGATATTTGTATATTAATTCAGATAATTCCGACCACAATTCCGACTACCTAAAATTGGGAGTATAATTGAAAAAAAATCTTTCTCTAATAAATGGCCTACCAAAGGCGCAATTACACAGACGAACATGCTCAAACAAAAGCTCGTGCAAAAGATCTAAAATTTTTTGCGTGAACATTTTTGTGATCTTTTCTTTGAACATTTTGTTCGGGTAAATTTTTGAGCAAATTATTGCTATCTATTTTGGAAACATATTTTTAAAGATGAGAATAAATGAAATTTCACATCAGTGATCAGTGATCTCAATTCTTTAAAAAAATGGAACACCAACTTTTATTTTAAATTTTTGTGAAAAAAAGCCGACGGCAAGCGAAACATTATTCTTGGCTATCAGTTTTGTCACATGGATTACGGTTACCCACAGTATTTTTTTCTTAGGGTTTTTCCCGGATTTTTTTGCCCGGGGGATTTTTTGGGATTTTCTTGCGATTTTTTTTTTACAAGGGTTTTTTCCTAAATTCGAAAAACAACCAAAGAAAATTTTTCTTTTCCAAAAAAATTTTCAGTTTTTCAAATATCGGCAAAATACTCAAAAATTGCACTTTTAAGCGGTAATCCGCGCCTCACGACTATGAGGAGTGGTGGGGAGGGGATTTTTTATTAAACATATTTTTGTAACTGTACTTTAGCCTTAGCTTTGATCGTTTTTTTTTAATTCCTCACACCAGATTAACCTAGTTAGTTTAAGGCCCCAAGGGTTGCTTAAAAAAATATTTACTGTCAATTTAATGTAATAATCAAGGTCGATTACTGACACTGAACAAACAATATGCAAACGGGAAACATTCCGATTCAAAATTCTAGTCTATTACTGTTAAATTATATTTTTTAGACAAGGGTCGGGATCGTAGGGTTGTAAAAGTGGGTAATAAACGGGTATTATTTAAACCGAACGTGCTTTTGTTCATATATTAACTAAACTAGGAAGTAAAATAAGAGATATTCTTTTAAACGTAAATTTTTATCATTACATTTTAGGCAACAGCAATAAATAAGGGCGATTATTTCTTTTATTCTCGTTTTTTTACAACCCCAAAAAAGTTACAAGTATACTGGCATATTCCCTATAAAAATCAAATCAATCGAAGTTGCTTATGTTATTCCGTCGGAAAGCACTTAATTAAAAATACCTTGTTTTAAAACTTAGTCTTTCTATTTTCAGTTAAGTTCAATGAATTCCCATAAAACTATAAAATTTAAATTTGTAAGAAATTTCTATACCAACATTTCTTCAAACAAATTTTGCTTAACATTCTCTCCAAAATTTCTGTGAGTCTTTTTTTACGAGATTTTGCTCAAACTTTTCTTTGAACATTTTGCTCAAGAGGCTCGTGTAAATGTTTGTCGGCATTTCAACATCAAAGGAAAGTTTGTCTGTGTAAATGCGCCTTAAGATGAAACGTGTGTATTAAAATCACACCTGTGAATCACCCTTGTGGCGGCAATAAAAATCAAAGGTTTAAATTTTGGGGATTTTAAATAATTTATTATTAATAAAGCACTTGGCTTGTTTGAGATGTCCAAAAAAATCCAAAAATAGTATTAAAATGCAATAACACCTTCCAAATGAACAAGAAATTATTTCATTTATGGCATTCGGATTTTGTCAAAGCCTACTTTTTGCAGGTGTCATATTTTCTATAAAAGGCTCCCCCGCCAAATCAGGAGAGATCAGTTTTTTCTTAAAGCTCATTAAAGTATGTATGTCTAAGTACAGAAAAATTAAAAATAAATAATATTCATTGTGTCCTTTTGCTAAAGAAAAAGTAAATTCAAAAACATGTGGCTATTTTATAAATCCATATTAATTTATTGGGGTTAACTGTGGCAAGAAAGACTTAATCCTAAATGTCCCATAACCCTGCCAAAAAAACCGCATCAAAACTCATAAAATCTGTTCAAGTCTTCAACAGATATTAAGAGATTTGACTAGCTTGACGAAATTTGACCAGCCAGATTATTTGTCCTATGAAAACTTATGAAAACTGAACAGCTTTTACCATATTTCACGAGAAATAATTTTTCACTCTCGAGAATTGACAAGATTTTAGGAGTTCCTATAAGGCATGTTTCATAAACCGCATCAAAAATATATTAAATCTGGTAAAATCTTGTCAAATTTTTTGGCAGGGAATTTATAGAAAAGGTCGTCAATGTATACTCTGCCTCTTTAAAATAATTTAGTAGATTCCCAGCAAACACAAATCGTCGGCATTGAATCGGGCCAACGTCGACAACGTCGGCAGTGTGTCGGCATCGGCGACTACACTCTGCCCCGATGTTGGTCAGATTGCGATTTTCAGTTTTCGGTCAATAATCGGCAACTGATGGAGGTCCACATTACTACAGTCGACTTTATGCCGATACCACTTTAGGACCGACGATGGTCCGATTGGAACTTTGTTTAATCGGTCGAAAATCGGCAACTGACGATGGCTCGATTTACTATAGTCGACATTATGCCGAAGTCCACTTTTTTTGTTACTTTGTTAATCGGACGAGAATCGGCAACTGACGACGACCCGATTTACTATAGTCGACATTATTCCAACGCAAACCTTATCTGCGTTAGGGCCGATGATGGTCCGATAGGAACTTTCTTTAATCGGTCGAGAATCGGCAACTGACGATGGCCCAATTTACTATAGTCGACTTTATGCCGACGCCTACTTTATCTGACGGAGGTCCACATTACTACAGTCGACTTTATGCCGATACCACTTGAGGACCGACGATGGTCCGATTGAAACTTTGTTTAATAGGACGAGAATCGGCAACTGACGATGGCCCGATTTACTATATTCGACATTATGCCACCGCAAACCTTATCTGCTTTAGGGCCAATGTCGACAACGTCGGCAGTGTGTGTGTGATTTTCAGTTTTCGGGCAATAATCGGTAACTGACGGAGGTCCACATTACTACAGTCGACTTTATGCCGATACCACTTTAGGACCGACGATGGTCCGATTGGAACTTTGTTTAATCGGTCGAGAATCGGCAACTGACGATGGCCCGATTTACTATAGTCGACTTTATGCCGACGACCACTTTATCTGCTTTAGGGCCGACGATGGACCGATTGGAACTGTTTGATTGGTCGAGAATCAGCAACCGACAATGATCCGATTATGTCACCTTAAAATTTTTAAACTGCTTAATAGTTTCTTCCTAGTATGTAGAGATGGCGCTAATGTCACTATGTTCCCTGTACAGTGAAGGATAATATTATAGTTGCAGTGGTTGGTGACCCAATTTTTTTAGTTTGTTGTTGACCTGGTTGGGATTGGGGTCAGTGGTGATTGATCAAAGAAACAACTTAATTATTGCCGACATATTTCGCATTTATTTCAATGCATCCTCAGGACTCTGAAAGAACCGAGAAGAAATGGTTTTTAACACAGCATAAAACAAAAATTTTTTTTTATATAGAGAAAATTACAAGAATGTTTAGAGCAGAAAAACTTCTTTTTTTTTATTTTAAATACTCAATACTACGTAGATTTACGCATTATTTTTTGTGGTAAGTCTTTAGTCAACAAAATTAAATTTTTCAAAAATTTTTAAAAACCCATTAAAAAAATTTTTTTCCAAGAATTAAAAAATTAAAAAATTTAAAAAAATCTCTTAAAAATTGAAACAGTTAGTTATAGAATAAAAAAACTGTTAAAAACAATAAGAAAAAAAAGAGACAAAAACATAGTACAAAAATACAATTACCATTTCGCTAGAGAAAAAAAACAAAAAAGACACAAAAAACAAGTTTTCTTACTTACCTAATTTTAGTTTCTTTTTGTCACAGAAAAATCTTATCATGCTATTTTGTTGCTGATAAAAAACATAGATATAACGACACAGAACTGTACACAATTAAAAACACGTTACAAGGAATAATAGGATGTCTTATAATACATAATAATTATTTTGTTGTTGTTTTTCATTTGCTTAAACTAATGGTACTGTTAATAGCACCAATACGATTCGATAGGTACTTTTTATCTTGTAAACGTTTTTTTATGATGAAAGTTTATCTTGTGGAAAAAAAACCACAACAACAACAAATTTAAATTTTTAATTCTTGTTATGAAGAAAATGTACTGAGTGTTGCAAAATTGAAAAGCCAAACTATATGAATCTAGGCGTGAAAATGTCAGGTGTGCAGAAAATAAAGTGTGGTATTTGTGATCAAAATATACCTAAAACCAAGTCAAAATTGTTATGTGGGACGTGCAAACGATGGTTCCACCCCGATTGCGTAGGGGTAGATGAAGAAGAGCTGCGAAATATAGGAAAAACCAAGACATGGGCCTGTGGAAAATGTAAGCATTCCCGAAGTGAGGTTAGAAACAGTCAAGGTCCTTCAAACAACCTTGATCGCCACTTGCCCATAGCCAATTCGCTGCGAACTTCATTTGGCGGTAGTTCAAATGCACCTGTCGAAAATCAGCTGTTTCATGAAAACAAGCAAATTTTGATAGAAATACAAAATATGCGTAAAGAGTTTAAAGAATTTTAGGAATCGTTGAGTTTTCTAAATCAGTTGCTAGAAACAGACCCATAGATTAAGGAACTATAGATCCGTCACTTCACCCTTCCCGCCAATAATTATTTTTCGCGAAAAGTGCGGTTATGTTTCCGCGTGCAAAGGAACTGCCAACATAATAATATTTAGGTTGGCAATATTCTTTCTAGAAATCTGCAGCTCCTCCTCTTACCCCTTCTAGGGTTGTCCGTCAGAGGGCACATTATTACAAAAGTGACAGAATGTCGATTATGACTCATAACTTATGAGTTCCATTTTGATAACTCAGGTTTGCCAAGGCTTTTAAAAAGTGATTTTGTGATTATTCCTGTTCAAAAAAATTGTGATTTTATCCGTCGATTACAATGGCTGAGAAACAAAGAGTTAGAGTGTGTTGTATTCAAAGCTGCGGAGACCGTGCCATGATCCCAATAAAAAAACGGGGAGACATCGTTTCCCCAAAGGCAATCCTGTAATTTTTCAGAAGTATAGTGAAGCCGTTAAACGCGAATAAACTAAGTGCTGATGAACAGATTTTACGTGTGTGATAAATATTTTGCTCCAGAGGACATTTTGCAGACTGGACGCAGAGGTCTTAGAGAGTGAGAGAAGTGATGATATTTTTTTCTGTTTCACAAATTTAGTTTGGAATACAAACGAGTGGCATTTATTGTTTTTTATGTACTAAAAACAAGATATAAACATTTTAAAGAAAATTATTTAATATTTAAAAAAGCACAGACAAGATCATATTGTAATAGTTTCTTTATTAATAAAACAACCAGAGGTCTTGTACTACAAGTGCATTATTATGGGTAATTTGAATTTATTTCTTAAAAATATGCTTTTTTATTTTAACTTAACATAAGTAAAAATTTTGTTTTGTGTCTAGTCTAAAAACTAAACACAAATTGCTTTGCAAAGAAAGAACCCTACACAAATTACATTGGAAATGGCTATTGGCTAAATGTCATAATTTTTTTATATGTTGTAGTACTCAATAAACAAGGCACAAAAATAAAAAACCGAGATACGGAGCAGCTTTCTGAGATATGGGGCTTCAAAGTTGACGTGTTTTAAGGCTATATCTTTTTTTCACAACTTTGTTGATTACCGCCAAAATAAAATAATTCGTTTCTGTATTTGTCCTGAATGAAACACCCTTTCCATCCAAGTAATAATGTTCTTATATGGGTCATTTGGTACCACCAACCAACCGGCGGTAATCAACAAAGTTGTGAAAAAAAAACTTGTACCATGTCCAAAAATATAGCCTAAAAACACGTCAACTTTAAAGCTATATATCTCAGAAAGTAATCCTGCTCCCTATCTCGTTTTTTTTAATTTTTGTGCTTTGTTGATCAAGTACTACAAAATATAAAAAAATTATGACATTTAGCCGACAGCCATTTTCAATGTAATTTGTGCAGGGTCCTTTAAAAAAAAGCGAAAATTTAAGCGAGCACCATCTAGTGGTCATATTACAAACTAACAAAAAATCGATAGTACGGTTATCGCGAATTTAACCGTGAGTCATCTAGTGGTCGTATTACAAATTAAAAAAGAAAAATCAATATAAAAGTATGGTTATTGGTCGCGTGCATATCTGCGCAGACTCGCCAAACTCCAAATAGTTCCGAACCGTTTAACACGTAACTGTCGTATCTATTGTAGCTCCTTAATCTATGCAGACCGAGAGAAGAACGAAAAAATGTTAACAGAAATAAATATTATAAAGGGTGAAAATCAACTCTTAAAACAAGAACTGCAATATGTCCAAAAATTTGTGGAAAGGCAGGAGACTCAACAAATTCAAAATAACTTGGTGATCTACGGGCTGTGTAGTGACACAGAAGAAGATGAAATGGTAAAGAGCAAAGCCATGAAAGTTCTTGCATATGTTGACAAGAATGTAACAGCCGAAGAAATTAAGAGTTTCAAGTTAATAAAATCAAAAGAGAACAGAGCTGCTGTGCAAGTTTCTTTTGAAAATAATAAACGGAAAGTGGCCATACTAAAAGGCAGGTACCCAAAAAAGAAAAATCATCGGAGAAATGTGCAATATCCCTAATGTTAGGGACATCTACATCAACAAGGAGATGACTGCCAGAACATACAAACTTTTGAAAGAATTATATAAGTTAAAGGGATATGGTTACAAATATGTCTGGCAAAGACTTACAGACAATGGTAACATGGTCAAAATAAGTTCCATTGAACAGATCGCCGAAATGATTGAAAATGCAAGGTGAACATATAACTAACCAAATAAATTTGTTATCCAGCTGCTAAAATGGCACAAAATAGTATTTTGGAAACTGTGATTGTAAGTATTGTGATAAAAGCTCTGTTATAAACTATCCATTAAATGATCTCAACATAATCCATATTAATATATGCAGTATCTCAAAAAACTTTGACAATCTATTAGCATATCTTAGCTTATATAAATGCAGCTTTGATATTATTGGTGTCTCAGAAACACAACGAATCTCGGATATAAATAACCTTCAAATTCCAGGGTATGACTCTTTTTTTAACGAAAGTGCAATCAATAAATGTGATGGCTTCTTGTTTTATGTTAAAAGTGACTTAGTGCGAGATTGCTCAATTATAAATATAGGGTTAACTAAATTTCTAAGAATAGTTTTAAATAAAAATAATATCACCACTGGGCTAGTAGGGTATTATAGGTTACCATCACTGGATGTACAGAACTTTTTACCAAATTTAGAGAATTTGTATTCAGAAAGACTGCAAAAACTGTTTGATATTGAAATATTTTTAGGTGACATTAACATTGATATCTTAGAAACTAATAGAACTGAAGTCACAGACTATATAAATTGCCTAGAGAGTTTTGGATTTCACAGCCAAATTAACAAACCAACTAGAGTACAGGTGGGATGTAAATCTTCTTGTTTGGATCATTTTTTCGTTAGGATATTGGATAAGCACCTAGATATTGAATCTAAAATTATGCAATGTGGAATGTCGGATCATTACCCTACAATATTAAATATCAAACTAAAAGAATGCAAAAAAAATTAAATCAAACTACTTACTCTAAAGTTGATAACAAAAAGTTAAGTAGGAACCTAAAAAATTAAAATTGGGATTGCCTTCTGCAGTCTCAGGATGCTGACTACTGTGCTGATTATTTCATTAACACAATTAAAAAACACTTAGATATAGCAACAGAAAAAAAAGCATGGAAAAGTAAAGAAAAAAAACTAAAACCATGGATAACACAGGGCATAATAAATTCAATCAGGCAAAGAGATAGGCTTAAGAAAATCAGCACAGTGACTCAGCAGACTGATGACTGCAGAAGGTATAGACTATATAGGGACCAATTAAGCACAATAATAAAACTAACAAAAAATAGATATTACACTGAAAAATTTAAACTGTCTAAAACTGATCCAAAAAAAACATGGGCACTGATCAAGCAGGCAACAAACGAGAAATGTAAAAATAGTTCTACCATTCAGTCAGTCATTGACCATGCAGGTCGGCAGTTAGATACTAGTGTAGAGGTGGCAGAATCTTTTAACACCTACTTTAGCCGAATAGGCAAAACGATGGCAAGTAAAATAATACCACCAGTGGTTGAGTTTGATGTGGAAAAAAACACAAATAATATGTCAATGTTTTTAAGACCAATAAATAAAAACGAATTAATAATTGAATTAAAAAGCTTAAAAAACGATTCAGCACCAGGATGGGATGGTTTAACTGTCAAAATTTTAAAAGATAATCATCAGTGCTTGCTTCAGCCACTTTTACATCTTGTAAATTTGATTTTTAAAAAGGGGCATTTTCCAGAATGCCTAAAAAAAGCAATTATTACTCCGATTCACAAGTCTGGTGATATAAAAATGCTTAATAACTACCGACCAATTTCATTAACTAGTAACCTCTCGAAACTTGTAGAAAAATGCATTAGGCTACGCCTAACTGAGTTCTTAGAAAAAAATAACCTCCTTGCAGAAAATCAGTTTGGATTTAAAAAAAGAACAAGCACAGAAGATGCTGTCATTTGTTTGACAGATCACATAAACCAAAGCTTTTTAAAGAATCAAAGGTGCATGGGAATTTTTCTGGACCTGGGAAAGGCGTTTGATACTGTGACACATCGAATTCTACTAAATAAGCTTAAAAAAATGGGAATTAGAGGCGTGGTGCTTAAGCTGCTAAAATCTTTTTTGCAAGACAGAACTCAAAGTGTACGAATAAACCAAACAGGGGACAGTGCTAGGTCCACTTCTTTTTAATATTTATGTAAATGAATTACTTAATTTGATACCCAAGGAGTGGGGGGACATGATCTGTTTTGCAGATGACACTTGCATCATCATTAAAGGAAAAACATGGGCGGAAGTAGCACTTTCTGCAGAAAAGATCATGAAGATGTTAAAAAGCTGGTTTGACAAAAATATTTTAACTCTAAATCTAAAAAAATCAAACTTTGTTTGTTTCTCAGTTACTAAATGGAATGCATCGACAATTACTGACATCACTGTACACAATCATAATTGTTTAGATCATACCCAGTGCAGTTGTAACCTAAAAATATATAAAATGGACAAAACTAAATATCTTGGTGTAATAATTGAATCAGAGTTAAGATGGGAAGATCATATCCAATATATCTCTGGTAAAATAAGAAAGCTTATTTTTAAATTTTACCAGTTAAGGGAACTAATGAATCTTCAAATGTTAAAAACAATATACTATGCACTGGTTGAGTCAATTCTAAATGACTGTATAACTGCATGGGGTGCGGAAAGTAAAACCATAATTGAACCACTCAAAATAACTCAAAAGTACATATTAAAGGTAATGTTAAACAAAACAAAATTGTATCCTACTGAAAATTTATATATTGAATCAAATGTGTTACGAATTAATCAAATCTATATAAAATCAGTGGTTAGATATACACTTAAAAATAAAAAATATTTACAAATAATAAAGCATAATAGTACAAGACATGCAAAAAATATCAGTGCATCCATTCCAAATACTAGAATTTCAAAATGCCAACAAAATCTTTTATATTCAACTCCCAAAATCTTTAATATGCTTCCTCTGGAATCTAAAACTAACCCTTTTCATAAAATTAAGAAAAAGCTCCATTTTTGATTGATAGAGAGGAAAATAACATGGTTTACCGCTGGTTAACTTGTTGTCTTTCTCTCATAGTTTCCTGACTTCTTTAATTAGTTATATAAACTATGTTTTAAAAATTTAAGTGAACACTAAGTACCTATATAGAAAATTTCTGAGAAAACTTTTCTTTTGTATAAAGATATTTTCCACATAAAATAAGACATTTTAATTAGGTATATAAATCTTGTTTTAAAAATTTAAGTGAACAATAAGTATATAGAAAACTATTTTCTTTTTATAAAGATATATTCTACGTAAGATAAGACATTTTCGCTTATGAATTATTATAAACTTTAGTATTTATCTATATAAATTTGTAGCAGCATATCCAAAGTGCACACACAGATGTTTCTTCCATAGTGCACTTACGTATTTAATTGTACCTGTAATATTTCTCTCATTGAATAAAAATTATAAAAATTATAATTAAAAAATTATAAATTATGTTCACTAGGTGGAAAAATAATAATATAAATGTTGACATTGGTTCTTTTCTTTTTGGTTTTTTTCTAAGGAATATTGGTAGACGTTGTATGATATTATAATATGATTGACTCAGATTTTCAATGTCCCGTCTAGTGTTGACAGAGTCGTATTTTTTTATACAAATCATTTCATCCAGAAGGCGTTTGGCTAGGTACTTCTGTCTACTCAAGACCTGTGCACTTTCAAAATCAAATTCATGTTTTGTTTCTCTAATGTGCTCTATTAATGATGTGGGATTTGCTACATTTCTTTTTTATGCATCTCGTCAGCCATACGTTGTTTAAAATATCTGCCTGTTTGGCCGATATAGTATTTTTAAGGACAAGTCTTGCACGGAATCCCATAGACGATACCTGATTCTAAATCTTTTGGTGTTTTAGTCTTAAGTTTAGTAAAAAAGTTTTTTCCAATTGTGTTTGTGTTGCTAAATGCAATTTTTATATCTTTATCTGACAGGACTCTCGCCACTCTCTCCGATAGGTTGCCAAGTATGAAGGATTTACTGTAACCTTGGTGTTAGGGTTATGAATTGGGGGTTGGGTTAAATATTTTTTGATCAGTGATTTTGGAAAGTTGTTTTTAGGCAATATTGCTCCAATGAATTTTATGTTTTTGTTGTGAAAAATGGGATTTGATAATTTTAAAGCTCTATATTTTAAGTTATTGATTATATTTATTTTTTGTTGAAATACGTGGGCAGAGTGGTAGTTGAGAAACCTTTCAGAAAAAGTGGGCTTGTGATACCCATCAGTCAATAAGGTGTTATCATTATTTCTTACTATCGTAACATCCAAAAATGGTAATTTACCATCTTTCTCCATTTCGATAGTAAATTAGAGTTTGGGATGATAAGAGTTAAAGATCTGTAATATTTCATCTGTAGCGTCTACGGGAATTGCCGTAAAAATGTCGTCTAGAAATTGAAGAAAAAATTATAATGTCCGCACATATTGGCGACATGCAATTTCCCATTCCCAAACCAGAAATTTGTTTATAGAATAAGTTGTTGAAGTTGAAGTAACTAGATTGAACACACAGATAATAAGTAAAAACACATAGTTCTATAATTCTGTAGTCGGTTTGGGAAACAGCAATTTCTCATACAACAAAAGCCTCTATAGTATTTGTAATCAGTGTTCTCTGTAGGCTTAAATAAATTTCTATCAGTCAATAGCTATAATATTAAATCGTTTCATACAGTATTCTATGCAAATTTCAATAAGTAAAAACACATATTTCTATGATTTTGTAGTCGGTTTGGCAAACAGCAATTCCTTATCAAACAAAAGCCTCTATAAGTATTCATAGTCATGGATTCATACATACCTATATAAGAATCTAAATGTAACAATTTAGTAGATATATGTGAGCCAAAATATATAAGATTTTATCATTTTAAATAGGATTCTGAATGAATTCTGAGAGTTTCTATGGGAGTGAAGAAGTTCAATAATGTTTCCTATAAGCCTTCATAAGAATTTATGTTAAAGTTTCAGAGGTCTCTGTGAAGACTTTATCAGTTTAAATAGGATTCTGAATAGGTTTCAATATGTTTCCTATACATATAAGCCAAAACATATAAAATTGTATTAGTTTGTATAGCATTCCCGGTAGGTTTCAATGTTTCCTATATGCACGTACGAGAATCTATGTCAATGTTTAAGAGGTGTATATAAGCAAAAACATAAAGAGTTTATTGGTTTGTATAAGAGCCTCGATAGTTTTCAATAGGTTTCCCATATTCACGTACAAGGACCTATATATCAATAAAATTGTATTAGTTTGTAGTATTTTGGATAGGTTTCAATAGGTTTTCGAAGTGTATGTTATCAAAAACATGGATAGGTTTAAATATGTTTCCTATTTGATTATATAAGAATCTAAATATTAATATGTTTATATGCCCGCATAAGATTCTATGTTAATTTCAAAAGGTGTGTGACCCAAAACATCCAAGATTTTTAAAATATTTGACAAAAATATCAAGCTGTAAGTTTTAGTTTCAGAGTTATTTTATTGTTGTGGTCCTATTATTATGCCATGGCCCACTTAGATTTTAATAATACAATAATACGTTTTTTTTTTAATGGAACACTCTGTATAATTTTTTATTTACTTTATCTCTGACTCAAAAAATGTTTAATTATGTTACCTTTGTCTCAGTCATTCAATAAACTGATAAAATCGTTGCCATAAGAGTAATGCGTTGAATAAAGAACCACTTAAACTATATATCTTATATATTTTAAATAGTCTTTGTTTCGACCTTACAGGACCAAACTTAAAAAAAAATCAGGGAAGGTTTACAAAATTAAACATTTTTGCACAAAAATACAAGCAGTCTTCTTCACTTCAATTTATACAAATTGAGTATGCAGCCAATAACGGACCCATTTATACAGAAAAAAAGAACGTGTACATACTATATCATGAGATAATTTCAATAATTTTATATTTTTGTGAAATATGTCTAACAATAATAAACTTACTTACACATTATAAATTCTTATAGCAATAAACTTCCCTTTTTCTCCTTTTTTTCTGTGCTCCTGTCCCCAAGACCTATAAAGGGAGCCCGCAGTCAGCTTGTTACCATATTTTCTGCTTTGTGTTATAATTTTTTTATTTCCAGCAACCAGCAGAATCTAAAAAATATTAAGAAATAGGTTTAAATATACTTAAATATATATTGTGGTTTATATGAAAGAGGTATAGAAGAAGTGATGATATATCTATTTAACTTCATAGGACCAAAAGTAAAAAAGTTCTAAAAGCAGTGAATGATTTGTTTCACCAATGATATGTCAATATTTAAAAAAAATATGTAACAAAAAACAGACTTACATATTATAAATTCTCATAGTATTTTCTAATTTTTTTTGTGTCCCAGTCCTCAAGCCCTATAAAGACAGGCCAAAGACAGCTTTCTACCATATTTTCTGCATTGTGTTATTATTTCGTATTTGCAGAACAAGCAGCATCTAAAAAATATTAAATAAGTTCAAAAATAAGTATATATGTTTTTGATTATATGAATGAGGTATACAAGAAAATTAAAAGCACTGATAGATTCGTTTTTTCACTGATGTCATGACATAATTTCAATATTTTTGAAAAAATATGTCTAACAAAACTGGTACTTACCTACTTGTTATAAATTTTTATAGTAATAAAATTATCTTTTTCCCATTTCTTCTGCGTTTTCATTCCCAAACCCTATAAGGACAGTCTGCAGCAAGCTCTTTATCATATTTTTAGTTATATAGAATTGCGTTATTTCTTATTTGTAGAACAAGCAGCATCTAAAAAATATTCATTATTATATTATATTATATTATATTATACATTATATTATTCATAAATAATTTTAAAAATTCTTGTTTATATGAATGAGATATAGAACTTCACAGGACCAAAAATTTTAAAGAAATCTTCAGGTAGGTTTATGAAAAAATAAACCTGTACAATACTAAAAGCAGTGATTGATTTTTTTCTTCATTGATATGTCATGAGATATTTTCAATATAAAAAAAATATAGGTCTTACAAAAAACATATAAATATATTACCTATTATAAAGTATTATAGTAATATTCTCCTTTCTTCTCTTTTCCCTTCCCCAAGCCCTATAAGGGCAGCCTGCAACCAGCTTTTGACCATTTTTACTGCTTTGCATTATTATTTCTTATTTACAGCAACATGCAACATCTAAAAAATATTCATAAATTAGTTAAAGTTCCAAATCTCTTTATTTGTAAAAATTTTAAATGTATATCAAGTAATCAAATACAAAAATAATAAAACAGAAACTAATAGTTCATGCTCTACAACTTTTTTTAAGCGTTTTGTGACTTTGTATGATTATATATATTGGGACCCTCCAATTATTTTAGGAAGGGGACCCCTCCCCCACCCTGTGATGTGGGGGTAAAATCATTCCCTAAAGGCATATTTTTTTAGTTCTTTGCAAAATCAAAAACTATGATATTTATCAAAAAAATTGTGGTTACATTTTTTTTAGGCTATAAAATTATCTTTAATTTCAAGCTATAACAAATATAGATAGGTCTTCTCCTTTACACTCAACTTAACCCTAAAAAAACAATATTTTTGGGTATACTTGTTTCCCAACTTTAAAGATGTTTTTATATAAGTATATGTAATATAATTTATTATAAATTTAAATACTGCCCCCCCCCCCACCCGCTGAATTAGGCATATAGGGCATGAATAACTAGGTAAGCCTGGGGTTTTGAATTAAAAAATTTTTAAAGCTAAGTTTAAAGTAAAACAACAGATTCCCACTCCACCACTCCTATAGTCGTGAGGTGCAAATTACTATAAAATTATCTTTAAAATGATAAAAAACCAGATACGCCATTCTCCCCTCCTTACATCGTAAATTTACTGCAAATATAAGACATTATTAAGTGAAATAGAAAATTGTGTATTTTTTGGTTGTTTATTTATACTTAAACCTACCTATATATATCCAAAATATTTGAGAAATTTTCCAGTATTTTGGTTTAAAATGTTTATTTATAATTCGTGACTAGAAACTACATAATTATTATTTGTTAGGTATTTGTCATTTGTGTGTATTCTATAATACAGATAATAATTTACAAATATTAAATTTTTTAAACCCCTTTTTTTAGGGAGCTTCCACACTATAAAGCCACATTGACCCCCCCAATATTCAAGTTTGTGGGTTACCTATAGTGCTTGAATATACTTAATCGAAAACTAAAAAACTCTAATAACTGAGGTGAATCAATAATTGTATTTAAAATTCTAAAAAGAAGATTTTCCAAAGTCAATATGTTTAATAACTTAAAAATATCAAGATAAACAACATCTTCTAACGGAATTCCAAGCTTACCACAAAATGTAAAAAAAAATTCTATAACTATTCCAAATTATTAACATAACCATTATAGAATGGTATCCATATAGTGCTAGCAATGATCTCACGAGTGAGCAATATTGAAACAGTTTATAGTTGTATCAAATACTACTCCTAGTCCTTACTTACTTACTGCTGTGACTCTATTACTTGTTTTAACTTAAGTAATACTAAGTATTTATTTTAGTAGTGATTGATTATGCTGTGCATTTTATGGGGCATTTTATATTTTGTAAAATGGTACTACTGTTATTAAATTTTTTACTTTACTTTGACACACAAGTACTTTCTGGTGCCAATTAACAGGCCAGATTGGTAATATGAGCCTGGTTGCATGTGGAATGTAAGCCTATAGTGGTATACAGTATAATGCAACAAAAATAAACTATAGCAAATGCATGCTGCTGTTTATAGTGTTCTGTAAAAGCAGATTCAGAGTTCCATAAGGTAAGCAGTATGCGGTAAGATGCAAGGAAAATAAACTATAGCAAATGCATGCTGCTATTCAGAGTATTCCATAAGTTGCAAGCGATAAGACCAGCATGTTTGCTACTGTTTATTTTCCTTGCGTCTTACAACATACCTCATATTGCTTACCTTAGCGAACTCTGAATCCACCTTAAGCCATAAGCAGTAAGAGCAGTGTGCCTTTGGTATATAGCGTATTTTCCTTGTGTCTTACCTCATACTGCTTTCATTAAGAGTTTTTTCTCCAAGTAACTAGAAGTTACCAGGTAACCTGCTTACTCGTTTTCAGTTTTTCTTCTTAGATTCACCCAAGCCATTATGTACAAGTAACCAGACATTATAAGGCTTTTTCCTCGAGGACAAGAGTAACTTGTTTGAGTTACTTGTCATGACATCAAGGTTTCTTTCACTGACTATAATTATGACATCATCATTGAAAAACATGAGATTTATAAAAAAAAATAATACAAATTAAAAAACGATAAACAATCAATAAACCGCACTTTGACCTTACATTTTTCAAGTAACCATATCCCCTAGGCTGGTAACATAGTCTGGTAACTTGGGTTTCTATACAAAGAAAAACTGAAAATGAGCAAACTGGTTACCTGGTATTTTAAGTGGTTACTTCGAGGAAAAACCCTTGGTAATTATGCAGCATACGGTTTTCTTCCATTTTTGATTTTTTATGAAAATTTCTTTATGGAGAATTTTTTTTAAGAGAAAAAAGGATGCCCAAAGGAGGGTTGTAATGTGTTTTTTTGATTGTTTTGAGTTGGGTTGGACTGTGTTGGATTGGGTTGTTTTGGTGAAATTTTTTTTTAAAAAACCAAAAAAAATCTACAGAAAAAAAAACAACTGGCACCAGCGGATTTGGGGTCCTAGGGACCCTAGTAGGTGCCTCCATAAAGAATTTTTCATAAATCAAAAATTGCAGAAAACTGCATTCTGTATAATTACCAAACCCTTTATGTTACCAGTCTAGGGCATCTGGTTTCTTAAAAAATGTGAGGTGTTTTTGAATAATGATGTCATAACTATGGTTACCTACAGAAAACTTGTTGTATGAACAGCTTATCATACATATATTTTTATTTGTTAATTTATGGTGAATATATAGGTGAACAGTGCAAACTTTTGGGATGATGGGCTCTGATTTTGAAGATGCCTCATATACTGCATAATTACCATATGACTTAACTTTTGGTTGGTGATGGGCTGTACAGTTAAAATACCCAAATAAGAAATTTGACGCCTTTCAGATTCAGCTGTTTTGTGCTATTAAATGACCCCTTACTGTTGTCCTGGAGGAGAAACCATATTCCTATATATATAGCCTATATATTATAGCCTTCTTATGGAACTCTGAATCGGCCTAATGACTGCTTTTTTTAATTAATTTAGCATGATTACAACAATTAAAAAGAAAAAACTAGACAATACTTACATTGAGTCCGGTAGCACAAGTTCTTACAGAGAAGAAGAATTTCAAGAATTGCACAAATTTTTATTTGCAAAAAACACTTCGGAAAACGAAACGACTCCTTCCACAGAACCAGTACACAAATGATTGGGTAATTATGCAGTATACGGTTTTCTGCCATTTTTGATTTTTTTTGAAAAATTCTTTATGGGGGCACCTTCTAGGACCCCAAATCCGCCTGCGCCCGATTTTTTTTTTTTAACGAGAAAAAAGGGTGCTCAGGGGGGGTTGTAAAGTGTTTTTTTAATTGTTTTGGGTTGGTTTGGATTAGGTTGGGTTGGACTGTGTTGGTTTGGTTTGTTTTAGTGAAAAAAAATTAAAAAAAAAGAAAAAAAATAAAAAAAAAAACCAACCGGCGCAGACGGATTTGGGGTCCTGGGGACCCTAGAAGGTGCCCCCATAAAGAATTTTTCAAAAAAAATCAAAAATGGCAGAAAACCGTATACTGCATAATTACCTTTATATTAAAAAAGTACCATATGTATACCATAGATTAATTAAAAAGTCTTTTAATTGCTTCAGGTGGCCCAGTCATATCCAAATCTATCCCGCTTAAGGCTGATCATTCCCTGTTTAACGTAACGAATTTGCATGTTTAAAAATTAAATAAGGAAAAACGCAAGAAAAATCAATATTATCTTGCACATATCCATTATAGAACTGTTGTTTATGCAGTTACGTACTTGATTTCCCTTAGTGTATATATTGGATGACTGCATTTAGGAAAAAATGGTCCTAACACTTTTTAACGGCTTGTTGTAGGATAGAGTATAGGTACATAAAAAATATTAAAGTTTGACCCTGGAAAGTGTAAAAAATTTCTTAAATAAAGCTAACTATCAATTTTTACATGCAAATATGCGTACATGCAATTATAAACTGGATAAGGAATACTTGTACACACATGTAGATTTTCTATGCTTTTTAAATTATTAACATACTTGATGGCAATTGTATAGTAATTTGCTTATAGCTCCTCAAAGAAATGAATTAGTTTTTACATAAAACAAAGGCTATATGAAGCTATTTATAGAATTTTCTTAGAATGTCAATGAGTTTTTTGTCAATAGAAAACCAATTACTAAATGCCATCGGTTTTTATACACAAATTTTGTCATAAGCAAATACTTTTAGGAATTCAAATGGATGTCAGAAGTGTTTACATATCAAAGATAATAAAGAAAAAACGTATACATAACTTCATGTTTCTAATACATTTATATCCCCTCATATTTCATTTTAAAGACATATGATGAATTACTTATGGATTTAGAAAACAAAACCATTAATTTTTACATTGAAATTTTAACCGGTTAAGTTACGTATACAAAACATTGTGTGTATTATAAATTACTTAAAATACGTATGTAAAACTATAAAGTCCAAATAGAATATGAATTTGCACATAAAGACTTCTCCGATTTTCTTGCGTCTCTCCTTATTTACATTGTTTACGGCAATACATATACATTCTTGTACAGTTAGTTCCACGAATTCAATAGAAAAACAACGTATACATGCATGACTTGTTACTAATAATTTTGTGCCCGTTTAAAACCGTTTAAAATACGTATACAAAACTATAAAGTCCGAATAGTTTTTACCTTATTAAGACATCGTAGTTTAATATGAATTTGCACATAAAAAGTTACCAGAAGTTCTTGCGTCTCTCCTTACTTAAATTTCTAATGGCAATACATATACATTCTTACATAATTACAAGAATTTAATAGGATGTCAGAAGTTTTTACCTATCAAAGATATTAGAGAAAAAAGTTATCCATGACTTCATGGTTTTAATAAGTCTATACCCACTAAAATTTCATTTAAAACTGTATCATGAATTACTTATAGATTTAGAAAACACAAATTAGTTTTTACATATAAGTTTTAACCGTTTAAAATAAAATCATAAAGTCCCGATAGTTTTTAACATAGTAAAACGCATATCGTAACTTTATATGAATTTGCACATAAGAAATTACGCGTTTTTCTTGCGACTTTTGTTATTTAAATTTTTTTGGGCCATACATATACATTCATATATCATTACTTCCAGGAATTCAATAGTAAATCAGAAGTTTATACCTGTCAAAGATATAAGAAAAGGCGTATCCATAACTTCAAGTTTCTAGTAAGTTTATGTCCAATAGAATTTCAAATTTAAACTGTATCATGAATTACTTATTGATTCAGAAAAACTTTTAACAGTTAAAAATACGTGTACAAAACTATAAAGTTCTAATGGCTTTTTACATATTAAAACCCATATGAATTTACACATAAGAACTTAGGTGATTTTCTTGCGACTTTTCTTATTTAATTTTTTTTGTGAAATACATATACATTCCTATATAATTACTTCCAGGAATTCAATAGTAAGTCAGAAGTTTTTACCTATCAAAGATATTAAGTAAAAGACATATCCATAACTTTAAGTTTCTAATAAGTTTATGCCCAATAGAATTTCATATATAAACTGTATCATGAATTACTTATAGATTCAGAAAAAAAAACTACAAGTTTTTGCATACAAATTTTAACAGTTAAAAATACGTGTACAAAACTATAAAGTTCTAATAGTTTTTAGCTAGATAAATTACCATAGATAAATTATATTAAAGAAAAATTCAAAACTAGAATGCGGACTTGACAAGATGGTGGTACTTCTCTACAAGACCAGCTCATCTGCCACTTAAACCAGCCCAACTGATTAATCACCCGCGCGCATTATCGAGACTTTGTAGTTTGCCAATGTCGGGCTGCTTTAAGCTACCACCGACGGACCTCCATCAATCGCCGACGTTGGACCGCTTTAGGAAACCAATGTCGGACTTGAATAGTTTACCGATGTCGGGCCGAGACCAGCTTGCCTAAGTTAGACCGACCAAATTAAGCTGTTATTGGCGGATGGTCAGTACCATGAGGTTAAACCATGTCGGACCTTAATCGTACGGCGACGGTATGACGATGTCAGCAAAAAGTAAAATTTACCATTGGTCCGACGACGGGCCACAGTTTAACGCTGCATCGACAAACATACATTGGGCCTACATCGCAAAACGGACAAAAAATACTGCTGGTCCGATATCGTAAATCGACGTCGTGCCGATGACGACAAATTCGGCAATCGACATCGGACCGACGAAGGAGCGAGGCAACCGTGTTTGCTGGGTTATGATATTGGTAGTTCGGTACAGGCTGTCAAAAAGGGATTTTAAAGAATATTTATAATGGGTAATTTACGACTCTCTTTGAACTCATCTTAACGCAGTATAGATTTCATGTAATATTAGATTCTTATTAGTGAGGTTGTTAAAACACCTGATCACCGGTTATAATGAGGATTTCAAGGACGAAGTGAAAACCCATCATTTTTAGGTAAATATTCATTATTTTTAATTGCCTAGGATAAAAATCTTAATTTTGATTTAAAAGTTGATATTTATTAAAAAAATTTTGGAAAAAGGTTTTGAATTGAAGTTGGACTTAATAAAATTTAAATTGATTCCTAATGAAGTGTCGTAAAATTATGTATGAAAATTGTTGCTTAATTTTACTAATCTACCAAGAAAACAACAACGAATCCAAATTTACTATCCTGTGCCCCTCGTTATAAGGTTAAGCTCCCATATAGACCTTTCTTTCCCACTCGGAAAGGCCAACCGGCAGTTTATATCATATAATTATTACTATTAATACAACTAGAAACAAATTCAATAATTCCTTCTAACGGGCGGTGTCCCACTAGCACAGAGAAACATTACCACAAAATCACTAAGGTACAATTATTTACCCTAATATTCGAATAACATATTTCCAGTGTTTTTTTGTGAGTATCTAGGATGGAACTGTAATAATCAAGATATTGTTATTGATTATAAGTACAAATACATTGAAATCATCAAAATTAACATTTAATAATCAAATTGTTTTATTTTGCAAGTTTTTAGATGTTTTTGTCATACTCAATAATTAAACTACTTATTTAAATATTAAGAAAACCGGAAGCCTCCAAATTAATGCCATACAAAAACGTCAAATAAGGTGCAGGAGGAGGAGGGTAGGTATGTTACCACTAAACCTTGTTTAAAATTATCAAAAAAAAATATATAAAAAAGTTGAAGAAGAAATACTTTACACTATTTATATATTAAATAACTAATGACACGACGACAACACTTGAACAGTCTACAGGCACCTTTACGTATAGTGGCCTCCGAAGGTAGTCCGAATCCGATGTGCAGACTTTTAGGTCGAGGTCAATTGAGAGGTCAGTGAAGGTGCCCCCCCCCCTTAAAATTTTCAAGAAAAAACTAGTGAACTTATTTGCGCAGTATTGCGCAACCACTTTTATCTTTTGCGCAGCAACCGTCTGAAAACTGTGTGCATTTCTTTGTGGGTGGGGCCAACTTCACGCTAGCCCCCCCCCACTTAATTTTCCTAAGTCTTTATCACTCAATTACACGTTTTGCGCAGCAATGCGCAGTCATTAAAACATTTTGCGCAGCAACCCCTCAAAAGATATAGGCATTGCAAGAGAGTGAAGTTGCCCCCCCCCACTTATCATTTTTTAAAACCAAATATTGTATTCACTAGTATTCCTTTTGCGCAGCATTGCGCAGCCAATTTAAGTTTTTGTGCAGCAGCTCCAAAAAAGTTACAGCTGTTTTAGTGGTTGCGCAGTAAGTATGTTAATTTGACCTTGCTAAATAATATTCACACCTGACATTTAGCTTAGTGAGACGACTCGTGTTCTACTGCTAAGCTGAGTCGAGGTTTGAGTATTTAACGTAAAAGAGGCGAAGGGGGTGGGAGAGAAAGGTGAAAAATATCAAAAGTTGAATACAGGAAATATGGGTGACGATTCTGCATAACTTGCAGCCAAGAAATTCAAAAAACAGTAATTTGTTTACAAAATCGTAATAGTAAAGCCCTAGTAAGTTAATTAGAGTAATATATGTAATCTATGTAAATATGTATATTTGTTAATTCGCAATGCAACTTAATTTTGGTCAACTTCCCGATCGGCTTCAAATTTGGCATGCTTGTATAGTTGCGGTAACAACACAAGAATGTGATGAAATTGACAGCTCCCCCCTATTCGAAGGGGGTGGAGGGGGGTACAGTTGAAGTACGCCCGATTTCGTTGAAATTTACTGTTTTGGGGCACTTGGGGATGGAGATAACAAATTTTTAATCAGATTTAGAAAATTCAATATATAACAAACTTATACACATCCGATTGCCTTCAAATTTGGCATGAATTTATAGTTCCGGTAACCATACAACAATATGTCATTATTAGGCACCCCTCCCCTCTACGAGGGGAGTGGTGGGGGAAAACACCTAAGTTTGTCATATTTCAACCAAAATTGGTATACGGGGGCTTTTAGGGATAAAGAATACGAATTTTGTATCAGATTTTGAAAATTCAATATGGCGGATTCAAGATGGACGATTTTCGGTCATGTTTTGCTAACCAATTTTAACTGAGTTATCTACATCCGATGGTGTTCAAATTTGGTATGCGTTTACGGTTCCGGTGAAAATGCAATAATATGGTATTCTCAGGAACCCACCTCACTCTAACGAGAGAAGTGGAGGGATTTCAATCAAAATTTTTATTACAAAAAACTTTTAAAGAACAAGCTTTTATTAAATGTACTCAAAACTAGAAAATAATTTATTATCTTTATAATAAAAGCGATGGGGGCAAATAAAAATTTTTAACTTTACGGTGGCAAAGAGAGAATTATAAAAGAAGAACTAAATTTGTCTTGTTTCATCTAAAGCTGTGAACGGGTGAGATTGCCGTGCTTGCCAAGTCTTTGAAAATGTCCTTTAGTCCGTCTATTTCTTTAAGATTTTAAAAAAATGTGTAAGATTGTTTAATTTTTTATGACATGACACCATGACTATATCATAATCAAAAGTCAAATAATTTCATCCTACGTCTCTGGGGGGGGGGGGACGGTAACCAAATTTTTAATAGAAAAGGGGAAAATCTAAGCATTACTCAAGTTTTTCATGAATATCTCAAAAAATAAGAATCCCTTTCTAGAAATTCAAATTATTGGTTTATTTAACAAGGTATTCGTTTTTGTTTAAAAGTAATTGGTACGAAAACAGCAGCGGCTCGTTTTGGAAAAATGTTAAAATTTCAGCTTTTTCAACTTCTTTGCAAGTTACTCTCCTTTGTTCTGGTTTTTAGGTTTGAATTCTGAAATTATATTTATTGACTTTAAAAATTGAGCCATTATCTTATCTTTATTTTAAATCTGCAGCATCAGGGACTTTTTTTTGCCTAGAGATATGCTGCCATTTTTGTTGTTATGTATATTTTTCGAATAACCTTCAAATATGCCTTTTAATCTTGTAACAGTTTGTTCAATTTCTTTTGTCAGTAGCGTCCTCACCAAGGGTTAAATTTGAAAAATCCACTAATTCAAAATTGTGAAAATTTTCCTCAAAAAATATAAACGCAATATATCTTGTTGGCATTTCTACAAACTTTGTGAGATTTTCATAAGGCCAAATTTTTTTTGTAGCTCTATTCATTCCCTTTTAGGGCTGCTATTGCAGATGCAAAAAAATTGGGGTGGGGCTATGCTAGAGAGGTTCTTCTATACGAATGCTAGTCAAAAGTTCGTATATACGAAAATCGAATATTAGTCTGGGAGATGAGAAGTTTAATTAAAAAAATAAATAATTAGGCAGTGAAACTTAGCATGCATAATAAGTAGAACCTTATATAATTTTTGATAAATGTTGTTAGCATAAAGTTTCCTGAGAAGGGCCCCTATTTCCACATAAAAATTGTTAAATGTTTATAAATTATGGTGGATCGATGAAATTTGGCACAATACTCAATTTTTTTTTTCGTGTGTTACTTATTCGAGGTCTCTTGCCTAGGACCCCAATTCTCGGCGTTAAACAAAATATAGGAATATATATTAATCCAAAAAGTGACAGAACTATCAGTTTAAGAACAATTTTTGAAGTTTAAAGAAAAATAACATGAAATATCACCTAAAGCATAACGATATAATCATGGAATTTGGTACAAATGAGCACTGGGTCCCTTAGTATCAAATATTCTAAGATCATTTGTAAACGACCCTTATTCCTGAAGTTAGTTTTAGAAAATTTACGTTTAACGTCAAAAAACAGCAAACTAACAGGTCGTGTTTTTTTAAAGTCCTCTACAAAAGCTCCCTATTTTTTGAAAGAAGTTTGAATTAAGCCTGAAAGATCCAGCTTTTTCTTTTCCAATCTTGTTTTGTTCATTTTCAAATCTAGACGAATCTAATTTTCTATGGATACAAAATTACGGGGAACACTAGCAAACTATTTTCCAAACCCCACTTCCTCCGTAGCTCAGTTGGTAGAGCATTAGACTGGTATTCTAGAGGTCCCAGGTTCAAATCCTGGTCGAGGAAAAACTTTTTTCTCCGATTTATTCTCTCACCCTTTGCCACAAATCTTTTCTGTAAAAAATTTTTAATTTGCGCCCATCGCTTTTATTATAAAAATAAAAAATTATTTTCTACTTTTGAGTGCATTTAATCAAAGCTTGTTCTTTACAAGTTTTTTGAAATAAAAATTTTGATTGAAATCGAACAAAGTAAGTCTTTTTCCCCCTCCACTCCACAAAGGTGGGTTCCTGAGAATACCATATTATTGTATTTTCACCAGAACTGTAAACGTATACCAAATTTGAACACAATCGGATGTGGATAAGTCAGTTAAAATTGGTTAGCAAAACATGACCGAAAATCGTCCATCTTGAATCCGCCATATTGAATTTTCAAAATCTGATCAAAAATTCGTATTCCTATCCCTAAAAGCCCCCGTATACCAATTTTGGTTGAAATATTACAAACTTAGTTGTTTTCCCCCTCCATTCCCCTTGTAGGGGGGAGGAGTGCCTAATAATGACATATTAGTGTATGGTCACTGGAACTATAAATGCATGCCAAATTTGAAAACAATCGGATGTGTATCGTCCATCTTGAATCCGCCATATTGAATTTTCTAAATCTGATTAAAAATTCGTTATCTCCATCTTCAAGTGCCCCAACACACCAAATTTCAACGAAATCGGGCGTACTCCAACTGTACTCCCCTCCACCCCCTTCGAGTAGGGGGGAGCTGTCAATTTCATCACACTACATTCTTGTGTTGTCACCGCAACTATATAAGCATGCCAAATTTGAAGCCGATCGGGAACTTGATCAAAATTAAGTTGCAAGATTCCACTCTAACAAATATACATAGATTACATATATATTATTCTAATTAACTTACTAGGGCTCTATTATTACAGATTTTGTAAAAAATTACAGTTTTTTGAATTCCTTGGCCGCAAGTTATGCAGAATCGCCACCCATATTTCCTGTATCTAACTTTTGATATTTTTTACCTTTCTCTCACCCCCCCCCTCGCCCCCTTTACGTTAAACACACAAACCTCGACTCAGATCAGCGGGAGAACACGGGTCGTCTCACTAAGCTAAATGTCAGGTGTGAATATTATTTAGCAAGGTCAAATTAACATGCTTACTGCGCAACCACTAAAACAGCTGTAACTTTTTTGGAGTTGCTGTGCAAAAACTTAAATTGGCTGCGCAATGCTGCGCAAAAGGAATACTAGTGAATACAATATTTGGTTTAAAAAAATGATAAGTGGGGGGGCAAATTTACTCTCTTGCAATGCCTATATCTTTTGAGGGGTTGCTGTGCAAAATGCTTTAATGACTGCGCATTGCTGCGCAAAACCTGTTCAGTCTAATTAAGTGATAAAAACTTAGAAAAATTAAGTGGAGGGGGGTTAGCGTAAAGTTGGCCCCAACCACAAAGAAATGCCCATAATTTCCAGACGGTTGCTGCGCAAAAGGTGCGCAAGTAAGTTCACTAGTTTTTTTTGAAATTTTAAGTGGGGGGGGGCAGCTTCACTGACCTTCAATTGAGAACCTTTCTAATATTTTTACTAACAGACATGTAGTCATCACGTACAGGGTATATATTATTGTTTTACTGTCAATTTTTTTAGGGACCCTAGAACACCTGAAGGGTTGGTTAAAGAAGATGGCAACGCATTTTATGTTAGTGTGTATGAAAACGTCAACTTCCAAGGCTAACATATTTATTGTTATTTATTCTTTTTTTTCTTGAATAAATAAAATTTGAAAAAAAAATCTACTATTTTTTTTTATTTTCTTGTAGTTTGTTACACACGTTAACATTGTTATACAATATATTTTTAGTTTTTGCACGACTCCTTTAGAGCTGGAGCCTTTGTTAGAAATCATGGGTCCCATGTGAACGTATGTTTAGACCAAAGATGGAAATCGTTTTAACCTCAAATTAATGGTGTTGAAATGGGTTTTTGGCAATAACTCCGCACATGTATAATCGAGGAATACCAAACTTAGCACAGCTTTATTAGATACATTGGAGACAAAGTATATAAAGTTTTAAAATAATGCGCCTCATTTTGTTAAAAACTAGAGTCGTACAAATTCAAAAAATTGGGACGTTTTTGCATTAACATTACTCCCAAATTTAACAGTTTTCATGGTGGAGGTGTGAGATATCATGCAAAAAGTATTGAGGTTGAAAAAAATCCGGATAGGCTAAGTTTTTGGTATGTTCTTTTGGGATATCTGAAAGTTAACCTCCCAAGTTTGTGTTTCCCCCACCCCTCGGGAACCATCCGCCATTTTGAAAAATCTTTGTAACCGACGTTTCTCCATTTCTATTGGTCGGAGGCGAAAAAGTCTGAGATCAAAAATATTCGAAAAAAAAATTTGCAATATTTTTCTCTAAGTGCTCCAACTTTCTGTAGCTAGTTTCCAAAAAGATAGAGGGCGGCAAAGTTACAAAGAATCAGTTTTAACGTATTTTAACCAACAAAAAGTGATTTTTGAACTTTAAACAACCATAAAAATATGTATAATATTTATAATTAATTAAACAGTCTCTGAACTAGTCTGAAGCGTCTGAATGTCGGTAAAATTGTTTGAGAACCGCTTTCTGGGTATGCATGTAGTCGCGCGTTGTGGATTATCCCACATAGCAAAAGTACATCCACTCGATATACAATGGATATTCATGACTGACACATTGATATCTCCAATGGACGTCTATTGTACCAACGCACTGAATTTTACGTGGGTATACAATGGACATTGGATGTTTGGTGGATATCCAGTGGAAATCCATTGTAAGTGATTTTTCATCACACTTGGATGTCCATTGCAGCCCCATCACTGTATGTCCAATGTATATGTAACACTACATGTTTGGTAGATATCCAATGGACATCCATTGGATGATGGGTGGATATCCAGTGGACATCCATTGGACGTGATTTTTCATCAAACTGGGATGTCCACTGCAGCTCCACCACTGTATGTCCATTGTATATGCGTAACATGTACCTAAATTTTAAGAACAAAAAGTAGGTACATAATACGTCAATAGTAAGTACTTTTTGTTGTTAAAATGTAGGCACTGTGCTAATAAATATATTAATGAAAATAATATACCTAAATTCTAAATTAAAACAATATAATAACAAAATAGGTACCTGTAAATTTACTTATTTTAAATAAATATGGAGAACACGCTCTACCAAGGAGGAAAATTTGAGTTTTCAATGGACTATAGAGTTTAAAGTTTATGGTGTTGGAGAATTTTTCCTGACCCCTCACTCCGAAGACTTATATTTTTCTCCATTTCTGGTAAGCAAAGCAGCTAAAAAAAACCATCACATCAAAGAAACGGTTACCTGCACACTGTGCTAATGCATACAAGTCACTGCAAGTAAAGTCAGTGTTACCAATAGCTTTGAGTAAAAGTATGCTTCGCATCTGCGGAAATTATGCGATTTTGTTCTAAATTATGCTCCGTTGATCTTCGCGGCGGCGCGGCACGGGTCACTGCAAAATAAAACCAAACACACCCCTTTTTTTCTGGGATTCACACCCGCGATACACTATGCGTAATATTCCGTCCCTTTCTATTCACGGGCAAAGAACAAGACAGCCAGTCATCAGGTTGTTGGTGTCGTCGGTCGCCGCTCGAGCGCGCGAGAATTCGTTCGGTTGGTTTCCCACACAAAATCAGTAGATTATGAAAACTAACTGTGAGCGGCGCATTCACCCACTGATAGGTGTGATTATATGCTCGTATTATGCTATTTGTCCTATATTATGCCCAATTATGCTTTTTTACCCATTATGCTATCATTATGCTCCCGCTAGTGAAATTATTCCCAATCGCATAATTATGCTCCGATTGGTAACACTGAGTAAAGTGTACCTTGTCTGCCGTCTAGGCTACCGACCATCAGTTCTCGGTAGCGGTGTTGCCAGGTTTCAAAGAAAAAAATAAGGGAGTAGTCAAAATATGGATTAAGTTTTTATTGCCTCTGTCTGTGATATTTTCAGTTCAACAAAAAGAACGTATGTCGTTCAATTTAAAAAAAGTTTAATTTAATCTATAATTTTCGTAACATCTACTTACTCTACTAAGGCACTTAATTTTAAATATATATTTACTGTTCAAAGAAAATTACTGAAGCTTGGCAACATGCCGGCAAGCACTACACGTGCGTGGTCGTTTTAGAGTTTTTTAAGACCATAAAAACGGCATCGATTTGACAACACTGCTTTGCTGTTTTTGGGCCAATCTTTACCAGGCAGAATATCGGAAACGACAAAACGAAATCTGTTAAAATTTGTCAGGAATGTTTATTTTTAAGTTCTTCACAACGGTATCCGGACAGTTTTTTGCTGGACCGTTTCTTTCCCGAAATAAAATTAACACGGCTCACAATAGTCAAAAATCTGGCTTTTTCGTTAGCCTCGTTGATAATACAGTAATCTGTAAAAACAATTTTTGGATTTTTTTGTTTTTTGAAAAAATACACCAAATTTTTAAAAGATACGGTTGTAGATTTTTATAAATCCTATTATCTGATAAAAAAAAAGTTATGTTTTTTCTTTATAAGCGAGAATCTGCCGGAATTCTGAAAACGCCAAGGTCACGTAATTTGGTAGGCCGAAGGAAACTGAGTGAGTTCGACTGGAGTATTGGAATTCAGGTTCCGCATAGCTACCGGTCCCTTGTTTAACAGAACATTCGGCCACTAAATTGACACATGTCAAGTGATAAAAACAAGAATACGGAAATTTGTTACTTTCCTTATAAGTCCTAATAAGTTATTATACTTTTCCTCACATGTATTCGCACCGTGTTCTGAACATCTCACTCGAAACGGCATTAGTGATGCCACCTATTGTTGATCTTTTAAAAAAATAGCAAAGCAGTGTTGTCAAATCTATACCGTTTTTGTGGCCTTAACGGGAAGAAGAATCATCTAGTGTATCCTCTTCAATCCATTATTTATGTCTTTCTTTTCGTAAAAACGGAAAAAATACATGTAAAAAAAATACCCCGGAAAAAAAAAGAACGAAAAAAAACCTCGGAAAAAACGCCCGAAAAAAACCTAGGAAAAGTTAATTGAGTATTATAGGTATTAAAAAAAATTTTTGCCGAAAAAGCTAAAATTTATTTCTAAGGCCACTGATTCAAATGTTTGAATATTTTGAATTGGTGGGCTTAAAAAGAAATTGTAGTTTATTCGCAAAAAATCAAAAAAGTGCGCCGAACCGTATCTACTTTTTACAAAATGTGTGCATATATGTCACCACCAGACGTCGATGATTTCAGAACTTTTTTGTCTAGTGGACATACGTTTATGAATGTCCATGAAAGGGATGTAAATTGTACATATATTGGATATACAGAATTGGGACCTTTTTTCCATATACGTAACTGGATATTCAATTGAGATACATTTTATGTATGTCCATACAAGTGATGTCAATTGAACACCCAATGGAGCTATGTTTATGTATGTCCATGCATGGAATATTGTTGTGAATGCCCTTTAGGCATTCTATCTTGCCCTTGCTTGGTTCGTAAATGTTAACGACTCGGCTATGAACCTAACAGTTAGCATTAGGGAGTATGTGATGTTTTAAGTTCAATGAATACATGTTTTTGTAAACTCACGTTTTTTTATCACATACATCCTATAAAACCAATCGAGAACAGCAAGAAGGGTTGACTAAGTTTAGTAAGTTCATTAAGTCAGAAAGTTGTGATGTATTTCTCAAGAATAAGGTAAACTGCTGAACCACGACCTACCCCTAAGATAGAACTGTAACGCTGATGCAATTAAGACTGTTAGATGTTAATTAATTACAAGTATCTTACGTTTTTATTTTTGTTATAATCAATTCATTAAAACCCGGTACGGTTGGTTGATTAAGTCAATTAATAAGAACAACCCCGTCACGAAAACCCCTACGTGACATATGATGGAGGTGCCGTTGTTTTTTTTGTAAGGCAATATCCCAAATTAGAAAATCAAGATTTTTTTTTTCAAAAACGATTTATTTAATAAAGTTTTTTTTCAGTAATTCAATTTTTTAACAATTGTTTATTTTAGTTTCTTTTTTCAAGTTTAATGTTGTTATAATTCTATTTTATATATACCATACAAGGTATAAATATAAGTAGTTAAGGATTGGCATTGATAGGTTACTGTCTAAGGTTTAAAATTGGTAGGTCGTTATTGAAATCGTCAGGACAGTGCATATGTTTTTAAAAACATTTTTGTAGGTTCTTAATAGTTACAGTTTAATTTATATTTTTTTATACGTGGCGCAATTTACTTTTAATTTAAATTTAAATATGGATCAACTTAGCAACGCTTTTAAAATGACTCAAAACGCTATTACCCCTCAATTTATTCAACCACCCACATTTGATCCAATTTGTGATTGTCCGGTTAAATTTATTCACAATTATGATAAAATATGCGACAAAAATTTTTGGTCAGAGTGTCTGAAAATGCGGCACTTGAGCGTTCTAAAAAGTCCAGCCAATTTTTGGTAAAACGTGGAAAGACATTAAAGAGGATTTTATTAAATATTTTGGAGGTGACTATGCTTACAAGAAATTTAAATTTAATTTTAAAAATAGAAAACAGTTGCTTCATGAAAGCATAAAAGGTTACTATTAAAATCTCTTAACGTTGGCATATGAACTAGAACCAAAAATCTCCTTTTCTGATTTTCTCGAAGTTTTTGAAGATGGGTTGCTCTCTGAGTATTATGAGAATTTTAGAATTTTATGAGCTTCCAACATAACACAAGACAATTTAAAAGATATTGTTCTACGACTGAACCATATTTCCGAATGTAAAAATAAAAATTCATGGGAAAAAATACATAAAGCATTCGCAGAAAAAATTAATAAAATTGAATACGACAAAAATTGTCTACTGCTGGTGGTCATTTTGTTTCTCCTATTGGAACAACAAACATTGAAATAAAATTTTTTTTTAAATATAGAATAACTGCATGCACTTGTTGTGGATAAACTTTCAGTGTCGTTAATCCTAGGCATATCATTTCTGAGTGAAAAGAAAGTGATTATTGACTATAGCAAGAATAAAGTATCGTTCGAAGACGATTTTTTAACTTTTCTACGAATTTAATTCTCTAGAATCTTGTCTTTCTGCCTTACAAAATGATCGCTGCAATAAAACATATTTTTAAAATCCCCAAAAATTTTATTCTTTAGGGTGAAATCAAGTACTATCTATAAAATTAAAAAATTAAATTTCATATTGCATTGGAAGATGTCATTTTAAACTCACTAAAGGCCTTAGACGAAAAAATTTGGAGCTTTCCTCGGAGCCGCAAATTTCAAAAGATTATATTTTTATGCAAATTTTATCAAGAAATCATAAGCTTGTCAAAATTTATAAAGGTGCCAATTTGGCCTTTTTTGTAAAAGGTACTAATTTTAATTCTTATTTTCAAAACAAAAAATGTATTTTAAAGAATAGATATAACAGCAAAAGTCAATCACAGTCTAGTAAAACTTTTAGTCATACGAAACCATATGACATTGGCCTTAAAAATAATCAAAAACAAAACCGAAAAGTAAACGTTCGACCTAGTAGTGTTACGATTTCGCAGCGGAATCAAAATGTTTATCAACATAGTAAATTAAATTTCATGAATAAATACGGGAGCGAACAAAATTATTATGACCAACACTCTTCATTGCAATTTTTAAAGAATATAAAAGTAAAACATCATCAGGAACAACCACCGAAAGGAGATATGACTGTCCCCAATATTTAACTCCCCGCCTTTACCTTAACTAATATATTTATTGCCATTTTATTGATTGGTGTAGTGTTTATATAACGCACTAAATACGTTGTATTATTCCGAGTTTTAGGTAATTTTAGCACATGTCATAGAAAGAAAAATTGTATGATCTATTAACAAGACCTATCTATACAAAATAGGATATGACAAAAAGCATAATTTGGGCCTTAAGATCAATCTAAGCAGGTGGTATATTTTCATTTTTAGTTTAAATGTGATTTGTTTTTAATTATTGTTACATTTTAACAAAACTTGTAACTCCATGGCGGAATAGTGTAATTCTTACGTTAAAAAAAAAAATTTAGGCAAGGAAATTTGGGCGTTAAACGCCTTTGCCATCGATCTCCTATAAAAACGGTAAATAAAAGGAAAATTTACAAAATGAGAGCAATGCATTGGGACGTGCTTAACAATTTGCAATGAACTGGAATCATTGCATGAAAATAAAATGGTACATATCTTTTAATTTTTTAATGGGAAACGCGTGTTCTTTACATTCCTCCCTATTTCGGTTCAAATAAAGTTCTCGGAAGATCTTTATTTGGTCGTAAATTATGAAATCTAATACCCTCCTGGGTTAGGCACACTTGTAGGTTTTGTTTACAAGGTGCAGTCACCTGTGAAATTTGGTTTTTTTAACGTGAATATAATAACAGAGGTTTTCGTCTAAATCTACTACTTTTAAAACTCAATTGTTGTGGTTTATAAATGAATACCTTCTGTTTGATATGTCACAAGCGGGGTTTTTAAAATTTGATGACCATTTGCTTTTTAATTTTTACAGGTTATATATCCACGGACAGACTACAATGGCAATTATACGATAATTTGGACGATTGTGGTTTATTTCTTAGATTTAAATATACTTATTAAAAGCGTAGTTCTAAAAATAATTATATAATTTTAAGGATATTTTTAATTTTGGCTTCTTTAGGGTAGGTTTGGTGCGTGTTCAACTATTTTATTGATGGTTGTATTTCTATATATTTTTTTTTTTAAATAAAACTTTAATAATCAAAATACCCGACAGTTTTAATGTTCAAAAAAAACGTACCTTCACAGTATTCTCCTTTTCTTGTATATATAGATGGATTTTTGTTCTTTTAAATGATATTTATGCCTCGTTGTAGGTCATTTTAAAATAATTAATGGAATGCCGTAAGGCTATTCTCAACAATATCTTTCGAGGATGTTTGTTTTAATATTAAAGCCCATTAAATTTGCCAGTGGCCACTATTTTATTCGTTAGGGCCTAGTGCATTATTTTTATGACTCAAAAGGTAAGGATTGCTTACTGCTAAAACAGAAAACTTAAATTGAATAAAATTTTGTATATAATAAAATAAGTAAATGGATATAGGATGGTTAAAAATATATATGTATAAATATGGTATAAGTAAATATATAAAAAAAATAATATATAAAAAAAAATGGTTAATAATGAAAATTGTTCATAATAACAACCTATCAAAATAAACTTGTATAAGTATAATGTATATAAAAAAACTGAAAGATTATTACTATAAGATTACTTCAATTATTCCTCTACTCCTCTCTTTCTGGTTCGGGGATTCTTGGTTCGTCCACGCCACTGTCCGGTGATTCTGGGCGGCGTCTGCGAATTCGAAATCTCAAGGCATTGCCAGGTTCTTGGGCAATGACATATTGGTTTCGATCCAATGGGTTGTTGGGCCGAATTAATAATAATAAAATTAATAATTAATAATTCGTAATACTGGCCGTACTGCTGGTAACTGCTGGTTTCTGTGGGGCATCGGAACAAGGGGTGGCAAACGGTGTCGTGGTGGCGGTGGGTTTCCTTGCGGTGGAACTGGGGCTGGTCTTGGGGAAATTAGTGCTGCTGGCTGAAGCAGTGCCTGAGGTCGTGCGTGCTGTAGTTGCATGTGCTCGCAAGGCATGGTAAATATACATATAGGGCAAGCACAAGTAAAAAAATTTATTAAATGTGCCCAGGTGGCCCAATAGTATCTTGGGGTGAAAAGATTCACCTGGGGTGGTACGCACAGCGCGCACTGACATGGAGGAAGCTGGACCTGTGGCCCTCCATGTAGCTGGTATCGCAACATTGTATATTCCAGGTGAATGACCATTCTCCATGTGGCCAAAATCGCTAGGGTGGCCTCGTACTGGGGTACCCGGTACTCTGGATTGGCATAGTTTGTGGTCAGTTCCCACAAATGGTAAAGGGCCAAACGATATACCAGCTCTTTCACTGGTAGTTCTTGGATACACCGCACATAATATAGAAACGTAGTTATCCAAATCATCTTTATTGTTCGTTTTTTTTTAATAACACTAGTTAGTTTTTGTTTTGTTTTTTTTTACCAGCACTCACAGTATAGTTTTTAAAAATATTTTTTGTTCAACTATTTAACTTGGTTTGGATTTTATTTAAAAAAGAAATCGTCTTTAATAACTAGCCCCCACTGATTAAGGATTAGAAATGGTGCAAGTTTTTATTAAATGACCAGAGGTTGTTGATCGTATACCCTACTCCTTGCTCTATTTTAAAATGTCTCTTAACTACTCTAAGTGAATTGGGTTCTCATTTCGTCTCTTTTACTCTTTTCTAATAATTGTCACGTCATATAGTCCTACTAAATCTGGGTTTTCAATAAGGTTCTATTGACTACGGCTATTAGCTCGAATTTTTAAAATGTAAACAAATTCTGGATATCGAGCCTCTTTAAAATAACAATTCAGCACTTTTCTTCCCGTTTTAGGTCACACTTGGTCATGCTCCTATGCTTTAGATTTCTTTGAAGAAATTTTATTAGTCTGGGTATCGGGTTATAGGTATTTAATCGCAATCATAGATATTATTTTATTTGTATTTTGGCTGGTACCCCTACTTAAGCGGGCCAGCTGTAAGTTAGCGCGCTGCGTATGGCAATCGATGTCTTTGGATAGGTGTGTTCGTTGCGGCCTGTAAATATGTCAAGTAAAATTTAGGTGGCGCTAACAGTATAACGCACGTTATAAAATTATTTCTTTGGTGCGGTGGGCAATTCATGTTTCTCATATAGGCTCCAAGTTACAGGGGGAATTTCTTTTAATTCCTGTTGAAAAGTTACATATGGCGAAGTAGATGGTTTGTTGACAACGTGTTTCAGAATTCCTTGAGATTTCGGCGGTGCGTCACTTTCTATTCTAAATTCACTGCATAAAGTTTCTGAGTTTGGCCGGTAGGTCTTTTCTGAAGACGAGTTTTGCGATTGTTGATGGTTGCGGTGTAAAATGAATAATGTCAACGTGTCCCAAAACGATGCCAATAAGTGGAAATTACAACCACCCATTTTGTGCAATGCTGGAGCATTTAAAAATGATTCCAGTATAAATTTAATTACTCTATAGATAACATAGACGCCTAGCATACTGGATGTAAATTTTCCTAGCATTTCGAAAATTCCATATAATTTTCTGATGGTAGAATCTGCTAACTTTTCCAGTTCCTCTGCATCAAATAACGATAAGGTAGTAAAGCCCTGGGGATTTACGGGTTGGCCGCTAATTTTTCGTAACAGGATATTGTTTAATGCTGGACGTTCTATTTGAAAAATCATTGCAGTTTGAGCTTTTTCAATTTCATCGTTGGTATAAATACCGCCTGATCCTAGACTCTTTATAGGGCTAAAAGTAAATGGTTCCTCTGTATCTGGTCTGAGCTGATGAGGGGTTCGTCCTAGCACCGGAAATGGATCAAAACTTATCCATTTATTGTCTAGATAATAAGATGGTGGTATTATGGAATTACAGTCTACTTGTTCTCCATGCTCGGTTAAAATTTTGGTAATAGGTGAAACGAAATAACTTCGGTTGTATGCTGTGACTGGTAGTTCTACATAACAGTTATTTTCTCTGCGTACGTCGACCACAATCGGAAAACATTTCATGATATACAATGTCTCACCCATCATTCTAGCTGCCCACCCAAGAGTGTCTTTTAGTAACGTAGCTACTAAATTAGGAGCTATGGTGGCCATTATTAATCTATTCTTTAAAATTTCCCTGTGCAACATGCACCTGCGATGAATTGTTTCAGCGAACATGTTGTTTAAACTTCTCTTAAAAGACTGCTCAACATATAGAAACTTGGTATTTACATACGTTATTAAATCGGCGTCTCTGTGGTAACCCCCCTTTATTGACCATGGTGTAAGTTGCTTTGAGTCGGTTTTCTCTATAATTTGTAATCTAGGGTGCTCGCTTTCCCATAAGACTATACCGCAAACTACAGTTTTCTTTTGTAGCTGTATGGCAAATATCTTTGCTCTGTCTTCAATGACTACATATTTATGAGTCATTATAGCTTTTTCTTGAATCAGTGAGGCAGGGCCCTCGTACAGAATACTATACTGATCGGAATCCTGGGGCTTGAATTTCTCCCAAGTGCTTTCTCCTATGGTCTAGTCTAAACAATAGCCTAAATTATAAGAGCAGGATACCCCGTTGGATAAACGGATTTCGTTCGACTCTAAACTAGCTTTACCTATGTAGTCTTGCAGTATTATTTTTACTTCCGCAGTAACTACTACTTGCTTCCATTTCTTGCTGTTTTCAATGTATTCAGTACCTTCACAATTACCTTTATCGTCTATAGAGCCCGCCAACGTTATGGATATTGCAGTGGTTGAGTTTGGTTTCAGATTTGAGAAAACTTTACCGAATCCTCGATATTCTTTGTAGCTGTGGATTTTTTGACATTCTTCCGCACCTACTTGATGTAAAAATGTGCCATAACCGTCTTCTACAGTAGATGCATGCGAAAATGCACCACAATGTGATATTAATCTGGTTACTTGTAGGAAACACGATTTAACGTGTAAGTACTGATATCGGTTCTTTTCAATTACCTGCACATAGATGGATCTTTCTATGTATCCGTCATCTGGATCTGGACAAACTCCAACGTCTCTCAATGAAATAGACGTTATATTGGTTGAAGGATTTCTGCAATCATATGCAATTAAGGTTAGGCTTCCTTTTAACACTACTTGAATAATGACTAGATGCACCCATAATTCCGTTATATATATCTACAACAATAACATATCTTTAATTCTAAATTTTATTCTAACTTTCTGGTGGCTCCCTGGTTTAATTTACATTTGATAGTCGCGAAATCGCGCAGGCAACCTGATATCCCTAGTTCTAGTTCGTCTAGGTGGTTCAGGCTCGTCGTCTGTACTCTCGTTGTCATTTTCGCTTGAAAGTGCGGAATACAAACTTTCCTCGCTAGAAGCATGGTTCTCATTATCCTCCATTTCTTCATTTATTACTATAGGGTTGCGATTTCTATGCTCTAAGTATTCATCTATTCGATCTTGTACTCCATCATCATCTTCCGCATTATTTTCTAATTCATCGGGTTCTTCTGGTCGAGATCCGTGAGATAGTTGGTCCACCGGTATCTCGTTGGAACTGTAGAGCTTAAGTCGTTCTGCATGTACCAATCTCTCTTTTCCACCACTAAGCTTCTTTATCGTAAAATTAACTGGACTGCTTTGTTTTATAATACGGTATGGTCCTGACCATTTACTATAAAATTTTGTAGCTAAACGTTTTCGTGTTCCTGGAATAGCTGGCGTATACAGGTAAACTAAGTCTCCAACTTTTAACTCCTTTCTAGTTTTTCGCCGATTGAGCCGATTACATCGGTAGTCAACGCTTTCTTCAATACTCTTTTTAGCTTTATCGTGGGCAATTTTTAACCTAGCAATCATCTCGCTTGCATAATTCTCATCTAGGTCGTAGCGTACCCGGTCATCTTTGGTTGTTAGGTGTATTGGTAGTTCCATATCTCTGCCAAACATTAAGAAAAACGGAGTGTCTTGAGTGGCGGTATTAACTTGGTTTCTATAGGCCATTAAGGCATAAGGAATTATTTCATCCCAACTATTCATGAAATCGTTGACAAAATGGCTTATCATAGTTTTTAATGTTTTATGAAACCTTTCCAATAACCCATTTGTAGCTGGGTGGTACGGCGTTGTTCTCAATCTTTCTACTCCTAAGATTTTACTGACTTCAGTAAACAATTTTCCTACAAACTGGGAGCCCATGTCTGTTAGAATTTGACGCGGGATGCCAAATCTTGTTATAATATTTTCTACAAAAGCTCTTGCTACAGTTTCCGCCTTAATGTCGGGAATAGGTATGCATTCCGGATATCTAGTTAAATGATCAATACAGGTGAGTAAATATTTATTGCCCTGTTGAGTTTGATTTAAGGGTCCTACTAAATCCAATGATATTCTGCCCCAAACTTTTGCTGGCACTGGCATCTTTTGTAATTTTACTGGTAGTTGAGGATGTGTTTTATGCAGATTACATGAATGACATTTTTCTACAAATTGTTTAACGTCCTTTTGCATAGTTCGCCAATAAAAATCCTGACGTAAACCTTCCAGTGTTCGTTTTTGGCCTGGATGAGCAGAATAGATGGTAGAATGATACATTCGTACTAGTTCCGGTTGTATAACTTTAGGCGCAAAAATCTGGTCATTGCGTTCGTTGTTACGTCTTTTCTTACGCAAAATTTCGTCCTGATCTAGGTAGAACTGGTCATCATTGTCATCAAGCGTTTCTCGCTGAGCTGCAATTTCTATATCCTCAAGTTGAAATCTTTTAAAATCAGCTTTACTCCAAACAGCAGTAGGCATAGGCAATACTTTTAGTTAGTTGTTCCACAGCAGCAATTAATTTTCCTTCTGACGTATGGTTTTCCCGTTTGGAACTTTCTCGTAGTCTTGTTAAACTGTCTACGTTTTGATTCATGCGGCCTTCTCGGTATTCAATAGTAAATGAATATTCCATCAATTGCATGGCCCATCGACTTAAACGACTGGAGGGATCTTTGATATTTAAGAGATATTTCAGAGGACGGTGGTCGGTAAGGATAACAAAATGTTGGCCTGTAAGATACACTCTATACTTTTTCACTGCTTCTACTATAGCAAGCATTTCCCGTTCAATGGTACTATATCGTCTCTCGGCTGCATTTAGAGTTCGGCTTGAGTAATATACTGGGTGTTCAATTCCTTCATGTTTTTGGGTGAGAATTGAAGCAATAGCTGTGCCACTGGCATCTGTGTTTACAATAAATTGTTTGGTAAAATCGGGATACTTTAGCACTGGTGGTATGATAAGTGCTTCTTTTAAAATGTCAAATGCTTCTTGTTCAACCGATGTCCATACAAATGGCACATCTTTTTTGGTAAGGTTGGTTAGTGGCTGACTGATCTTGGCAAAGTTATTTACAAATTTTCTGTAGAAAGAGCATAGTCCAAGATACACACGGATCTCTCGTACTGTCGTAGGTACTGGGTAATTTCTAATTACTTCCGTTTTAGCTGGATGAGGAGAAAACTCGCCTTCTCGAACTAAATGTCCCAAATACTCTATTTCTTTTCGTAAAAAATGGCATTTTGTAGGTTTAAACTTTAAGTTACTTTCTCGCATCTTTTGGAAGACTTGCCAAAGTCGTGAAATATGGATATTAACGTCATTCGGACTATATACAATCAAATCGTCAAGGTAAACCAGAACTTGTCCAAATGGAATCTTGGAAAAGATATGATTCATCATGCGACTGTAAGTAGCTGGAGCATTCTTTAGTCCCATGCTCATTCTAGTAAATTGGTAATGATTATCTGGAGTGGAAAAAGCACTTTTCTCTTGGCTTTTCGCTTCTAATGGTACTTGGAAATATCCCGAGGCTAAGTCCATGGTGGAAAATAAACTGGCACCAGCTAACTTGTCAATGGTAAATTGGATTAAAGGTAATGGAAAGTAGTCAGTACAAGTCACTTCATTAAGTTTTCGATAGTCTATGCACAAGCGGTACTGAACATCTTTTCCAGGATGTCTCTTCTTTTCCACAAGCAGTGCTGGAAAACTCCACGAACTTTCACTTTCCACGATGATTCCATCGTCCAACAGTTTCTGTATTTCTTTTCTCATTATATCCTGCCTAGCATAAGGAACTCTGTAAGGTCGTTGGCAAATTGGTGGTACTTCTTCTGTTATAATTTTATGGGTCACTTCACTTGTACAGGTTAGTTTCTGATTTGGGGCTCGGAATATATCTATATATTCTAAGACCAAATCCCGTACTTTCTTTTCGTCCGTATTGTGGATGTCGTTAAGTTTTAACTGGGTTAAAATCTCTTTTATATCTTCAGTTTGAACTTGTCTTATTATTTGGTCATCTGCAGGAAGTTCCATAGATTCCTGTTCTGCTTCAAAAGCTTTTGCTATTATCATCTTCCTGGGAACTATTAACTCAGTTCCTGTAATGTTTGTTAACTGTAGCGGTACCCTGTCTGTATTCCTACATAGTACTCTGGCCACAAGTAGACCCCTTGGGGTATTCCAAACTGGTTCTAAAACTAGTTGCTCGGCCGAGGCTTTTGAATTTCTACTTACAGTGGCTGAACAGAGTGCATGACTATGAGGTGGAATACATAAATCTTCCTTTAAGTACACTGAAAATCCCTTTTCCTCATATTCTTTCCCCCTACTCTCTTTCTTATTGCTAGCTTCTGGGCGGTCAGTCACTTCTGTACAACTCTCCGATGTCTTAACTGTCTTCTGAGTGGAGCAAATTTTCTTGGAAGCTGTAGTCTTCCTTTCTTCTGTCGTCTGAGTTCCATGTTCAATCATCTGGGTGGTAGGGTGTGTAGGACAGCAGCCAACTATCCTAACACTAGAGTCTTCAGTTATTGGCTGTAACTGAATTCTCGAACTAAACACTTTATCTTTTGACAGCGAAATCTTCTCCAACTCATTTTTAATTTTAATCCACTCTTGTCTCGCTTCTTCCTTGATCTCAAGTATCTGTAGTTTTACATCTTCTTGGACATCAAGTAACTGTCGCTTTACTACCTCTAACTGCTTAGTATTACTTATGCAACAAGCCTCATCTTGACTGCTTCTTTTTTCATTAAACAAAGGTATTTCCTTTTCAAACGCGTACATCACGCCATCGCCCCAATCAATCTTTATCCCATATTTGTGTAGGAAGTCTAATCCTAACAGCAAATCAGCTCCAAAGCTATCCGAGTCTATTAACATAAACTTATGGGATACTTCGACGTCCTTTTCAAATATTACTGAACACAATACCTGTCCTCGCGTAGGTATCGTGTTGCCTTGAATATCCACTAATCTTTGTTGCACATTAAATTTTTTTCTGAACCCCTCCGCAATATGGGTTTTCATGAGGGAAATCACAGCACCCGAGTCAACTAATGCACGACATTTTTGTCCATTAACTTCTACATTTACTATATTAAAGGGGGTTCCCCTCGGCGTGCATGCGTAGATCCCTACCCTTTCTTCCTTTACTCCCAATTTGCTTCGTTGACAGCTGGACCCCGGGGTTGCTGAGTAGCTGTACGATAGTTTAACGAGTTTCTGTTAGCAGAAGACGTCTGTGTCTGGTTGCATTGACTCATGATGTGACCTGCTTGGCGACAACGGAAACATATGACGCTTCTCTTCTGCGTACAGTCCCGTTTCATGTGCCCTTTCTGCTGGCATCGAAAACAGACAATGTCTCGTTGGTTGCTGGACGGTCGATAGCTTCTTCCGTTAGATTCACTTATCATAGCACGAACCTCTCTTGTAGCTGGTCGTAGCAAATTTTCAATCGATTCCTCACGTTCCGCAATCTCTAAGGCACTGTCCAAGGTTTGAGGATTGCTAGATAAAACTCGTTGCTTAATAGGCATTAGCAGTCCTAATGAAAACTGGGTAGCAATGTCTTCTTGTAGTTTATTTTGAATGTGTTGCTGGCCTGCCTGAGTACTAGAGACGGTAAGATTAGCTAACAGTTTTAACCTGGTTAAAAATTGTCGGCAAGTTTCTCCAGATCGCTGACGGCACTCGATAAAATTTTTCATTGCCGAACCTCTTACATGTTGTTTGACAAACTGTTGTCGTAAGGCCTTCTTTAAATCATTCCATGAAGTTGTACTTCCTTTTAAGGATGGCTCGGAATCTATATACTGTTTTGCTTTAAACCTGAGCTTTAGTCTTGTGACACTAACCTTTTGTTGCTCTGACCAATTTCCAAGCGTTGCTGTCTCTTCTATGATTGCCAAAAAGTCCTCTATACTGCCTTGTCCGTCGTAGGTGGGTATAGCTTCAATTCCAATTACTACCTGCTGAGGTACATGGATGATAGTCTGTGTTACGGTCTCGTCCGCCATTTTTTCCTGGGATTATGCACTGTCTGAGGAGACCTAGAACTTTTCGGAAAAAAAAAATTCCTGCCAACCGAAAACCAAAATCCCACTTCTGACACCAATGTGAAGAACGACTCCTAGGGCCTTATCCAGAGTTCGAGCGGAAAACTCTGAGGTCTGGAGGAGACGCCTCAACTTTTAAATAGGTTGGGCATGAGTGTTCTAGTGTGCCTAATCTAAGGTTTCGGGCGGGTGGTAACTTGGAATTAAGCAACTTGATCTCATATTAATGTTCCATTATATTTAAACAATCAATGGTTAAACACAGTACAGTATCTAATATTTACGGTTTAGCACTACAGAAAATCATAATACCTGTCCTACAGTGTCAATACCTCGAAATCATACGATAATTCGTTTAAAAACAAAATACCTGGTCATCGTTCAACTGTATATCAGAGTTTCTAAGAGCTTTCAGTTTTTAAACACTTACATGCTAGACAGTTTGGGATTTCACTAGTCCGAGAGCCACCAACATTTTACGCTACTAACTAACTTATTCACTAAAAGTACAATTTTTATCCTTAAAACGAGACACTTACTTTTTGAGTCATTTTGGCACTATTAACACGACTTAGTTCTTGTAACAATTACTTTTGAAACACTAGGCTGAAGCTTTTAACTAATTTGCTGGTTGTTTTTAGACTGCCTTTCTCTGGTTCCAATTTGCTGTTTTATATCAAATTTTTACTGACGTCAGGCTTGATTTTTCGTAAGCATTTTGGAATTTCTTTAAAATCACAGGGTTTTGTTTTTCTGGGTCAAACGGTCCCCAATTTGGAACACGGGCCCCTTTCTTTAGAAGGAATGTTGGTGTATCAGACGTTTTAATAAGAAAAGGCAAGAATCTCGTGACCTACTTTGAGCTGGTGACCTGCTTTGATTTTAATTCAGCGAAATATAATTTTTGCCCTAATTTGAAGACATTGGAATGCGAGATGACGCAGATTTTTTTCTAACGTGGGGACTCATTTGTACAGAATAATTTTTGTGAGCGTTTATTTAGTTACAAATCGCGAGATGAACAGGTCGTCAGTTCGGTGCATCAATAGTGGTGGCTTAAAGTATGCCGGTGATTATACTTATCTTGGTTTATTAGTGCTGGTTATTAAGTGAAGTTTAGTAGCCAGGGTTGTAAGTACTTAGTTACTTTTATCATTTTATTTTATTGTAGTTTTAAAATCTCGCGCTCTGGTTTTTGTTTTTTAAAATTTATTTAAATAAATTTAGCCCATGAACTATTTTTCGTAATAAAGTATAGGTTTAAATTTTACCGTGATTTTTTTTTATTCGAGGCGTTCGCGATTTTTAACAATTTGCAATGAACTGGAATCATTGCATGAAAATAAAATGGTACATATCTTTTAATTTTTTAATGGGAAACGCGTGTTCTTTACAGCACCCTATGGTTTTATCTTTTTTTTTACGCCAGTGTCTGGGCCCACTAAAAGACATTTGGATAAATATTAAGGTACATCCGTCTGCTATAAAGTGAACAAGGCATGATCATGCAAGGTGCTGGGTTCACCTAAGAAAAATAGTGTTAAATGTTTAGTAATTGTGAAGCCTGATAAATGTAAGGAACAATAAACAGTACTATGGTACTATACCTATGGTTTTAGTTATAACTTTGAGCTAAGTATAGTAAAGAGGGTAAAAGTAAAGAAAAATAACAAGTACAGTTCTGATTATTGAGTTATAGTGAAAGAATGTAAGTGCAAATCAAATAAACAATAATAAGTATTTTGAGAATATGGTTCTGATCTAGTGGCATATAAGTAGTAGAAATTAGTATTATTATTATATTTTGACAGTATATAAAAGAGGTGTTTTTTGAAATCTTTCCACTTTAATATTATCATAGTTACCTTATTAGCTTATCTAGGTAGCGTAAAATTGCAATATGTAAGGAGATTTCAAAACATTGAGTATTTTTAACATTTTTTGGGTGTATCGACAAAAAATAGTAAATAGTGATATAAGCATATAAGTTTTAAAAGCTACAGCATAATTTAAAAAAAAATGTATTCCACAAAATCACTATTTTCTTACGAATTTAATTCAAAAATTAACTTTAAAATAGTAATATAGTATTTTGGTATTTATGTTAAAATCTGCACATACCGTAAAACCTTATAATATCAGAGCATCAAAATAAATATTCACTTATTTTTTTTTCTGGGTTACCATCCTTTTGGGGTTAAATATGCGCAAATAAATATTACTATGTTTATTTTTTTTTTAAGAAGTAATTTTTTTAGAGTCGCCGGCATCGCTTGCTTCCCAAGAGGATAATAAAGGAAGAGACCAATGATGACCAACACTATCAAGGTCTGGGAAAGCTCACAACATGGAAATTATATTCTTTATTATAGTGGTAAAATCAAGTATCACATATGGAAATCCAAAGGAAAGTCTAAAAACACAAGGGTTAGCATTCAAGCTGTATCAGCGAGAGATGCCTCATATAGATCCACACCTCTTTGACAAAAAGGGCGAAGTATTATCCATTACACTCTATTTGGAAAATATAAATTTATTACTACATGGTAACGGGAATGATGTATTCAAAATGACTATATTGGAAATACCTGTTGAATGAAATTATGAGCAAGTACCGCAAATCCACTGACAAAGCAAGAACTAAGTTAAAGGAACAAATCGGCAAAATCACGTACTATGCTTTCCGGTGAAGAGAAGGTCATCAGTGAATAAAGAAGAACAGAGAGCAAGTGGGTCGAGCGAATTATGTTTTTATGTTGTGTATTTTTTTTAAATTGTAATTTAGCTACAATTCCTGTATTTTGTAAAACTTTAACTTTAACTTAACTGTGGGTCCAGTTTTAGGCATTCTATCTTGCCCTTGCTTGGTTCGTAAATGTTAAAGACTCAGGCTATGAACCTAACAGTTAGCATTAGGAAGAATGTGATGTTTTAAGTTTAATGAATAGATGTTTTTGTAAACTCACGTTTTGTTATCACATACATCCTATAAAACCAATGGAGAACAGTAAGAAGGGGTGAGTAAGTTTAGTGAGTTCATTAAGTCAGAAAGTTGTGATGTATTTCTCAAGAATACGGTAAACTGCTGAACCACGACCTACCCCTAAGATAGAACTGTGACACTGATGCAATTAAGACTGTTGGATGTTAATTAATTACAAGTAAGTAACGTTTTTATATTTTGTTATAATAAATTCATTAAAACCCGGTACGGTTGGTTTATTAAGTCAATTAATAAGAACAACCCCGTCACGAAAACCCCTACGTGACAATATCAATTAAACATATCCATGGCTTGCTATGTGGGATATATTATTATTTATAGTAAGAGCAGTACAAATGAGGTATCAAATTAAAGCTTGTGTCAACGCTACACCAATGACCCTGTCTGTCGGCATGAAAATTGCCGAAAGTATCTGACAGACTGACGTTTAGTTGAGTACCGATAGTCGAGTCCTTTTGGGTAATACGCCATCGCTTACATAGAATAGAATAGAATAATAGAATAGAAATATGCTTTATTGTCATAAAAATATACATGTTGTCGACAAAGCGTTAAACTTAGACATATAACAAAATAATGGTCAAGTTAAATAAAGGTATCAGTGAAGATAAGCCTATGAGCAACCATGAAAAAATAATAAATTTTAGAGGTTATTATCTACAAAAACAAACCAAGAGCATTTTGGACACTAATAACAAAATAAGTATCAAGTCAATGAAGACACGCACAAAAGCTGTAGACTAAAAAATTTATTAAAAATGATAGTATAGTATTAAAAAATGTTAAATAAAAAAAACAAAACATCTTTAGCACGCTAAAATAAGTATCACATCCAAGTTACAATAAGGATCACAAACCAAACAATTAAAATAAAGGTAATTATGCATACGGTCTTCTGCCATTTTTGAATTTTTATGAAAAATTCTTTATCGGGGCACCAACTAGGGTCCCTAGGACCCCAAATCCGCCTGGGCCCGATTTTTTTTTAAGAGAAAAACGGGTGCCCGGAGGGGGGGGTTGTAATGTATTTTTTTGATTGTTTTGGGTTGGGTTGGATTAAGTTGGGTTGGACTGTGTTAGATTGGGTTGTTTTAGTGAAAAAAAATAAAAAAAAAACAACCGGCGCAGGCGGATTTGGGGTCCTAGGGATGGCCACAAAAACGGGACGTTTTTTCAAGACGATTCTTTTTGAAAACAGTAATTTAGCGGTTTTTAAATTTATTTAGGAGCGGAAAAAAACAGCTGTTTTTTAATTAAAAAGACGTTTTTCATGTAAAATCCATGCATAACCAACAAAACTAGGGTCATACTGGCTATTGGGCCATTTTTCAGAAATGCGATGATGCCAAATCTCAGGTACCAGCAGGATTTTTTTTGGGCAGAAATAAAAATAAATTTGTATGGGAGCCAAAAGAAATCAGGTTAGGCTCTGGGTTGGGTTGGGCCAGGTTGGTTGGGTAGGGTTAGTTATGGTTGGTTGGCTTGATTATTATTTGTTTTTTATAAATTTGTAGAGAACTCAAAAAGTTAATATTTTTGTTCCTTTTCCCTAATTTTCATTATTTTCTGGAAATGTGGCAACATTGTAAAAATATCAGGGCATGGATATTGGCAGGTATTGTTTTGATCAAGTAAGAAGAAGAAGGAGCCAAAATGGTAATTATGCAGTATAGGGTTTTCTGCCATTTTTGATTTTTTTTGAAAAATTCTTTATGGGGGCACCTTCTAGGGTCCCTAGGATCCCAAATCCGTCTGCGCCGGTTGGTTTTTTTTTATTTTTTTTGATTTTTTTAAATTTTTTTTCACTAAAACAACCCAAACCAACACAGTCCAACCCAACCTAATCCAAACCAACCCAAAACAATCAAAAAAACACATTACAACCCCCCCCTGGGCACCCTTTTTTCTCGTAAAAAAAAAATCGGGCGCAGGCGGATTTGGGGTCCTAGGGACCCTAGAAGGTGCCCCCAGAAAGAATTTTTCAAAAAAAATTAAAAATGGCAGAAAACCGTATACTGCATAATTACCGCCAAAATTAAGAAATTAAGTAAAGAGTGAGGTTAGGGCGCTCTTTTTTATGTTTTTTTTATTTATTTTCTCAAAAAATACTGGATAACCCGCAAATTTTTTTTTTTTGAAAAACAGTATTTAGGAGGCCTATTTTAAGCACAAAGTTTTTGTTTTTAAAAAATCGTGTGTCCGGATAGTGCACCGGCCCCTTTTTAAGGTTTCCGGGGGGGTTGTAATGTGTTTTTTTTATTGGATTGGATTGGGTTGTTTTAGTGAAAAAATATTTAAAAAAAACAACCGGCGCCGGCGGATTTGGGGTCCTAGGGACCCTCGTAGGTGCCCCCATAAAGAATTTTTCATAAAAAATCAAATCAAAAATAATAATCCTTTATTTAGTCAAAATAAACTATTATAGTTTTATGTGGTAAGCCTTAAGTGAGGGGTGTTCGCCTACTGCAATATGTGTAGATTTAGGCCTGCATGCATGCTATGCATGTAAACATTTAGAGGATAGGTGTAGGCCCCAGTGCCATAAGAAGTGCAATAAGAAATCAAGAGAAACTGTATCTTCAGCTGAGTTTATATAGGAAAACTAGCACAACAAAAGACATAACATAACAAGAATTTGTTTTGCTGTTGATTAGGTAAATGTGATCATGTGACTGCTTATTTTTAGCTGTGTATGCAGACCATTCCCCAAATGGTAAGTGTCATATATATTAATATTAGTCTGAGCAACACCATTCTTAACTCAAAAGCCAGTTCATTTTTGTTTTAGTATCCTTTGGCCTATGATCGGTGCCATATTGACACCAAACTGACAGAAAATCCATGTGTTACTTGTCAATTTGGTTATAAAAATGGCACCCACAGTAGGCTAAAGGGCACTGAGGCGGTAGGAGTTAACTGGCTTTTTAGTTGAGAACGGTGTTGGTCTGAGAGGCCAATATGTAAGTTGGTTCTCTCTATGACTCCATATGTCAGTATTTCAACTGCACATTTAAAATTTTTGTCAGTCTGTGTCCTAAAGTCACTACTATCATGTATATTGGTCATTCATAGAAGCAGTATTCACAAATAAAGTCCTTATTTGTTTTTTAAAATGTAAATTTCTATATTCTGGTCATTTTACTTAAAAATCCTTTGGGTCAAATATTATAATCGTGCACCCCAATAAGGGGCCTCCAGGTCCCATTTACTGTTTTTATTAAATTTAACTACAAGAACTTGTTTTTTTTTCTAAATATTTTGCACACAAACCACTATATAATAATAATAGTTCTATACCTTGATAGTTGAAAGACTAGTCTAAACTTAGTCTAAATGACAAAATTTTTATTGATTTTGTAAGTTGTTACATTTTTGAAACAGAAGCAGACTTAAAAATAAAAGCAAAAAAAATCAAAATATTTTCCCTTTTTTTTCCTAATTTTTTCTTACTAAGCCAAACACAAATATATTTCTTTAATTTTTTTTTAATTTGACCAACAAGTAAAGTCTCCTCTTTTAAAAAATGCAAGCAGTTAGTAAATAGGGTGCTGTATAGAGAGATCAAATGAAATGAAAGATGATTTGTTTTTCTTTGGTACTATTTTTCTTGTGTTAACATTTTTTTCTTTTTATCATTATTTATATTTAAGGTATTATTAAAATTTGTTAAATATATAAATTAAATCGGTAAGGCCTTAAGATAATATGTCTGGAGGACTTAACTGTGAAAAACGAGGAGTATCAAAATAGTTAATTTTGAGCACCTAAATAAAGTTGTAGTAGATTTGGCATCTACAATTGGCTGATTTTGACTATCTTTCTGTATTTTGATTTCTACGTTTATTTGTTCTTAGAATTGGTGCAACTTTGACAAACATCCCATCAAGATCTTAGATACCTAGCCATAAAATTTTACAGCTGCCTACCCACAAGAATCAAAAATCTTAATTTTCATCAATACAAAAAGCAAATTAAAGACTCTTATAATGAACGCTTTCTTTTCATTTGAGGAGTACTTTAAATTACATTTTAATTTGTAGGGGATTTTCTGTTTCCTTATATTATTCATTTGTTTCTTTGTTGTGTTATATTAATGAATAATTATCTCTGTTTGTCCCATTTAACATTTGTTTTTTTTAATACTTTAATTGTAAATCTATATTTTCTTTATACTAAATAGGTAGTTTAATTAACTAAACTCAGATTCTTAGTCACTGTAATTTTAATTACCTAATTGCCTTACAAGTTATTAATAATGTTAAATGTCAACTAAGCAATAATTTTTATCTACTAGTATCTAAGTATCTAAAGTACTTATTGTATGTTACTACCAATAAACTATCTATCTATCTATCTATTCTTTATATTTGTCGGTGCAGCTGTTTTTACTAAAAAAAATATGTGTTGGATGTATTTTCAAGATATTTTATAACAAAAATCAAACCAAAAAGTACTAAAGTGTGTAAAATATTTTTCTACAGTTGGCCAAAACTTATGACCCCTCCTTACCCAAGTAACATTTTTGGTTAAAATTTGGTAAAATATTCCCGAGATAAGCCAGTAATTTTTTCTTATGAAAAGCTGGGAGGTCAAAAAAGAGGGAAATTTCCCGTCTTTTTACCAAAGTGGGGACAAAAACCAAGATAATTTGGTGGGATAAAATAGGTAATTAATTTTTTTTTCCTGAAGGTGAATTTGCCCAGAGGACACTTTTTACCAACTTTTGAGACACATGTACACATCTGCATAAATGCTCAACCTAATTTGTGTTCTATTGTACACAATGCCCTCTCAGTGCCCTCTTGTTTGTCTGTGACTGAAGCGCCCTCTACGTGTCAGAATAGAAGGAGATGAAATCATTTTTAAATGAAAATAAAAAAAGAGAAAAGTAATAATTATGTCCATGGTCTACAACAATTTTGGAAATAAAAAATGGTGATGAAAAATCAGAGCTATATTTTAATCATAGGGGTTAAACTACTATTTTAAACTATTAATGGGAGGAAACCGACATGCGCCGAAAATTTGTTTGTTGAATTGTTGACTTTTACTTCTATAAAATTCACGCGCCCATCGAAACATGCAGTTTTAACAAAAACATCGCGAAAATTATGCTTCGGGAAAACACTAATTAAATATTATTTCCAATTTGTAATCATAATCTAATATTTGGGTACGAAACAAGTGTAAACAAATCATTTCCATAAAGATTTTGTTGTTTTTTTTCAATAAAAATAATAAAGACTTGTTAAAAAATCTTTTTTTGGCGACCGTGCCCTAAAAGTCGTGTTAACCATGTTTTTTTTCCCTCAAACACAAAATTTCCAATGTTGAAGCCAAAATTTCTTATCAATTTTGCATCAAGGACGGTTTATCCATTTTTCGAATTCATTGCCAAATGTTCCCCGCACACCCCCTGCCCATTGTTCGGTTGTCATGTTGATTGTTGACATAAAGGCGGATGTGTGCGGACTTTTCTGTAAAAACTGCTTGATAGGCACTTTAACACAGAGTATCCTTTTCGACGATCAAAACGTGAATGCTCTCTCTTCCTTAAACCCAAATTTTACCTAAACATCTACTTTCTTTGTTTGAATTTTGAGCTTCCATCTGGTTTTTCCTAACCCTTTTTATTATAGGAGGGTAGGTATCTAATAGGCCAAAATCCAAACAAAGGTTGAAGATACAATAGTTATTAAGGAAATATCTTATAATTTGGAAATTATTGATTAATCTAAACAGCTGATCATGACAGTTCGTTAGAGGACACGGGACGCAAAGGAGTTTTCTTGTTTTCTACCAGAACTACTTTCTTCCCGAACTACTTTCTTCCCATCAAGAAAAACAAAACTGAAGTTTTAACCTAATCAAATCTTAATATTCCATATGGTTAAATAAAATAGAATAATTTTCCATAAAGTTCGAACATATTTTTAGGTTGTACTTATTTGGTCAAAAAAACAAATTTTTGTCCTAAAACTTATTCCAAAAAAAACCCTAACTTTGAGGAATAACTGTAGGTCAAAAATAAGTAACTTTGAGTCCAGTTTTAAACCAAAAAAGTTCTTAACATTGAGGGATTTCTTCAGGACATTAATAAAAACTTTTGACAAGCAATGTTGACCAAGAAATGCCCAAACAAGGCGAGGACCTCAGAGTAGAATCTCAAGTCAAGTTTACTATCAATTCACCTTCTCTTTTAACTTTATATTCGAAACAACTTTGAAGACATGATACCAGGAAAATAATTCGAAAAATATCCTAAAAGAGAACCTTTAAAATGTCGTGTATATAATGACCGTTCCTTAAGGTTATTTGGTCCAATTTAAAAATTATTTTCAAACCTCAAACTACAAAGTAATTTTCTGAAGGAAAACGGGGTATGTTTTGACGTATGATTGGTTATCTTAACCTTCCAACTTCCCAATATGCCCTAAAATGTTACTTGGGTAACCCTCTCCCTAACCCCCCGCTCAAACTGTATGATATTTTGCAATGATAAGTACATAGGTAATTATATAGGGCTCAATTAAGTTTGCCCCCCCCCAGATCGATTTTCTTAAAAATTTTTATGCCAAAATTTTGCACACATTTTGCACAATTTTGCACACCACAAATCAAATTTTGCACACCTTCCTACGAGAAACTACAGCCCATTTTCTGTGGGGGGGGGCAAACTTGACGTTGCCCCCCCCCAGTCAATATTTTTCAAAAATTATGATATCATTTGAAAGGTCTTATTTTGCACAATTTTGCACACCCATTTTAAAATTTTGCACACCTCCCTGTAATCCACACGAGGGTTCTGAAAATATCAAGTTTGCCCCCCCCAGTCAATATTTTTCAAAAAATTTATGTCATTCGAGAAGCCTAATTTTGCACAACTATTTTTAAATTTTGCACACTTCCCATGCCGTTTTCTTTTTGTGGCGTTTACGGTTAAACTTGGTCCTAAAATTTCCCAGAAGTATAAGCAAACGAAGGAGACCTCGATTGTGTAATATCTTTGAATATTGTTTAAATTTACAGATAATTGTTTATGTTTACATTTGTATATAATCAAAAGTTTTTAATTTTTATGAATTTCCGGATTATACTTAAATTTTCATATCAAAAATGAACAGAAAAAATCGATGTAGACAGCGCATCCTGTCATGTTCGATGCCTTGAGAATCGGAACCAGCCTATTTTGCCGGTTCAGAATGGTTGCGGTTCTCAAGGTATGGATCTTTACAGGATGAAACCCAATTCTTTACTGATTTGTTGTCTGTCTGTCTGTCCGCCGCCTCGATATGCGCCACTGTAACTCAAAAACTCCTGCACCGATCATAACGAAATTTTACACAACGAATACGTGTATTGACGCGCGGAGCCCTATTGTTTTTGAACTTTCCTCCATTTCTCCCTTCGGAACTACCCCCAAAATACCTCATCCCTAAAAAAATCTTAAGACGTATCTCTATCTTGTCGGCCAAATAACCAAGTACACTTTTAAATTTATGGCGAATGCATGACATCTCCAGCTGATAGAGCAACGTCTTGGGTGAAAACTACGTAACGTCACGTGTTCTTACGTGTTATCCTGACACGTATTGCAGGACAGGGTACCTATTCTTCAGTTTCGAGAGAAAACTCCTATAGGAATGCTCACATTAGTGATTTGGACCAATAGGATAGTTTGACTGCTTGCACTAGCTATCCGATATCAGTCGAGCACCGCCGGACATTACCGGGCTACCGCATATCAAGAGAACTCTCCTACAACTTACATCTGCTGGTTATGGGGAAGAGAGCGGGTTCTCCTGCGCGGGCGCCGTGGAGCTTTTCAGCTTATCGAACGTTTCGTAACCGCATTGGGGCTTGCCTAATAGTTGAAATAAAGGATGTGATCGTTCCTACACGAAAGTTTCTCTCGAAACTGAAGAATGGGTATCCAGGGGTACTTTGATCAGCTGGAGCTGTCTCGCATTCCCCATATATTTAAAACTGTACATGGTTGATTGGTCCACTCGACAGAGATACGTCTTAGGATAGTGTTAACTTTGATAATTGGCTTTAAGAGTCTAATAAAATAAAAACGTTAATTTTAAGTTCCATAAAAGTCTTTGTCACGCAAGTTAGTGGAAAGTAAGTAAATCGTATTTGCGTGTTGTTGCACTTCTAATAGTAAACTTCGTTGATAGATAAAATAAACACTTTCTTTTAAAAAAACGACGCTTTGTTTTCTTTCAGATCTTTCTACTTTCCCGCGGGACCGTGGAGTTAATAGAAGTACGCCCTAATTCACTCCACGATTCCGTAAGCTTGTTTTTATACAACCTAGACTTTTTTAACCTGTATAGTTAACTTATAAAAAAAAAACAGAATTTTTTTCACGCCCAGACGTTTTCGTGCTTCTCGTCCATCAAATTCATTTCTTCCACAAATACACACTGCAAAGTGTAAAGACAAGATGACCAAGGTCCAAGAAACGTCAAAATTTGGTGCAGAACACCCAAAAATTTAGGTAGGTCCATTTGGGGAGTGAAGGACGAGGAAACTGTCACTTTCTATGAAGCTCTTACCGAAAATGACTAAGAACGCCTATAACGCCGCATTTCTATCTTTCTCTTTTACATGTCAAGAATACCAAAGGCTTATCAAATTTCTAGAGGGCTGCACTTACCCATTTTGGGGCAAGTTTCACCCGAGGTCGAACGCGCCTCCGATTTCATGGGTGCGTCCGAAAATTTTCATCTGGATAATGGTGGGATCACACCTTGCTATTTGCGGACAGCGGTTACGGTAATGACGCCCGCCTTGATTTTGCAGTTCACACCACGCGTTTGGCGTCTTGGGGTGTCATTAACTAGTTTTATATAAAAAAATTCCGTCCGTCAATAATTATAATTAGAAGAAGTCGTTTATTTATTTCTACACATGAACATTTTAGACATTTTGTTTCTGTATTTCATGCACTTAAAATGGCAAATAAGAAAAAAATTATTATTCCTTTTATAGATCAAAAAAAAATCAAATCTCACTTCTCAACCCAAAGACGGAAATAACGCCTGCTGCAAATGGGATGACACCAATAGGTAGAAAGTTAAAGTTCCATTCACACTTAAGATCTTTGTTTAATTGGTCAGTGTTTTTGTCTCTTTCCTTATTATTATTGTTACTTCTGCGACTGCGCAGTTCCATAACAGAGTTCGGAATTTCCGGAGGAATTACTTTATGGTTATCGTTATTTTATTTTTTTCGTAATATTTTTGGAAAATTGATTGATGAGGTACGTATTATCGACTAAAAAAAGTAAAAAGTAAGTAAGAACGTTAGGTTATATTTACCGATAACCACAAAGTAATTGCGTAAACTGAGAGGTAGTGCACTTATTACGTAACCCTTATTTTGCCCAATTTTGACCCCAACCCGCGACCCCCTATATAACGCTTTGTAACGTTTGGGACTACTCCAGTCTAAAATAACAAAACGTTTTGCTGCCAGAGACCCCCTCTTTTTTTTTCTTTTTCACTCGAAAAATCCAAAAAGTTGTTTTATTTCACAATAATAATTTAAAAATTGCGTTACGTAACGGAACCGCGAAACCCCGCTCACCCCTACATATCCCCTATAAGCGTTACTCCTAGTTGCCACCTATGCGTGCTCACCCTGCCATTAAAAACGCATCACGCGACACTTTTAAAAAATCGGCAAATGCATGGCTGATCACGTGATGCATTTTTAGAGTCAGGGTGGGCACGCATAGGTGAGAACCAGGCGTTACGTAATGTTATGTATTTTAAATAGAGGCGTTCACATTGACTTTCCTGCCGAAATGGAACGCCACCATTTAAAATACACGTTGCAAACTTCGGAAATTTCACCCGAAGTCATTCTGAATCATGAACACAAATAAAACTAGGCATTGCTAAGCGTCATTTCAATATATTACATAAAAGGCCTTCGCGCGTGGTAGGTGTAGGTACGCACGCATTCCTCTTTACGGCACGTACAACCTCCCGCCTCCCGCGGATACCTGTCCCGAATTCAGATATAGGTGCATATACCCACCTACTAGTTTCTGGAGCTGTTTTCTTTTTGTAGCGGTTACGGTTAACCTTGGTCCTAAAATTTCCCAGAAGTATAAGCAAAATAAAGAGACCTCGATTGTGTAATATCTTCGAATATTGTTTAAATTTACATATAATTGCTTATGCTTACATATATGTGTCTATAATCAAAAGTTTTTAATTTTTATGAATTTCCGGATTATACTTAATTTTTCACATGCTATGACATCATCTAACAAATGGACGTAGATAGCACATCCTGTGAAGATCCATACCTTGAGAACCGCAACCATTCTGAACCGGCAAAATAGGCTGGTTCCGATTCTCAAGGCATCGAACATGACAGGATGCGCTGTCTACATCGATTTTTTCTGTTCATTTTTGATATGAAAATTTAAGTATAATCCGGAAATTCATAAAAATTAAAAACTTTTGATTATATACAAATGTAAACATAAACAATTATATGTAAATTTAAACAATATTCAAAGATATTACACAATCGAGGTCTCCTTCGTTTGCTTATACTTCTGGAAAATTTTAGGACCAAGTTTAACCGTAAACGCCACAAAAAGAAAACGGCATGGGAAGTGTGCAAAATTTAAAAATAGTTGTGCAAAATTAGGCTTCTCGAATGACATAAATTTTTTGAAAAATATTAACTGGGCATGTCTAAAACATTAAGACCTTTTTATTTTTGTTCATTTAGGGTGAATAATATTCCAAGTGGTACATAAGTTTCATTCAATATCACTAAGCGTCTTCTTACCCATTACTGCACTGACATTGTGCCTTTTAGAGCCTGTTTGTCAATATTACAAATTAAAATAACTCTTGGCTGAGCACATAGAACTTTTACAAATTTTCAGGCAACACTTATAACACAGCTTTCTTAAAAATTGACATAGCACCTTGTTTTCCTGTGGTCTGCAATTGTGAATGGCTAAAATATTTAGAATGTATTTTTATTCCAGGATATGGAGCGTGATCAGGATCCTCGCCCAAAAAGAAATAGGAAATGCTGTGTTCCTGGGTGTGGGGACAAAACCAGCAAACGCCATTGCTTTCCAAAAAATAATCCATTATGCTTTAATGACTGAGTTAAAGTAATTCAACCAAAAGATTGTGTAACTCTAACCAAAGATGAGATATACAGTAAACATGTAGTGTGTGATGCTCACTTTGATGAAGAACAAAAACTACCTGGTCGAAGAGGACTCAAATATAATGCGATTCCATGCCAAAATCTTCCAGGCAAGTAGATATAACATTAAATTTAGACAAATAATGAGTGCAGCAAATGTAAACTGAGTTTTTTTGAGTCAGTTATCATATGATTACTAAAGCACAGGCCAATGAAAAATGTTGGATCCGAGAATAAATTAATGTTCTATACCATCACCACAACCATTTTACATTTTTGTATTGCCCCTCAAAATTAAAATTATTTTCTTTCAATAAACAAAAAAGATAAAGATTTGGCCTTGTTGCTTTCTACAATGTGTAACTGGCTCAGAAAGGAGGCTTGCATTAATGGAGAGATGGATATGAAGAGTAAATAATTTTAAATTTTTTAGGCATTGACTTCACTTTGCACAAAGCTCTTCTGCAGCGTGAAACATCAACCCAAGCTTCAGGTTCACAAATTGATGTTGTTTTGATGGAAAATAAAGCAGATGTTACTTATCAAAGTAAGTATTTATCATAAAATATTGAGTAAAACGAGACTGTTCTGTACCAAAGTTTCACTTATCTTTACTGCTTGGAAAATAGTTTTCTGTTTGTCATTTACTCTTGAAAAAAGTGAATAGGTTTGAATAAAAATGTCCTTACTTTCTCAGTTGATGACATCTTCCCCGAATCTTCTAAAGAACTGGAACCTCGTACTGAAATTCAAAAAAAGAAACCTCTTGCTGAAAAGCAACTGTTTGAGAGCTCAACTGCTCAAGCGGCAGTCAAGACAACCCCTACTCAAGAGGAAAAAAGTGATGAAAACTTGTCAGAATGTACTGAAGAAAAGAAACCTCTTACGAAAGAGGAGAAAGCAGAGCAGTTAGCCAAAATAATGGCGAAATTGAAACAGAGAAGACTAGACAGAGAAGCCAGGGAAAAAGAGGATGCTTTTTTGAAAGAGAAAAATGGGTAAGTAAGTTCACAGAGGTCTAACACATTGCTTATAAAAAATTGGTAAGATGTTTTGGAGGAATAGATAAGTTTTGCAGCTCATTTAGAGAAAAGTCGGTATAAGGAGTAACACTGAAGTTCTCGACAACATTTCAGAAATTTAGTTTTTCTTTTTAAAGTCTTTCTTTGACCCTTGTTTCCAGTATCCTTGAAGAAAGAATTATTGACGCTGATATTCATTTGTAAACTATTTTTAGGACTCATGGACTGATATACCATTGGACCCACAGACAAGAGATGATAAAGAACAGAACCAGACAGAGGTGGCTAAGAAACGGAAATTATCTGGTAAATGCGGTGTACAGACATAACCTTTATTCAGTGTACCATTTTTTTTTTGACCAAGTACCAACAAAACCCAATGTCACCAAATCTTGTGTCACCCTTATAAGTAACTGCATTTTCAATAAAAAAGCTTTTAATAACTAACATTATTATTTATTTAATCTTAGCCAAGTCAGTATCTACTTACCTTGTTCTGCCCATTACCATGTTTTTTTAAAGGGTAATCTAAATGCTAGGTGGTCAACAATAGCTATTTTGACAAGTCAACGCTTCATAAAGTGTCTTTTCTTGTTAAGGAAAAGTGTTATTTTACAATTATTTTATCAAGTGTGTTTTTGCTGTTTAGAAAATGATATGGGTTTACCTTCAGTAATTTGTAGTGGTTGTTACATTAAGTTAAAACTAGGAAAGTTAACAAATGTTGTAGACTACAAAAAGTTTAAAGTAAGAATTAAAAGAAATTAAGATAGTTGTGGCTGTGGTAAATAGATATATTTTTTTATTTTCATGTTACTATTTTAAAAAATTATTTAAATTTAGAAAGTTAGTTAGTTAAGTTAAAACTAATTTCCTCAAAAAGTTGTTATATAACAACCTAATTAGGTTAAATGATAATTAGTAACATGTAAAAGTATTTTTAACATTACGAAACAGCAAAAACCAACTACTCTCCTACAGTCTTGGTTTTGGCATTTTTAAAATTAAAATAATTAAATTAAAAGAATAATGGTAAAATGACACTTTGCATTAACAAGAAAATAGACTTTATGAAGCGCTGCTGCTCAGAACAGCAATTGTTGACCACCTAGCATTTAGATTACCCTTTAAAAAAACATAGTAATTCGCAGAACAGTGTAAGTAGATACCGACTTAGCTAACGTTAAATAAATAATAATGTTAGTTATTAATAGCTCTTTAGTTTTTTGTCAACTCCTGACACACAACAAATAATGTTACAAAGACAATATTTTGATGTCGACTGTACCTTAAACCCTAAGTCGATTTTATTTTTTATCTTGTTTTATTCCAGAGACTGTCTAGATTTTAAAAAAATATAAATTGGAGAGTATATATATTTTTTTATTGAAAATGCAGTTTCTCATTATGACTTGTTAAATTTCAAAAAGGTTTTTTTTTTAAATTCAGATCTGGATGCTCAATTAACAAATCTAGAAAAAATTGATGGAGAAAAAATACTTGAATCCAGGAAACCAATAACTCGACGACAGCAAAATCAGTTAGCTAGGCAACTTGTTGGAAAACCAAGTGAAAGAAGATCGATCTTAGGTATAGCCACTGTTACCAGAACCTCTCAATTGTCACCAAAAGCAAGGAAATTTTATAAAACGCTTAAAGATTGGAGTGCCAAAATGGCAAACGAACAGAGGCAGATTGCAAGCTATAAACAAAGATTAGCTGATGCAAAGCATGTAGGTGAGAGCAACAACTTTGAAAACTTTAAAAAAATCGTCAATGATCCGACATATCATTTCTTATTATGTCAAATAAGAAACCAAAAAGTATCTCCCAAAGGAAGGAGGTTTACTTTAGATGAGAAGGTTTTGGCTCTATCCCTATACAAAAGTAGTGGTAAGTGCTATAAGCTATTGAGTAAGGTATTTGCCTTACCGTCTACACGCACATTGAATAAACTTTTACAAAGCTTGGCCTTAGAGCCAGGCTTGAATGAAAAATTGTTTAAATCATTGGGGGATCAAGTCTCCCAGATGAAAGAGAGTGACAAGACATGCATCTTAGTTTTTGATGAAATGGAGATAGATTCCCATTTGAGATATAATAGAAAAAAAGATAAGGTCGAAGGCTTTGTAGACACAGGCGATAAAAGAGATACCACAATTGCCGACCATTCTTGTGTCTTCATGTTGAAAGGAATTTGTCGCTTGTGGAAGCAACCCATTGCTTTCACATTTAGCAGTGCAGCCACTAATGCCATTGTGTTGAAAGGTATTATTAAGACCTACATTAAAAAATGCCAAGAGATTGGCCTCAATGTGGTTGGTACTGTATGTGATCAGGGCACAAGTAATGTCAGAGCCATAAAATTATTGATACAGGAAACTGAAGAAACTTATTTCAGAAATAAAGAACAAAAAAGGCAACTGAAGAAACTTATTTCAGAAATAAAGAACAAAAAAGGCATTATGGGTTTGAGGTGCAAGGAAAAGAGATTATACCCTTTTTGATGTGCCCCATCTTTTTAAAGGAATTAGAAATAACTTGCTTACAAAAAATTTAATTTTTGAAAAAGATGGAAGAAAAAGAGTAGCCAAGTGGCAGCATATTCAGCAGTTGTATGATCTGGACAGTGCCGATCCTTTTGTGAGGCTTTGTCCAAAGTTGACAGATTGTCATGTTGATCCATTGAAAATCAAGAAGATGAAGGTAAAACTATGTACACAAGTACTGAGCTATTCTGTCGGATCTCGATTGAAAAGGATACCCAAGTGGGGTGAGTTGATATTTTTTCTTAAAAGTGTTTTTATTAACTTTCAAGTATATTCTGGGAGTTCATAACAAATGTTTTTCTGCTAATTTACGCTGACCATACCCATACAAAGTATTTTTTTTATAAACTATTAAACAAAGCCAGGCGTGTAGCGCGTTTAATCGATTATTTTTTATGTTTATAGTAGTTTACCTAACTAGTGCGGAAAGTGCCACTTTTCCGCACGCAATTGCAGATGGCCGAATGACGCATGAGCGGAGTTCAGCTAGCAATTAAGTGCGGAAAAGTCACTTTACGCTTTAGGTACATTATTTTTTCTACTCGCGTAACTAAAGTATTAATTTGACCCCAAAAAGAAGAGTTCAATTATTGTGACTCAAATACCTAACAAAACAAGTAAATTAAAAAAAAAAATAAAACAATAAATTTATTGTTTTAATATTGGTTGAATGGGGAAAAATACCATTAAGTTTTCCGCACCCTCACACTAGTAGAAAAAAATATTTTTAATTCTGAGCAACACTGATATCTGATGAAGTTTCATATATTTATATTTGAGTTAGGAAATCCTAATACAAAGAAACTAATTTTAAATCTAGTACCTATACTAATGCATGTTTTAAACATATAAAAAAAAATAAAAATTTACACACTAAAGGTACACATTTTCAAATAGTAACAATCGGGGTAACAATAGATAAAAAACACATTTAAATGTTAATATCACACATTTAAAACTTTAAAATGTCACATACAGTTAAGTCATACAAAATCGCAGAAATGCTATATAAAAAAAAATTAAATAGTTAGATATTAAGTAGGTAATTCTATCACAGGCGATGTAATCAGGGACTAAGTATATGTTTTTTTTAGTAATTTTTTAAAATTATTTACAGTTTTTGCTGATTTGAATGTTGCAGGTGCCTTATTATATTCTGCTTACTCAGTTTGTCAATAAAAGTCATTGTAAGAAAGTAAAGACATTGTTTTACAGAAAACCAATTCAAAAGTTTTTGCATTACTCGTATTGGAGTATATCTATTACCTCTTAATACTAATCTCATACCCCTATTAAAAAGTACTTCCAAAGAACCAATGTACTTTCCTGACATTAGATATAAAATGCTGGCGCAATAGTGAAAATGTGGTTGTACTAAACTTTTAAATAATGTAACTTTTGCATATAAAGTAAGATGTTTTGCTGCCCTACCAAAAAAGTACAATTTTTTTATAATTTTTTTCTTAACATACTCAAAATGCTCCTTTAAACATAAAGTGTTATCTATTTGAAAACCTAAGTATTTAAATAATTCTACCCACTTAATTTCTTTTTCCTCTACCTGTAACTTAAAATTATGTAAATTTATTTTCTCTAACTTTTTTCTTGTGGATATTAACATTGCTCTAGTTTTTTGAACATTTAATTTTAACCTATTTGTTTTTAAAAATTCATCCACACAGTATTACAAAAAAACCTGAATCTTTCACTCATGAATGAAGGCAGATTAAGTCAATTGGATTTATTAAGAAATATTTTTATATTTTTTTTTGTTGCAGATATTAACGATGACAAAAAGTTGCCTGCTGAAGCAGAGAACACAGGTGAGCTCATTCTCTTCCTAGATGAACTGTTTGACAGTATGAATTGCATAACATACAGTGGGAAAAAACAAGCAGCAAAGTCCATGGAAATGCCTGTGTCCAAAAATTCCAAGCACAAAGAGTTTTGGTTGAATGCAAAAAAAGTTGTGGACACTATGAAATTTTATTCACAGAAAAAACAGCGCAATGAGTCAGTACCATCTTTAAAGAATTTATCCTACACAATAAAGTCGTTTTGTCGCATTTCCGAAATTCTTTTGAAAGAAAAAAAATTCAAATTCGTTCTGACTGGAGCTTTCAATCAGGATGCATTGGATAATTTCTTTAGTTATATAAGGAGTCATGGGATAAGAAATACAAATCCAACAGCCAGTCAATTTATGGCATCTTACAAATCCTTAATTATTAATAATTACACAGCTTATCATTCGCCTGGTGCCAACTGTGAGAAAGATCAGGGAATGGGTGGCCTAGATAACTTGAAGTCCATCTTACTGGAAAAACCTTCATCTGGAATAATTGTGTTGGAAGAAATCAATGACAAAAACATTCCAAAAATTCCAACGGACATTGTTTCTATGAAATCTTGTAAAGTCAGTGATTATGCACTGACATATATGACAGGGGCAATAGTCCGTATAATGAAAAAAAAGCAAGTGTTTCAAACTGCAAAGACTGTCAAGAAAATTTGAGAAAAAGGCATTTGCCTGATAATACTTATGCAGATAAACTTATTGCTGCAAAGAAGTACCCAAGGGGTAACTTGATAAAACCTGGGGAGCAAAAAATTTTTTTGGTTAGGTATTCCCTAAATTATATATTTTATTTGGCTCCATATGTAGCGTCAAGGGATCATGTCTCAAAAATTTTGAAAATTGTGTTGAAAAAGAATTTGTTTTTTCAGTCAATCAATTGTGCCAATCACAATTTAGGCCAAGAATTATTGAATGTTGTTGTGAGATGTGGCTTGTATTGGTGGTCTAGAAGCATAAACAAAATATTGAAGGATACTATAATTAAAAAATATGAGTTTTTTTTGAAAAATTGTAGAAATAAAAATCTAATTGATCCAATTAAAGAAGCTGCCTATAAAATCTGGCAAAAAAAATAAAAGAAAGCCGAAAAAAAAATAATACTCCAGAAATATTTCCATCTGAGTAGATATTTTTAAGTTTAATGAAAAAAATAATTTTTTAAAATATAGTTAAATATAGTTCAATCTACTTTTAATATTTGTTTTTATTAAAAATTTTTTTGATTTACTATTTATGTAATTACGTTCTTTATATTTAGACATTTATGTATGATAACTGTACTGAAATGTATATGTAATAACTGTACTTACGCAGGAAATAAAATAAGAAATAACAATTTAAATAACATTAGAAAAACAAGCGTTTATTCAGAAAAATAAGAAAAAACTAGCAAATGACAATTTAAATTAATTTTGAATCAAGCTTAAGATGAACATTCCCAGAAAACTAAAAAAAAATTTAGAACACTGAAAAAAAAAACTATTTTATTTTATTTTCTCCCTATAAACCTAGCTTTACTCCTTTCACAAAAATATACCCACAATTAATTATGTCTGTTACGACTTTTAAATAAGGAAGATATAAAATCTCTAGGTAAATACAAAACAGATCACTTACAGCTAGGTATATTAATGTGCAAAAAGCGAACACCAATACAAGAAATGCTAGATAAACTTGCATTAATGAGTGTTAATCAAATGTTCACTTATAATATGTTAATTTTAATATTTAATTAAAAAAACAAAATGTTACCCAACTACTTAAGGGAAGAAACTAACTTATACCCAAACAGTTCACACATACAACACGCAGCCTCATAGTAATAATGACTTATACACTAGCTTGTCACAAAATAAAGTCAACACAATTTTTAGTAAAGGTTTAATTCTATTTAATAATCTACCACCAGAAATAAAATCCTTACAGACACTATATAAGTCTAAAACTTACATGTAAAAAACATATTTTTGATATGAAATCTAAAAATTTTAATAATAATACAATGCAATGTAAAATTGAGAGCTATTTAGTAGCTAATAAAGTGTTTTATTATATATATAATAACAGGTTTTGTTACTAAAAAAATCTTTTTCCTATGACCACCTACAAAAATGATGAATTTCACACTTTGGTTCCTTAGAAACCATTAAATTTCAAACGTGTGCAGAAATATTTTCGGACATGTGTGGAAAAATACTTTGCCGCACATGTGTGCAGATAAACTGTCAAAATTATTTTTCCGCACATATTTTGCAAAGTACATTTCGGCACATGTGATGCAAAGTACTTTCCTACAAATGTGCGGAAAAGAAGTTTCAACTTGTTTTGTTCAAAATAAATCACATAACTAGTGAGAAGGTGAGTTTCCACGTGTTTTTTTTGTACTCGGCTACCGCCTCGCACAAAAATATCCACACTTGTGAAATTTTTCACTTGCTGCTAGAAACTTGTTCCTGTTGTGATGACAGTTTTGAAGATCTTCAAATCTTCAAATCTGTCATTACATACAAGGTCCCTAACTGAATGCAGTTTTCATTGCATTAATTTTCCGAGCAAGATTGCGACCAGCTCCTATACTAATTAAAAAAGGTAAAAAATTGCAGTCAGATCCCACACTATTCGAGGGAGCAAGACGCAAGGGAGGGGTTAAGTTTCCGACGAACAAGCTAGAGGTGGCGCTGTTTCGAGCCGCTAAAAGTTTTCGAGAATTCACTGTGTAGAGGCCTGTCTACCTGTGGTTGGTATTCTTGCAGACTATACGCCTGTTTCTACGGGTTTAATACAGCATACCGGTATGGCAAAATTAATGACGTCACGGTATGTTGTGGCCAGACTTCATTCGCCATGTTGCCACATTGCACAATAAAAACGTGGATATTACAAACAGTTTTCAATAAAATGCGTTTTAATTTAAAAAAATTCGGCCTATAGTTTAAATTTGACACATTTATTTTACATCTGCAAGGTTAATTTTAAAACCATAAATACAGTTGTAGCAGTCACGTGACATATCTGGTATTATTGCCAACCTAAAAACAAAAAAAAAATTCTTACAAAAATGTCAGGTAGTTTGTAAGTAAAATCTATTAATTTATATTTTATTTTGAAGAGGCAATACCAAGAAATAATTTTTTTGGCAAAAACACGAAACATACTGAGCTTTAAAAATATACATTTTTGTATCGAATTTTTGCGAGTAACCATAAGAGACCATGACGTCAGGTATGACATACCACACTATCTAAGTACCTTTCGAAGGTTGTTAAATGCTCGTGGTATGTTATAATTTACGTTTATTTCACTTGTTAGAACTCTTGTGAGACAACACGAGTACAATTAATAAAATATTAAATGAATAGTAATGGTTAAAGGTTCTCAAAAATTAAAAAAAGGAAAACTCGCACGACCATCCAAACTTCGCCGGTCCGCCAACGCCACCTTTTGGTTTAAAATTAGTCATAGGTTAAGAAATAATTTTTCCATCAAAATTTTTTGTTTTAGAATTTGAGAATAATCTGGAAACCTTTATTATACTCTTTTAAAAGATTCGTTTGATTAAATGAATGATATTTGAATTACAGTTCCTAGAGCACGATGTTTATTATATATTTTAGTAGTTAAACGAAACATCATTAACACCCTAAAATTAATGAAAAAAAAGTTTTTTGTACTTCAGTGCAAAATGAACTTCCTGTATTTCGATTGCTGACACAGAGGGTGGAATCGAAATACAGGAAGTTCACTTTGCACTGAAGTACAAAAAACTCTTGTTTTTCCATTGCCACAGCCAACTTCCGTTTATTTTTTACTAAAATTAATGTCTATACCTAATAAACCATGTGTATTTACTTTAATACAAAGTCAAACTTTTTCTAACTAAAGTTATAGTACCTATCGCCCAGTTATCACCTATGCGCGCTTACCCTGACTCAAAAAATGCACCACGTTACAGGACAGAGATTTGCAGTTGTTGTAAATGTAGAGTCACTTGAGCATTTTTTGAGTATGGGTCAGCACGCATAGGTGGAAACCACATTTAACCCTACCGTCAAGTGAAGCACTGGTATTTTTCTTTGTATAATTTAACAAGTAAATTTATCCAATAGTCAACTTTTTAGCCGAAAAGGCTTTTCTGGCCTCTGCAGTAACCTAAAATAAACAAGAAAACATATTTTATTTATTTATTTAATTCTATCTCCATATCGTACATGTTGTATATATTAGATCTGTCAACCCAGCAACTTAATGCACAATTTTTAAATTTAAGGAGTAATTTTATATTTCTATCTTTCTTTAACATAGCATGAGAAAAAGACAGAGATGAAAAATTAAGTACCTAATTTAAGTTGCTGCATAAACCTGCTCTTATATTATATCATCAATAGTATCCCGGTCAACTAAAACAACAAAAACAGATTTATAAAGTACCTATCAGAAAAAAAGACTAAAGGCGGATTCAGAGTTCCGTAAGGAAAGTGGTATAAGGTAAGCCGTAAGACACAAGGAATATAAACTATAGCAAACACATGCGGCTATTTATAGTGTTCCGTAAGCCGCAAGCGATAAGCGGTAAGAGCAGCATGTGTTTCCCATTATTTATTTTTCTAGCGTCTTACCGCATACCTCTTACCTTACCGAACTCTGAATCCGCCTTTAGCTGTCTGGTGTACAAACCTACTAAAAACTGGTGTTGGTCCATTTGTTGAGTTTTTTAATTCCTGTCCTCATTAATCTTGGAACTTTTACATTATCTGTGAAAGATTGGACTCAAATTTACACATGTAGTGCTCAAGGGCCCTCTATTTATGTCCTGAAAATACCAAAATCAACTTTATCACAAACCATATGATATTAATTTAAAAAAAAAATATCTCTCTATCTTTGTTGTCAGTTGACAAAACACCCACGTGTTTGAGGACCAAGTGTCCTCGACTTTCTCAAAGAGTCTTATCGACTTTCTTAGAGCTGGTCAACACTTTTGTAGCCTATAAGTTCCATATTTTCTATGGTTTATACAACAGGTTTGGTCGATTTCATCGCCGGGTTATACATATTTTAAATATAAGTACTTTACTTTGTTTGCATAAGCGAGCCACACATGTCCTAATTAACTTGAGGCTGTATATTTCCACCACAAAACTTCAAACATTTAACACAAATCTACAAAATATTGTTTACAATTTATTTTCATATTCAGGATTGCAGCAATGTAACCATGACGTCACATCTAAGTTAAATGATAAGTCATGGTAAGGTGTAGTTACTCGCAAAAATACCGGTCACCCTGTTACTGTACATATCGGTATGCTGTATTAACCCCGCAAAAACAGGCCTAAAGTGAATAGTTTTATTACTAAAAGTCGGTTGTATGCATTGAATTATAAACCAGTTTATAGTTTATAATTCAATGGTTGTATGTATGGTAACAGGGTGACTGGTATTTTTGCGAGTAACTACACCTTATCATGACGTAACATTTAAAGTTAGGTGTGACGCCATGGTTACATTGCTGTTTTTCTTTGGTTGGCAAGCCTGAATATGAAAATAAATTGTATTTTTTGTTAAATGTTTGAAGTTTTGTGGTGAAAACACACAGCCTTAACAGCTATTTGCACCAACATATTTAGGGGTAACCTAGCATTAGGTGGCACCTATATCTAGTTTAGTTTTAGGTTAGGGGAGCTCTAGGGGACCAAAAACGGGCCGCTATATTTAGTACATAGACAAACTACTTGTAGTTTGTAGACCTTTTTCTCTTATGGAAAAGCCTAGGTATAATTATTTCGGGGTCAGGTAATTTTTTTTTTTTTTAATAGATGGCGATAGTAGTACAAAAATTCTAAATTTGTCATATCTCTCCCTTAGCTGACGCCAGCGCGTAGAGAGGCGGATTTATTGATTTTTAGCCAACAACGACAATGGCGTTTGTTGAGGATATTTTTGGTTTTTTGAAAAGAAAGGAATTATTACAAGCTACAGGCTTTATAGTGTACGATGAGTAAAATAAAGTGTAGTATGAGGTGTAGTACAATCGTATATCAAATTTAAGCTATGTTTTATAAAATATTAGAGACGACACCATGATGGGGCAACCCAGAAAGAAAGGCAGGTAAGTTTTTTTTTTTAATTTTAGTAGATACCAAAACTGTTCACAAAAATATTATAGCCCTGGTCAAAAAGTATTGAGAAGTTTTGTTTTACTCTGTAAAGAGGGACTAATCTTCTGTGTCTTTCGTGCTCCTGCCTATACATTAAAGCGTTGTATGTATGACAAACTGATCATAAAATGAGCATATTTTATCTTATAAAATAAAAAAAAAGAAAGTGTCTAAAGAGCCGGCAATTCGGCTAAATAGACGTGAAGCTAAAGAGCCGACAATAATTATTTCTTATGTGTTTTTCATATTTTCGTTTTTTTTGTATTTTTTAAACTAAATTAACCCAACCTAACCTAAACACACTCAAACCAACTTATTAAAAGCCAAAAGAACCCAAAAAAACACACTTTAAAGTAAATTAACCCAACCTAACCTAAACAGACTCAAACCAACTAAATTAACCCAACCTAACCTAAACAGACTCAAACCAACTTATTCAAAGCCAAAACAACACAAAAAAAACAAACTACAACCCCTACATTTTTTTTTGGCTTGTTTAATTAGGTTAAGGTTGGGTTAATTTAGTTTAAAGTGTGTTTTTTTGTGTTGTTTTGTCTTTTAATAAGTTGGTTTGAGTCTGTTTAGGTTAGGTTGGGTTAATTTAATTTAAAAAAATAAAAAAAAAGAAAATATGAAAAACACATAATAAATAATTATTGCTGGCTCTTTAACCTCACGACTATTCAGCTGAATTGTAGGCTCTTTAGACACTCCCTAAAAAAAACGTGACTATCCCAGTACTTAGAAGTGTTTACAGTATCTACCTTAAACTGAGGCTTAAACAGAAGTCAGGCTTAGTTTTCTTAGTACCCCACAAAGTCTATCCATGGCATAATTAAATAACTATAATGTGTTGCATATTTATATGTTTATTTTGTTTTTTTAAATTTTAAAGTTTTTCTCACAATGGGTTTTAGCCTCTCTTTCTTTTTCCAATATGGAAGACTGGTCCATTAATTTGGCCTAGTCTCCCTTAATAAAACTTTGGTAGGGACTCCTGATGATGGCAGCCTGAGCTTCCAGAACATGTCGGGTTTAAAATAAATTCAGTGGAGAAAGCACGGTGACCACCAGTCATAAAATCATAAAATTTTGAAAATTTGGTCATAAATTTATAAAAAAAATTACACCCCAACTGGTGGTTACCCTGAGAACGATCAATTTGTTTGATTTAGTTACATTTTTACAAATTTAATGTATTTATAAATGTTATAATTTTAACTAATTACCTAATGTTTGTTTTATTTCTTTTTACAGTTAAAAGAAGGCGCTCTTTAATTCCTAATGAAGTCAATGTGTCCAGACAAGCTAATCTCACACCAAAAGCATGACATTTCTATAGGAAAGTTATTGATAGTAGTAATCGATTGCATAAAATGACCAGTTATGTGCAATCATTCTAAAGAAAATTAGCAGTCGCAGAAAATGCTTATTATATGCCAGATTAGAGTACAGCAGCAGAAACCTAAAGCCAGAAGACTCACTTTAGAAGAAAAGATTCTCTCCCTCAGTATTTTTAAATCAATTGGTAAGACGTACAGGCTATTGTCTAAGATTTTCGCTTTGCCAAGTAGAAAAGTAAAAAACTGTTTGTGAAGTTTGCAGGAGTAAACTTAATTATAAGTCATGATAATGATGTTGTCAATGAACTTATTGATGCCTTGCAGTATAAAAACAGTAAGTTGACAAAACCAGGAACATACTTTAATTTTTTATTTGGCAAGACACAAACTTTATTATATTTCTTAATCCCTAAACTAACCACAATAATAAAGTTAATTATTAGGGGTTTGTTCTGGTGGTGTAAGCAAGTTAATAAGATTTGTAAGATTTTCTAATAGTCTAAAAAGAGGAGATTATTGCGATAAATAAAAAAAAATCAGCATTTTATGAAGCCAAACAAAAATGATTTGGAAAAAATTATGTTTTCTTTCTTGAGGCTTTATATTGAATTTTGTGTACCAAATTATGGCTAAAGGAAATTATCCTCACAATTATTTGTGGAATAATTTTAACAATAACTATTTCAAGGTCATTTATCTTCTTTTTAAATAATTTTTACCTCAATTTTTACTATAAGGTAATATTTTATGTTTTTACTTATTTTACCAGATGATTGATTATATTTTTCACCTCCTTTTTACTCCCTTAGCATTGGAGGGATAACAAATGTTAAACTTTGTAAAAAAAATAAAGGAATTCTTGTATTCAACATTCCAATAATGAGTTAAGGCAGTGAAAAATATAATGAACCCTTGTTTTGTTTTTAAACCTGTATTTCGGAAATGTACTTCAATTTTTTTAAAAATTACAAATACTTATTTATCATCTGTCTCTATCTTTTTACCCAACCTTTTATAAGTTAAATTCTCAATGAAACTATACAATAAAGGGTTTTGTAAAAGGACCTCACCTATGAAATTAAAAGGCAAAATGTTTTTTTCATAACATTTCGTTTGGGTCAAAAGTACACATTTGTCTTTTAAGTTCAGTGCACCCAAAGACAAAAAAAGTTTAAAAAATTCACAAAAACATCAACTTTTGATTTATCTTTTAAAATTTTTTTGTTTTTTGGGCATATTTGCTATGTTTTCATGGGTATTGAGTTCGTTTTCAAAACTCATTCTATCTTTTTCTTTTATATAGCGTGTTCTTGGTCTTCATAAAGAACACGCTATATAAAAGAAAAAGATGAAAACATAGCAATTGTGGTCCTTTTTGCTATGCCAAGAAAAATCAATATTACATTACATTTGTAAAGTAATATTGATTTTTTATTTAAAAATCAATATTCTTTTGTAGTATTAATTTTTGTGGTTATCATGTGGGGTGCTCCATCTATTTGTGTTTCACTGAACTATTTCTATGTCGGGCGCCAAGGTCATAATTAGTTCCGTAGCACAGTACAGCAGATAACATTCTGGTCTGCCAGACAGACCGAACCCAATTTTTTTTCTATGATTTAGTAGTACTCAGGCAGTCAACGGGAGAGTTTGTCGACCGCTTTTTCTTTTTTTGACATTGTTTCTCGAGTTAAATTGTGATAAAAAGTGGTTGATAAGTAAATTTATTTTATCATAGTGAGATGATAATTCACGAAAGATGACCGTTTGCAATAAGTGTTCAAAGCAAATAACCAAGTCTAGTCCCGGTCTGACATGCTCGGATCCGTGCGGTGAGTCGTTCCATGCAAACACGACATGTTGGGATGTATCTAAAAATGATTACAGGGTAATATCCACCCTTCCCGGGGGAGGACGGGCATGTAGTAACTGCAGAAATATACAGGAGGATAGCATGCCTAGTAACTTTGCATCATTTGCTAGAACTATTAAGGAGAAAATGAGAAAACTTCGCGAATCTGTTATATTTTGCTCTGACAAAATTACAGAATTTGAGGAAAAATTGTTAAATTTAGACAGCTACATGAAAGCTACCGAAAAACTTAAAACCGAAAATTCTCAATTAAAGACCCAAATCTCTAGTCTAAATCAAAGACTGAACAGTCTGGAGACCATAATAGAGGAAATAACATTAAGATTCACAACCTGCCGGAAAAATCAAACGAAAACTTGTTCGAGGTGGTTAACAAGATAAGTACCTCACTGAAAATTAAAGTGGATGAAAATAAAGATGTCCGCTCTGAAGCCAAAACAAAGGGGGTTACATTTGTTTGGACCCAAAATGGAAATATTCTGGTTCGAAAAACTGAAAACTCAAAAATAACCCAAATTTCTGCTGTTGGGGATCTAGATAAGCTTTAAACGTATTTTTTATTTGTAATATTTCCACAAAAATTAATCGTTTAAATGGCTTTAAATATATACTACCAGAATGCGGGGGGGGGGGGTTACGAACCAAACTTGTAGACTTTAAAATCAACATCTCTGTTAACCATCACGACATTATGTACATAACCGAGTCGTGGTTGCTTGACTCAATCATAGTGCAAGTGTAAAAAAGATGGTGGTGGTTGCTTGATTGCCATACAAAATAAGTTTCGTGCGTACTTGGTTCCAGATTTACGGATTTACAAAGCGAAGCGGAGGATTTATGGGTATGTCTGAGTTATTTAAATTTTAAACTACTTGTTTGCTGTGTGTATTTACCACCGCGTGACTATTCAGCTTATTCTTTTTTTTCAACAAAATTATCCGAAATGGAGTTAAACGACTCGCAATATTGTCTGATCTGTGGTGATTTTAATTTTTCAACTACAACTTGGATCAGGGACAATAACAGTTTGTTCTTAAACGCTATAAATGTTGAAAATAATTATGCACCAGTTGTGGTGCATAATTAATTTAACGATATAAGAAACATTGACAATAAGTGTTTAGACTTAATTTTTTGTAACGATTTTATTGTATCTGATATTAGGCGCTGTCCACTACCACTAGTTAAGGAAAGTAATCGGCATCCCGCTTTAGAATTTCTTTTAGATTGTAAAACTGAGACCAGACTTCAGAGCAATCTGAAGATCAAATGTTTTAACTTGAAAAAAGCCGATTACTGTAAAATTAATAATGATATATTGTCTTTTTGCTGGGAAAATATTTTATGTAAAAATGTTAATGATAATTTGAACATATTCTACCAAGAAATCAACAAAATTATTGAACGTAGAGTTCCTAAATTTTATAAAAGTCAAAAATATCCTTGGTATTACACAAAAGTTACCATTAAGGCAATTAAAGAAAAAAATAAACACCATAAAAAGTGGAAAATGTACAAAAATTTAAATGACTATAATATATTTAAAATAGCTCGTAACAGATGTAAAGCTTTGGTACATAATGACTAAAAAATTTATTGACTCGGTCGAAGACGATATATCATCAAATAGTTGTAATATCTGGAGGTTTGCGGCTCGTGGAGGAAACAGCAATAGCTCGTTTCCATCTGAAATGACTTTCAATGATATAACCGTGACCAATGGCCAAGATACAAGTAATTTATTTGCAGAATATTTTAAAAGTGTCTATGAGACAGAGAAATTCAGTTTTGACTTCGCGAATATACCCTCTTCCAAAAATTCTCAAACAATGGACTTACAGTTGTTTCAGGATGAAGTTCAGGAAGCTATGCAGAGTATTAATGTGAGGAAGGGTGCTTGGCCGGATAAAATTCCACCTTTATTTATTAAAAAATGTAGCCACTCTTTATCTAACCCTATCACCTTTCTTTTTAATCAGTCTCTATTTTCTGGATTATTCTCGGAAACATGGAAATTATCTTCTGTGGTGCCTATTTTCAAAACCGGCAAAAAATTACAATTTATTTATCCAAACTGTTTGAAAAAATTGTATATAAGTACGTATTCTCTACTGTTAAAAATTTTATAATGCCAGAACAGCATGGTTTTTTATCTGGTCGTTGCCTCGAGCCGAATTTAGTTTGTTACAGCAAATTTTTCATGATAATCTTGATAAGAAAATTCAGGTAGATGCAATATATACAGATTTCAGTAAAGCTTTTGACAAAATTAGCCATAACATTCTATTAACTCGATTATCCGAGGCAGGTTTTGGGAGCAGATTTCTGCATTGGAGCAATTCATACGTTAAGGAACGACCACAATTACTTTGCATAGATAATACTTTCAATTCAGAAAGATATGTTGGCACCTCAGGTGTGCCCCAGGGATCCCATTTGGGGCCACTGTTTTTCGTGATATATATCAATAACATCAAAGATTGCTTTAAAAACAGTAAGTTGTTGACTTACGCAGATGATTCTAAAGGGTATGTTGCGATTGAATGCATCCAGGATTGCCAAAGATTGCAGGATGACCTAGATGGTCTGGTGGAATATTGTCATCAAAATAGTTTATTTATCAACGTTGAAAAATGCGCCACAACTACATATACAAGAAACATCAATAAAATTAATTTTCCTTACAAACTTCGTCACCAGTTGCTGAAAAGAGTGGAGAGCGTTCGGGATCTAGGAGTTGTGTTCGACTCAAAACTGATATTTGACTTGCATATAGAAAATGTTGTAAATTTTTTTAATAGAATGCCTGGGTATGTCTTACGAAAGTGTAAATACTTTAGAAATCCAAAGACAATGTGTTGTATATGTATTGTATATAATGCCTTTGGCCTAAGTAAATTGAATTTTGGCACTATAGTGTGGAACCCAAGATATAATATTTATATTGAGAGGTTAGAAAGAGTACAGAACAAATTTTTAAAATACTTATTTTTTAAAGAAAGCTACATACAATTAGAAGGTGTAATAGAAGACCTTAGTGCCAATTTTCACTTTTTATCTTTGCAAAATAGAAGACAAATGACAAACATATTGTTTTTGGCATTTTTAAATAACAAAATAAGCTGCGCGTCTCTCCTCAAGAGAGTATCTTTTAACGTTCCACAGAGACACCTTAGAAATGACTTGACCTTTTATGTTCCCTTCAGAAATACTAACTGCGCCCAGAATTCTCCACTATCCAGAGCTATGTTGGATGCTAATCGACACACTAATACGATTGACTTGTTTTCAATATTATTACCAACACTGAAAAAACAATTAAAATATAATCTTTTAGAATGAATCACTATATGAACACTTATTTCTTTCAACTTTCTATCATTCTTTTTGAGAGCTATTTATGATGTGTAAAAAATGATAAAATTCATCAAATAATGTTAAGCGGTTTCAAATTATAGGATAACTAACTTTTAAGCATTGTTTAATAACAGTTTTTTTTTAAAATAGTTAGGCTGATTTTTGCGTACTGCTTTATATAAGTTGTAATATTGTGAATGCTATTTTGGGTCTATACCTGTTTGTATTCCTGTGGGCCTTTAATAAATAAATAAAATCACCTAAGGTGTTCTAAATGCAAACGAAACTCTTCTCTAACCTAGGCCACTTTATTTTAGGTGGCCCCCATATAAGTAAATATGTTGGTGCAAATGGCTGTAAGTTACATTATGCAAACAAAGTAAAGTACCTACATTACCTTAAAATATGTATAACCCGACGATGAAGTCGGCCAAACCTGTTGTATAAACCACAAAAAATATGGTACAGGCTAAAAAAGCAGACAAAGACATGTGAAACGTACGCTTCAACTTTGGTATGGCCCAGCTCTAAAAAAGTGGATAAGACTTTGAGAAAGTCGAGAACACTTGGACCTCTAACAGGGGGGTGTTTTGCAAGGAACTAATAACCATGGAATGGCCCCTAAGCGCTATTGCAGAATGAGATGGAGCTTATGGGCAAAATATTGAGAAAGAGCTAGTCTGGGCAAATGGGCAAAACTATTACTCTCTCTTTCTGTTAAAGGCAAACTTTGCCTGGAGTAGCTCCATCTCATGTTGTCCGCAAAACCAAAGCATGCATCGAATAGGGAGGGGCCATTCCAGGGTTATTAGTTCATTGGTGTTTTGTCAACTGACAACAAAGGTAGAGCGATTTTGAGTAATGAATATCATATGGTTTGTGATAAAGTTGATTCTGGTAATTTCAGGACAGAAATAGGGAGCCCTTTAGTCCTACGTGGGTAAATTTGAGCCCAATCTTTCACAGAGAATGTAAAACTTCCAAGATTAATGAGGACAGGAATTAAAAAACTCAACAAATGGACCAACACCAGTTTTTAGTAGGTTTGTACACAAGACAGCGAAGTATTTTTTTCTGATAGGTACTTTTTAAATATATTTTGGTCGTTTTAATTGACTGGGTTACTATATGATATAATATAAGGGCAGATTTATGCAGCAACTTAAATTAGGTACTTAGTTTTTCATCTCTGTCTTTTTCTCACGCTATGTTAGAAAGACATAGAGATATAAAGTTAGGCACTAATTTAAAAATTGTGCATTTAGTTGCTGGGTAATCCCGCCTTTAGTCTATAACGAGGGGAAAACGACTCATGGCATTAGTTGTCATTACCCATATAAGTTAACATGGCATTATTGGGAATACATGTAGAAATTTTTGATCAATTGTTACCTCCTCGGTCTATAACTAAAAAAGGGTTTTACTCTACTAAATTAATAAGTTGTGGATTTGAATTATGACAGAGGTATGTTATGTTTTCTTGTTTATTTTAGGTTACTGCAGAGGCCAGAAAAACCTTTTTGTAGTGTTACTTGTTAAATTATACAATGGAAAATACCAGTAGGGTTACACCTACTTCCCACCTATGCGTGGTGACCCAGACTCAAAAAATGCATCAAGCGGCTCTACATTTACAACAACTGCAAATCGATGTCCCCCGTTGTGGGAACCGTGCGTTAGGTATTAAAACTTTAGTTAGAAAAATTTTGACTTTGTATTAAAGAAAATACACATGGCTTATTAAGTATAGACATTAATTTTAGTTAACAGAATGAGAAATAAATTTCCAATGTCCATAGTGGAGTTAAATATAAATAAAAAGAGTTTTATCAACAGAAAACTGTTGGATTTTTCGCCTTCTCCACCAATTCTACCACAGTCGGGCTTTCTAATATGACGAATCGATAGCAAAAAAACGAACTTTACAAAATGCACCGGAGTACCACAAGGATACATACCGTGTGCGACTTTGAGACTAGATACAGACACGTGTTTCACTCTTGTTAGAGTGCGACATAAGTTTTTATAGTCGAATAATATGAACGATCTAATCAACAAGTCATGGACAAATGTTCGGTACAACATTAGTTAACAGAATGAGGAATAAATTCCCAATGTCCATAGTGGAGTTAAATATAAATAAAAAAGAGAGTTTTACCAACAGAAAACTGTTGGATTTTCGCCTTCTCCACCAGAATGAGTTTTACCAACAAGCGTTATTTGGCGTCCAACGTGGGCAATAAAGGGCAATTTTTTGTGCGCATGCGTAACGTCGAATGTGCTCCCATGGTGTTAGAATTTCTGTATGTTGTTTGAAACCCATTTTTAAGTATAAATTACCCAGGGTTGCCACAAGATTCTCTAGATAAAATTCCCAATTTTTCCCGGTTTTTCCCGAATTATTTAAAAAAAATCCCTATGTCATAGCGCTCCAGGCAATTTTTTGCAGTTTAAGCAGAAAATGCTATTTTGGTATCTAGTCTCAATTCTAGATTTATTGCCAAAATCCTGTCATAAGTATGCTTAAAATTAAACTAAAATCGTAACATTCAATGATGTTATAATGCCACAGAAAAAAATGTTTGCAGTATACGTACCTAAGGATAAGATGTCTTACAAGTTTTTCGTAAAACAAAGTTATGATTGTTTTCCACAAACCAAAACTAAACTTTTTTGCACTCGACGCGCGTCGATTTTGCAATAAATTCAAAGTTTTTTCAAACTTTGTTCAAGTAAAGTTGCCGAAATCTACAGTTTCTTCAAAAGTAGCCCTGTTTGCAAAACAGAAATGGTTAGATTTAGAAATCAAAAATTTTTACGCAAAACGAAGTATGTTTGAGCTGGAAGCATACCGACTGTTTAAAAAGTTGACATTTAGACTAAGTGATAAGAACTTTGAAGATCAAAGACATATGTTTGTAGTAATTAAGAAAAAATTTACGAAGAAGATGTCTTCACTTAATAAAAAGCTACAAAAGTTAAAACGTTCTGAACCAAAACCAAAAAAGTGAAAGGAAATCGCAAACATTGTAGAAAACCTATCCTCTCAAACTTTTAATAACAAAGAAATATCACTTTTAAACAAAGGTCTTAATTTTGCTCTGCCCTCACAAAAAGGTAATTTAAATGATATTATTGCAAATATTGAAAGTTCAATCTCTAATCTTTCAGAAAGCACAAAGGGCTATGTGCGAGATGCTTGCCGATATCAGATCTCTCAAAATATCATTCAAAACAACAAAAATAGTACATTAAATCACAAAACAATTAAAAGTTTGAGAGAAAAATACGTTTTCTATCTAAAGGCTGACAAGGGTAATAAAGTTGTTACATTAGATAAAACAGATTATTTCGAAAGAGTAGATAACCTAATAAAAAATGGACCCTACAAACAAGTCCCAAAGAACCCCTTACCAAAAATGATTAACGAAGTAAAAAACACAATTAAAAAATGTAACAATATTATTACTGACAATATTAAATATAAACTACAAGTAAGCAGTCCCAATATGCCGAAACTGTATTGTTTTCCGAAAATCCACAAGCTTGGAAAATCGGTTAGACCTATAGTTTCTGCTGTAGGATCACCTACTTACAAAATTTCGAAATGGCTAGCAAACGAGTTTGAAAATTTACCTATAAAGGAAAAAGGTTTTTCTGTTCAAAATTCCCTTGAATTTATCAACAAAGTTAAAGATATTTCACTCCAAGAAGGTGAAATTTTAATCTCGTTTGATGTTAGTTCGTTGTTCCCTAGTGTGCCGATCCCCAATACCTTACAATACCTGGAGGAACTACTAAGAAAAAACAATCAAGAAGACAAACAGACTTTAGAATACCCTATCTTTAACAAAACTCTGCATGAATCAAAATTACTTTCAATATAAAAATAACTACTACCAACAATTAGAAGGAACCACAATGGGTAATAGTTTATCACCTTTTATCGCAAACCTCTTTATGAGCAAATTTGAATCAGATATAAGTAAAGAATTTGAGTATTTCCCCATAGTATGGTTCAGGTATGTAGACGATGTGTTTGCAGTATTCAACACTAAAGTAACTAAAAAAATAAATAACAAATTTCCCACTATTAAATTTACTTATGAAACAGATAACAACGGTACACTGCCATTTCTAGACACTTTAGTTATAAGAAATAAAAATAAATTGCACTTTGACCTATACAGAAAAGGAACGGCCACCAACAGGTATATTCCAAATGACTCTTTTCATTGCTTACAACATAAGCTTGCAAGTTTGCACTTTTTAAAACAAAGAAAGATTTGAAGCAGAAAAGAATAGGATTAGGAATATAGCTGGAGAACGGTTACGACGAAGGCTTAATAAATAAGCTGATAAATAGACATTCCTTTTAAAAGACCTTTCGGAATTCCACTTTTTTCAGACAAAAAGATTCCTGCGACTCAAAATTTGTATCAATTCCTTATAATCCTAATTATACGAAAAAGTTACAAAAAGTATTTAATGACACCGGTCTTAAATTAGTATATCAATCCGGTAACAAAATAAGAAGTTTACTAGGAAATCCCAAGGATGAAACTACAGTTCTAAGAAAAAGTGGAATTTACGAAATTAGTTGCATGGATTGTGACAAAAAATATGTTGGCTAAACGAGACGCTCTATTCAAACACGTTTTAAAGAACACTTAGCACACTTAAAATACGGAAGAACAGAAAAGTCAAGTGTGACCGAGCGTGCTTTTGAAAACAATTATAGATTCATATTAGATAACCTAAAACTTCTAAAAAGTGTACCAAACAAAAGACTTTTGAATGAATATGAAAGTATGGAAATCATTAAATCCAGAAATAGTTTAGGACCCATCCCGTTTAGTACACTTTATTCTTTTGTTGAAGGGAGATAGGATTATAAATCGTCATCAATCACAAATTATTAGTCTTATCTCCGCCCACTAAAAGATTGTATATAAGATAGAGCGTAGGTTAATTTAGTTTATTGTTTATCGTCTCCTGATGATGCTAACGTTGTTAGCGAAACGCGCGTCGAGTGCAAAAAAGTTTAGTTTTGGTTTGTGGAAAACAATCATAACTTTATTTTAGTACAACCAAAGGTTCCAAATTCGCAACATAAGTTTTTCGTAATTATTTTTAAAAATTTGGGTTCAGAGACGCTGAGTTGTGGTGGGATCTAGTTCTGTAACTGTTAGTGAAATGTTATAAATGCCCGCAAGCAAAAATTTTGAAAAAATTATACTAAAAAAGCTATTTTTTACACGTTTTGAATGCTGTTAATAAAAACTGTTAACTAAAATTGTAACAATTAATAACATTATAGTGAGCGCCAAAAGCAAATTTTGTTAAAACTTTTGGGTTTGGTAAGATGCAAAGGGGGGAGGATCGATTGCCCACTGAAAAAAATTATCTGATATTATGTGATCGAAACAAAAAAGCGTAATATTTGACAAAAACTAGTGTGTATTGTATATTTAAAATTAAAAAAAAAACCGTAAAATTTTAAATATTTTATAATAGTGGTTTAACAACTAGTGGCTAAAATAGTGCTTTTTTACAAGCGTTGGTTTAAATATCGAGCGCAGCGAGGTATTTAGAAATGCGAGTAAAAAAAAGCACAGTTTAGCCGCGAGTTGTTAACACTATTTTTTTTATAATACCTTTATATCAAAAAATCCAACAAAAACAGGAAAATACGTTTAAAAATATCTCGAACGAAGAGAACTTCTCGCAACACAACATCTTTACTATAAATCAAGGCTTTTTACTCGGTGACGTTCATTGTTGCGATATTTTAATCTTTGACAATTTGATATTTCGACGATATTTTTAAATAATTTTTTCTTAAATACTTGGCGAAAACTGGCGGAAATGGCTTAATTCTTAGACAAGAATAATTAGATTTTTTCAATATTACTATATTCCGCTATTTCTCTTTAATTTTGGGTAAAAAACGGACAGAAATCTTTTTTGGCACCCGTGATTAAAAAAGCTTTTTTGCATCGGTAACCAAAAAAGCAATGCTTTAGTTATCTGCAGAGAGTTACTAAAATCATGTTTTTGATGAAGGTATAAAAAAATAGTAGTTTTAACAACTAGTGGCTAAAACAGTGCTTTTTTTACAAGCGTTGGTTTAAATAACGAGTGCAGCGAGGTATTTAAAAACGCGAGTAAAAAAAAGCACAGTTTAGACGCGAGTTGTCAACACTATTTTTTTAAATACCTTTATCAAAAATCCAAAAAAAATCTCGAACGAAGAGCACTTCTCGCAATACACCATCTTTACACTATAAATCAAGGCGGCTGGTAAATGAAATAACAATGCGGTTTACATAGCGATGTGCCTTTTCATTCGGTGGCGTTCATTGTTGCGACATTTTAATTTTTGACAGTTTGAAATTTTTACGATTTTTTTAAATTATTTTTTCGTAAATATTTGGTGAAAACCGGCGGAAATCACTTAATTTTTAGGCAAGAATAATTAGATTTTTTGATTGCTTTGGTTATCTGCAGACAGTTACTAAAATCATGTTTTTGATGAAGGTATAAAAAAAATATATATTCTATTATTTATAAATCGAAATAAATATGTTGTTTTTTTGAGACTGGGACTTTTCATCCATACTAGGATCAATGCCCAATGTATGTAGCAAAGTATTTTTGCAGAGGTTAAAACAAACACAAAATATCCATCCTATCCGATTGGAACCCGGGGCTTTCCGTGCGGCGGGCAAATATGCTACCCACTGCGCAAATTTCCCGACTTTTTCCCGGATATTTCCGGACCCCACCGAAATCCCGACTTTTTCCCGGATTTCCCGGTTTTCAAGAATTGTGGTAACCCTGTTACCCTTGGTAATTTGCTAGATTTACGAGAGATTTTTTTTCTAATGGTTTTTACGATTCTGCCAATTTGTGATCCATGTTAGACCGCAAGCACCCACATAACCGAGGGGAATTTCACTGACCATTTTTTTGTACATATGTTCGCATTGTTTGACAAAATGTAAATAACGCGAAAAAATGTGAAACAATGCAAAAAAAAATGCGAAAGAATGTGAAAAAATGCAGAAAAATGCAAAAAAATGTGAAAAAATGCAAAATAATGAGAAGTAATGCGAAATAATGCGAAAAAATGCGGAATAATGCGAAAAAATGCTAAATAATAAAATAAAGAAATTTTGAGTTTATTGTATTCGGGCAGTGTAAAAAGGGTTAAAAGAAAAGGGCATTTTTCTGTAGTTTTTAAAAAGGTATTTTAATAATAAGTAAAATACCGTGTCAAAAACTTTTAATGTAAAAATATATATATATCATTACTCGTAATCGTCAGAGGTAAGTTCCTCAAAATCTTCTTGTTCTAGCTCACTTTCAATGATGTACTCATCTGTTTTACTTTCCTTATCAGTTTCAGTTTGGCTTTTTTTGTAAATTTTTGTTGTACGTCTTTGACCTTTTGATTTTTTAAACGTTCCATGCAGTGTCTTCTCAAAAATAAATAAATCAATTTATGCTTGAAAGTCAATAAATAAAGAGTTTTTTTAATACAATATTAATAACTCGATTAATAATACCCATAAACTGCAGTGGCGTATGCAGCACTTTTTACTGAAGCGGCATATAATTTCGTAAACATTTTTTAAACACTATTTTGGAGAAAATTCGTTAATTTTTTTAATAAATTCCAAGTATTCCATAATAATCTTCTAAAATGTTGTAGTTTGATATGTACAAGGTAAATAGCTTAGTAAAAGTAATTCTATAAAATAAATAAAAACATTTTTTCTTAAAAAAGATGATTTTTTGGTAATAATTTTGCAATTAATATTTTTTATATTTGCGACGTAACTGTACGACAAAATTTGAAGCTTTTTATACCGTATATCCTATTTAAAAGGATGCACCCTCGGATGCACTGGATTTTTCTCGAAAACTGCTCAAAATTGTGAGCTTCATCCCCTAAATTTAAATAGTGGTTCAAGTGGCCTTATTTTGAAGGTATTTTGATTCTCTTTATAAGCCTTTTATTGTTTCTTATACAGATCGATTCGTTTTTAAGATATTTGCATTCAAAATTACCATGATTCGATTTGAAAACACCGTTATGCACTTTATGGATTAAATAGGTACTTTTAATCCTTATTTTCAGGGGCTAAAGTGGTAATTTTAATACCCAGGGATTAAAAGTAAATACCATAGCAACACTTGTCAAAAACAATATATGCCCACTATTAGTCATATATGGGTTGAAATCCTAAAACTATAGAGTAGCAAAGTGTAGCCCTACCTCCGGCCGGGCTACAAACTTCGTCGTGGGATTAAAAGTGGCACTTTAGTCCCTAGATTTATAATATTTTTTACAACTTTTCGTAAAATTTTAATTTTTTCCAACACGTCGATTTTGCTTTTCAGTCAAATATTTTTTTCAAAACCAGTAATTTCTGTAGAACACACCCCTTTGCGAAGGATGCGTGTTACCCTCAGAATGCTTTTTTCCAAAACTACAATTTTTGTATAACGCAGGGGTGCGTGTTACCCGCCGTTTTTAAAAAATAAATTAAAAGTCATGTACGTGCAAAAATTAAAAAAAAAAATGAATATGTATGTATGTATCTGAACCAAAAGCTATACAAGAATTTTTTGGTAGATAAACGATTTGCATAAGAAAAAATAAAAGGCTTATAAAGAGAATCAAAACACCTTTAAAATGAGGTAAATTGGGGGGTGAACTCGGGTGAAGCTCACCCCTTAAAGGGGGAGTATACTACAAAAATTCCAATATAGCCAAAATCTGTCGCTCTTGCAAACAAAATCGACGTGTTTTGAGATTTTGGTACTTATTTCATATACGGGTTTCTGCCGTTTTTGATTTTTTTTGAAAAATTATTTATGGGGTCACCTACTAGGGTTCCTAGGATCCGAATCCGAGTCCGGCGCTTTTTTTTTAATGCAAAAAGTGGTTAGGGGGGGGGGGGTTAAAGTATGATTTTTTTGGGTTGGGTTGAAAAATTAAAAATAAAATTAAATAAAAGGGGCAAGTGACAAACACGGAATACCACGGAAAACACATCGTTTATTGTGTTCCAAAACAGAACTGCAGTTCATAACATGTTCTAATATTGTACTCTACTATATAGGTAAAAAAAATGGATAAAAAAGAAACAACTAACCATGTGATTTTGGAACGTACTCCGAAAGTCGTGTAAACAAAAATCAAGCATATAAGAGTTTACAGTTCCTCGTTAGTAACCACGGTCCCTTGAATAAATAGGGATATTTTGGAACGCTTATTTGACACTTCGTAGTGGTTGTGGCAATTACTGCGTCTACTAGCTAAACGTCATTCCGTTGTGGTAATTAACCACTACCACTGCCGTAAATTACGAATCCATTTCGTTGTGGTTGTGGTTATTTTCCTGATTAATTTGAGAGAATTTTGGCGCAATTAATTTTAAAAATAATAAATTATTACCAGGTTCTAACATATAAAACACTTATTTTGTAAAATTCTCATCTTTAATTTTTTTTACCAGTGACAGTTTTTAAGGTGTTCCAAAAACAGCGGCTATCAAAGTTGTCAAAATTTTAAGTGTTCCAAAATTTCTCTAATAATTCTACGGACCATGGTTAGTAACAAGCCAATTCGCGGAAGAATTGATGGGAAACAGTGTTGCCACGCATTTCGGACAAAAAGATCGAAGTAAAGATTGAAAATTACCGGGTTTTTCGATTAATTACCGATTTTTATATTTTGACGAGGAATTGTGAAAAAAGTTTATTTTTTGAAAGGCAATATTTAGGCAGAACGGGAACAAATTTCAAGGGCTTCTTTCCGAATTGCGAATCGGATCTTACCTCACTGTCGCTTGCAGCAAACTTTTTGTCGACTCGTTCTTTGTAGAGAGATGTAGATTAGATCGAAGCAAAGATTGAAAATTACCGGGTTTTTCGATTCATTACCGATTTTTGTATTTTGATGAGGAATTGTGAAAAAAGTTTATTTTTTGAAAGGCAGTATTTAGGCAGAACGGGAACAAATTTCAAGGGCTTCTTTCCGAATTGCGAATCGGATCTTACCTCACTGTCGCTTGCAGCAAACTTTTTGCCGACTCGTTCTTTGTAGAGAGATTTAGATTAGGTATACAGGGTGTTTCAAATTCGATGCTCCACCATGGGGATCTCCTAAACGCCAGGAGATACGAAAAGGTTTAAACTAGGGCAAAGTTGCGCAATTTTATGCTTTGCTCAAAACTAAAAAAAAAGTTTACAAATTTCGGATAGTTCCGGAGATAGACGGAAAAATCCAAAATCTTCATTTTTAGTTTTTATTTTTCTGCGCCCTTATTCTTAAAGCTGTCAGAAAACACTTAAAACTTTCTACAGGCACTTTTTTAGGATCTACCTATAGTGAGAGGTCCTATTTTGAGACTTGGCATTTCAGTGTGACAGGAGCACTGTCAAGTTCATTTTTTCTTATGGGCACATCCTATTTTTCTCCTGCCGTTTGGTTCATAAGGGATAACAGATAACATTTTGCAAGCTTATTTTGTCACCTGACTTTTTGGGTTATTGACCATCATCAGCCCAAATTTAATTTTTGCTTTGAACTTACTCAAGATATTTTGGAAATAACAAATAACTTTACCTAATATTTTAAAAATACGTTTTTTTCTTTGTATTTTTATCTTTGAATTTGGGCTGATGATGGTCAATTAACTCAAGACGTCAGATCCTTGTCAAAATAAGGTTGTAAAATATCTGTCATCTTTTATGAACCAAACGGCAGGAGAAAAAAAGTATGTGTCCATAAGAAAAAATGAACTTGACCGTGCTCCTGTCACACTGAAATGTCAAATCTCGAAAACTGACCTCTCATTAGGTAGATCTTAAAAAGTGCCTGTAGAAAGTTTTAAGCATTTTTTGGCAGCTTTAAGAATAAGGGTGCAGAAAAATAAAATCTGTAAATAAAGATTTCGGTTTTTTTCGCCTATGTCCGGAACTATCCGGAATTTGTAAACTTTTTTTTTGGTTTTGAGCAAAGCGTCAAATTGCGCAACTTTGCCCTAATTTAAACCTTTTCGTATCTCCTACCGTTTAGGAAATCCCCATGATGAGCATCGAATTTGAAACACCCTGTATAAAGCGAGTGGACTTTTTGGAGATTTTTTTGCCTTTATTAATGGCAGTTTTAAAATCGGATTTAGCCCGTCCTTAATTTTGCATTTAGAAAAATGTAACTTGAAAAAACAACAGAAATCAGGGCCAATTTAATTTTCATTTAAAAAGGTAAAATAAAAATGACTAATTACTAAAATATTTACGGCACACTGATTCAGTTTGTTTATTTACTGTATGAATATAAATCTGCCCTTAGATGCTTTGAATATACTGCAGAATAATCGCCTTTTCTTGAAACATCTTTAAAATTTTGTATTACCTAAATTATATTTTTACGTGCACAAGTGTCTGTGAAATGAGCGCGATCCCCAGGTTTGAACTCGGGAAGCGCAATCCCCGGGTTTGAACTCGGGGAGCGCAATCACTTGATTTTTGATATATAAGGAGAAAATTATAATAAAGAAACAATGTAAAAAAATGCAGAAAAATGTAAGGAAATGCAAAAAATGCGAAAAAATGTAAAAAAATGTAAAAAAACGTGAAAAAATGGAGAAAAATACCAAAAAATGTGAAATAATGCGAAAAAATTCGAAATAATGCTGCATTATTTTTCCCAAAATTTGTACATATATTGCGGCTAGTGAAATTTATTTGAACAAGGCCAATCAGCCACCTCATAAAAAAAACAAAAGCGGCACTTTTTTTTCCTCTTTATTGTTGGTTCTTAAATGGAACCAACAATCAAGTGTCCAACAAACAGCATTTTCTTTTTTTTTTCAAACTTCCACATAGGGAAAAGCTTATTTAAATTAATTTTAATTTAAAATATTAGTTTTTCTTGAAGCGTAAAGTCTTATAAATGAAGTTTGTCGGTTATTTTTAATTCTGCCAATTTGTCTGCATCGAGTACCCTCGTAAGAAATAGTACTGATACTAACTTCTTTCGAAATTGTGCCTACTTTTTGTGAGTTTCAACATTTATGGTTGTGTCTATGTGCAGTTTAAGTAGTTCTTTTTTTCTGGAACAGTGTTTTGTGAAAAAAAAAAAATTATAGATTACTAGTGCCGTGTTTAAATTAAACGGGGCTTGAGAGTTTCTAACAAAAAAACTATAGTAATATAATGGCAAATAAACTTGTTATCGACCCTTCGAGGCTAGCAAGGGATGAGTTGGAGTATGAGTTGCTGGTTCGAGGAATAGGTATCGATTGAAGTACGAACTTCAAGGAGTTGGCAAAGGTGCTTCGTGGAGCTTTACATTTGGAGAGGTCGTCTTCAACAACAAAGTTTAAGAGTCCTTTAAAGTATGCTGATGATAAACCATCGCTGGAGAAAACGGTATTGGAAATACAAGCCCTCCTAGTTGATTTTTATGGGGAGGATGCTAAAGTAAAGAGAAAACTTACCACAAAGATCGCTCATGCATTAGGAAGAGAAAATAGACTACAGGCCGTGGAAGATGAGAAAACAGAAAAAGCAAATTATGCCTACAGGATTCTTTTGGCATATGATAATTATATCAAAAAAATTAAGAAGGTTCGCAAAGAAAATAAAACTAGTACACTCCTAGATCTCACCTTGTTAAATAGTACGGCGGTAAGTGGAAGCTTATCATCGAGGATGATAATGGACCATCATCAAATCGTTTTTGCAAGCCCATTCCACTTTTTATGAACGCTTTATTGATATAACCTCTATTACGCAGTTGTTAAGCTTGTGTCGTAAACTGGATGCCAAACAAACTCTCGCTGACAATTATGTACCACCTCCTCGTAAAAGCAAATGTCTGAAACCTGATCTAGCGTATACTTATAGTTCTTGTACTGCCGCTACCTTGTCTCCCAGAGTGGACGCCATACAGCAACTGGAATTGCAATGGAAGTGGTTGGGAAATTTAGAAAAATATTGGGTTAGTATTTTTAGAAAAAGTAATCTTCAGATTACGGTTGCCAATGGGCAACGATGTAGAGTTTTAGGTGTCTTGTATGTTCCTGTTAAGTTAAGAGATAGAGAACGATTGATTGATATTTTAGTTGTACCAGACTTACCCCACTTGTTGATTCTAGGTATAAACTTAAAAATAACGATTAACACTGCGTTGATTTTAGGAAAGTGAACCATGTTTCGCCACGTGACAGCTACCCGCTTCCATATGTTACGCACACGCTTGATTGCGTGCCGCTAGATACCTTTCCTCGTTAAACATCAAATCTGCTTATTTCCAGATCCCCCTGGAAGAAAGTTCGAAGGAGAAGACAGCGTTCGCTGTTCCTAATCGTGGGTTGTACCAGTTTACCAGGTTGCCATCCGCTCTGCACACGGCGCCGTCAACATGGCAACGATTTATGGACCGTGTCCTGACGTATTTGTATATTAGACGATATCGTGATTTGCACCCAAAGTTTTGAAGAACATTTGTCTTGGAGAAGGTGTTTAATTGGTTGACTTCTGCTGGTTTAACGTTAAACAAAGATAAATGTTGCCTATGTCTTGAAGAGCTCCGCTATCTTGGGTATATTGTGGATAAAGCTGTGCTATCATGTTGACGCAGAGAAGGTTAACGCTATTTTGAAAATTCCTACACCTACCAAACCAAAGGAAATTCGACTTTTTATTGGAACTGCTGGATGGTTCCGGCGTTTCATACCTAATTTTTCCGTTAATATCGCTCCCCTTAACGAATTGACAAAAAAAACATAAAAGTTCGTTGGACTGATGTCCAAGAAAATGCGTTTCAAACCATCAAATAACGTCTTGTGTCTGCTCCCGTTTTATCTTGCCCGGATTTTAATTTGTCGTTTGTGATTCATACCGACGCTGGTTTTGGCCTTGGGGCTATGCTTACGCAGCAACACGAGGACGATGAAAAGGTAGTAAGTTATCTGCGCCGCTCTATTACCCGAAACGAAAAATATATTGTGGGCTGTTACTAAACTAAGACCCTACGTAGAATTAACAAAATTTACCGGGATCACGAACCATTGGGCACTTAAATGGTTAACTAATCTAAAAGAACCATCGGGAAGACTGACAAGATGGGCTTTAAAGCTTCAATCCTTTGATTTTGAAGTAGTACACCGTCGTGGAAAAGATCACGTGGTGCCAGATATGTTGTCCCGTTCCGTACCTATGGCAGATGCTGTTTCCGTTCGGAATAAACCCTTGTCTGATGTTCCTGTAGTTGATCAGAAGATTCCAGACAAGTGGTATAAAAACATGTTAGTAAAGGTATCTAAGAATCCTGGTGTTTTGACGACCTTTAACCGAATTGGACGTTATTATTACTGGTCGAAAATGAAATCGGACATAGCCCGTTATGTACGTAACTGTAAGATCTGTAATACATGGAAACCTGATAATCAAAAGCTGCTTATATATATAAATATTGTTCGAGACTTGTGTTCGTCTTATGGAATTAGACTGTTCTTTATCGCTAGTTACCACTCTCGAGCAAACCCCACAGAACTATGATTTGTTGTTACGTCAACGATAACCACAGAACCTGGTGTAAGAATTTATCCAAAATTACTTACGCGATTTCAAGAGACCACTCGTCATAATCCTTACTTCCTTGTCTTTGGTGGAGATATGCCAACGAATTTGTATCTTCAAGATGTACCGGATGAAGACCCAACTAGTTTTAAGATTGACAAAGAAAAATTACTTCTTGACCGATCCGAAGAAGAAGTAAAAGCACCCCACGAAAAGGCGGCTGAAAAAAACAAAAAAATCTATGATTTACAGAGAAGAGACCTACAATATAATGTAGGAGCGAAGGTTTGGAGAAGAAACTTCCCTCAGTCTGATGCCTCAAAACATTTTATGGCAAAGTTAGCACCGAAATGGTTAGGTCCGTTCGTTGTTCATAAAAAGTTAAGCTCCTGGGTTTATACCCTTAAAGATCGTGATGAAAAAATTTGAGGCGATTGTCATGTTAACGATCTTAAGCCTTATTTTGGAGACGATGATCATCCCTAAATGTACATAAAGAATTGGTTTGTGTTCGTGTATTTATTAAGTTAGTGACAGCAAATAGTTTATATGGCTAATCTATTGCCGATTGTTTGCAATAATTGATAGTATAACTCAGATATGTAATCTGCTTGCCTTCTTAAGAAATGTAGATATTGTGTAATTTGATAGGCTCGCGTATATTATGGTCTATGACGTCATTCACTGAATTTATGGCTTAAGCGAATTACGCTCAAAATTGAGTATGACTTAGAGGCCCTGGCCATTTTGTCCTCCTTTCCATATCCGTTGGTCGAAGAAACAAGAATTGCCTTCTTTAGTAAAACGGGATTTAAAAAGTCAATTCAAAAGTGCTGCTTTGTGTTTGAGTTATTGAGCATTGTTTGAAGGAGCGATGCCGCTTTTTGCGGGATTTTAATTGTTTCTCACCTAGTAGAACCCTACAGTGGCCCTTCTTGTATTGCTGGAAAATTTAGTATATTGGGGTACCTTCTGCATTCCAATTTGTGACGTCATCAGCCATCTTTCGTGACCATATTCTCTCATCGATTGAGGAAGGTTATTTTGTATAAAATGAAAATTGATCCCAATGGTGATGTTTGTTTTTTTTTGTTTATTGTTGGGTTCAAACGTATGGGTTTGTTTTATTAATTTGGGGTTGCCTTATCAGTCTACCCCCAGGGTAACCATGAAAAGTTATTCCTAGATGCAAGGCTCCAGTTGGTATAATTAATTAATTTATTAATATTTAGTGAGATGCCAAACTAGGTAAGAGCAAATTTAAGATTTTAGGAGTCTTACATTTTTTTTTTGGTGTAGATTTTTCTTTTAAATAACTTCTACCAGTTGTAAGAGCACATACGTGTTCTAAAAACAAACTTGCCAGGTATTATACTATACTTAACCCGTGCTTGCGTAAGCCCCAGTCCCATTCATTATCGTTATAGCGCAACACCGTATTTGATCCCCTTGGTCATGAACCTTCTGTATAAATTTGATTATTTTTTTGTGTGATAAGAGCTGTACCTTACCCGAATGTCTCACCTTTAATTAGGGTTTTATACCGCAATTAAAACAGAGTAATTTAAAAATTTATTATAAAACCCCAGGAGCTGGATATCTTGATAATGAATGAATTTATATGGATTTTGAGAATTTATAGGGATTTGCAGGTTTCACGATTTGGTTGTCCTGTTGTAACTTAGGCGTTAAAAATCGTGTGCCACTCGTTTAACATCTTAACCTACCCCCAACTCCCCTCTGACGTTGGTCCGGCCACCGAAGTTACTTTCTTTTTTAGAAAAAAATCCTACACTTTTTAGAATGAAACATATTATTAGTTATTAGGAAAATAACATAAAACATTTATTTCCTTTTTTTAATTTTCCTCCTGCTCTTAGCGTGAAAGAAGCATTATAATACATACGTGTATGTATATCCATAATATATATACCCAATGAGCATTTTTGTCTATATAAAAGTTACAGCAAATAATATAAAACCTTCATAAAATAACCAAAAGTTATATTATTTAGTGTTGGTGATAATTTTATAACTCTAATATATCTCTTAAATGAGAAAAAAAAACTTGAAAAACAACTGTTCAACACCAGCTTATAAAAATTTATGGTACATAGTAATGGATAGAAAAACAACATATAGATTTTATAAAACTTCCTTATGAGCCCTCAAGTATAGAGATGATTATAAAAAGGTTTTACAACTGTTCTAACAACACTACATAACAAATTAAAGGTTTTTATGGATTTAGAAATATAAATTTTCCATCTTTCTTCCCTTTGCTTGTTATGTATTATTCTTTTTCTTTTTACAATAAAAAAATTTATAAAATGGTGTTTAGCAATATTCTAAAATAAATAAAAATGAAAGTGAGATAAGCTGAAGCAGGAATATGAATATTTATATACTATAGTCAAATAAAAGCTGTTTTTCAAGTGATCCTACTCTGAAAATCAGCTGCGGTCACGTGTGTACTGTATAGTTTTCGAATACACTCACGTAAATTTCATGGGCTCCAAAAATACTTGAGAAAACGGGAAAAAAATATTCATTTAAATATCAGTTTTTTTTTCATACGCGTTTTTTTCTTTCTGGGACAAATATTGAATTTTGTATCTTGTTGTCATTGAATTATAAACCAGACTGAGAAGGGGCGACAACCTGCGCGAACGGGCCAACCGTGAGCGCGGCCATATTAGACCACAGCAGAGTTAAGAAATTGGTTGACTGAATTTGTCATTGTGGTGCCGTTTGCATTTCAAGTTTAAATCAAATTTAAACAAGGAAATCATGACATTTCGCGCAAATTCACTAAAATTTAGAAATAAAATTGTTATGGTATAGTCAAGTAATTAAAAAAAATGTAAGGTTTGGCAGATTTAATCAACATACCACCCAAAATGTTCATTGAAATATTTTGAATTCGTTTTAAAATTGTAAATGAATCGTTGTTGTTTACATTTGGTAGAAAATTTATTAAAAACATTTTTTTTATTTTTGGATTAAATAGGCTACTAATTAAAACATTTATGATTTTTTTTGGATGGAGAAAATTGCTGGAAATATTGATAAAAATAAGAACTTTGAAAATTAGGATATTAAACAGATATTAGGGTAACGTTATAGAAATCCGTAAATATGTGCGGAAGTGAGAAAAAAATTGTTGGCCCTCGGGTGTGAGTAAAAAATATTGTTGTTCAGGCTTCTTTCTTTCTTACATAGGGAGAATAAAAACGGGGAAGCCTAAAAACGGATTCAGAGTTCCATAAGGTAAGCGGTAAGATGCAAGGAAAATAAACTATATCAAATGCATGCTGCTGCTTATAGTATACTTACCACTTATACTTACAGCATACTCGAGCATACTATAAACAGCAGCATGCATATGCTGCAGTACCTTGTGCCTTAGCGCTTATTATAAACTCTGAATCTGCCCTTAGATATACCTAGGTATGTAAAGTGCCAACTTATCTTCCCTATGCATGCTTGAGCTCTTGTTAGGACAAGCATTTTTTTAATTTAACCACAACAGAAAATAAAGCAAATTAGATTTTTCCTTTCTTTTACATTCGAATTGAAAATTCTTTGCTCAAATAGTTAATACAGTAAAACCTCTTTAAATTCCTCTTCTTTTTTGAGTGGTCCGAGGAGTGGTTCCCAACAAAAGTTTACTTTTATTGTTCCTTTAACTTTCCTATTGGGGAGTAACTTTGCCCACCCAGCGTAAAAATATTTGCTATATTGTTTTTACAGAATTTCTTTTAAAAAATGCGTTGTAATTTAAGAAATTATAATTTATTCCAAAACTTAGGTATTAGCGGTTCCATTGTATTAAACTTTGCTTGAAGAGTAAAGTTTTATAGGGTTCCAGAATATAAAGCTATAGGTAACCACCCTAAAAAACCAATCGGCATATATATAGGTATATAAGAAAACAATCGGCATATATATAGGTATATAAAAAAACTATTTTTTATTATTTAACATTAAATACATACAAGATATATTATACATACATATACATCAAAATCCGGATGCTTGATACTCAATATTAATAACATACTGTCTGTTGCATTTACTTCCACAACATAGGCATTTTCAATACATAATTTCCAATTATTATTCACACTATAACATTTACATCAATCAAAGGCATTTTCAATACATAATTTCCGATTATTATTCACACTATAACATTTACATCAATCAAAATACTAGCAAATATGGAAAACGTCTCTAAGAGATTTTTACATTTTGTTTAAACTTTCAGTGTCAGTCATTGTCAGATTCGAAAAAGATATGACAAAAGTTTAATTAGGAATCCTATATTGGAAGGGCAAACACAACACACGGTATAAGCACACCACAGACATAGAAACCCTCTATATATTTAGTTTTTCTAAATATTTATTGATGGCTAAATAAAATAAGTTTTGTGAGTTTCCTCCTGATATTTTTTATAAGAATGAAACAATGATTTTCCTCAAAGGGGTGTGTTTCCAGAAAATGGTCTTCTAATTTTGGAAATGATTTCCTTCAGGGTAAAACTTCTGGCTAATGCTCAACACAAATATCTTCTAAAACCCAGATTCTGCAGGAATTTTATTTTCAGTTATTGCCATCAGTTTTCTTATAACTTTTTCAACTTCTGAACATATTTTTATGATGGCCTGTGAAGGACGCTGCAATCCTCCTAAAATAATACAAAATTAGTTAAAATTTAACCAATTGCTTGTCTTAACAATCATGTATTGTTGACTAAATGTTTAGTCAAAAATGTAGTGTAGATCATTGCTTTAATAACCACATCTTGTAAGTTGCCCTCAATTAAAAGTACCCAATGATATTCCAACTCGCCCTCTCCTTTAGCCAACCTATCTAAAATTTAATGGGTTTGTTGATGCAAGTATATATATATATATATATATATATATATATACATCAGGCAGACTCACACTTTTTATGTCAAGCTTCGATTACGCCTTAAAATAGACACATCCCCACTTATGAACAGGTCTTTGTTACTGAAAAATTATATTTTTGAAGAAAATAAAAAAGTTCAAATTTTATGAGTGTGATGGTCTAAAAATCAAAATTTCTACTATACAGCCCCAAAAGCATAATTGTCAAGTAAAAAACCTCTATTTCTTCTATGTATAAACTTAAAGTTTTGATGTTGTTCATCTATAAATTCAGAGTGTATTCCTTCTAAACAGTGGCCGCACAAATTTCTGTTGTTAATCATTTTTAAAACATACCCAGACATGTAAGCAACTATTTCTTCAGAAATTTCGCTGAGACGTATGAAGGACTCAGTTGCAACCATAATCTACGCCTTGGATCTTCTTTAGGAAATCTACAAATAAAGACAAAATTTGTATAAATCATTGGCTTGGTGTGCAAACTCATTAAGTCAAAAAACGTCGTTTGATGTAATCCATAATTATTTTTTTAAATTTAATTCAATCAAATAGGAAATCCTAATACATTGTTGCTAAAATATAGTAACAAAATAAAATAACACAACTTGTACATACTTTAACACATTTACTACAGACATTCACATATATACTTAGTAGAGCTAAATTTTTTTTTTATTTATTTTTATGGTATTGAATTCTGTATCTTTTAAAATAATTATGTTAAAAACTCACTAAAGGATTCTGGGTCGTTTTTTAGTTTTTAAATAAAAATCATAGTAAGAAAATAGAGTCATACTTTAAACCATATTTAAGCACTAATCTCATTCCCCTGTTAGAAATTAAATATAAAATGGTGGAACAATAATCAAAATGTGGTTGAACTAGCGCTTTAAATAAAGTTATGCAAGCAAATAAAGTTTGATTTTTTGCTGACCTGCAAACAAAAACTTTTTTCTAATTTTTTTCTTTGAAAACAAAACATAAAGTGTTGTCAATTTGAAATCCTAGATATTTTATTCCTAGATAAGTGACCTCCAAGGTGACCTCATACCATAAAACATCACTCAATAACTTTTCTAATATTCTTTATAGAAATATTGTTAAGAATATGAGATGAATTTAATCATCTTCTTTAGTTTTTGATATTTAATTTCAGTATTTTTGACATCTAGTAACTTAAAAACTGTAATGTATAACTTTAAAGGTTTTAAAAAGTCTTTTGACACCAAAGATATCAAAAATGACATGTTATAGCCTACTGGGGTGTTCTATTTAAAATATTGAAACTTGTGTGTGTGTGAAAATATTTCAAAAATTGTACAAAATTTCAATTTATTTGTTCAATTCAAGGTTCTATTAGTGTTCAAAATATTCTAATATGTCACTCACTTTGGGACACTTGGGATATATTCTGTTTTTTTAAAGTTTTAAATAGAGCAAGATAATAGAGCACTAAATAATAATAACAAAAATTTATTTTCAAGTTGGATATCCTAATACATGGGGAGATAGATAAATAATAATAAGTCAAGCGAAAGAAAACTAAACACAAAATAAAAAGAAAATCCACATAAAATAAAATAAACTTACACATAAATTTATAAATTCATAGCTAAGCAGCAAATATTCAGTTATCAAAATGACACATATGACTTTCAACTGTTAAGACCAAAAATTACTGTCTTACATGTTGTTGATATAATTTGCCATTTTTTTTAAAAGATTCAATAGATAAACTGTTTTTTTTTTACTTTTACAAATAGAGAATTACTCACTTGAACAGTAAGTATTTGATTTGATTGTTGTATATAATGGTTATTTCATGCTCTTGTTTGGTAGTTATTAATATTAAAATTAAAAGTAATCAAGTCATTAAAATATGCAGGCACAAGATTATTTAACATTTAGTAAATAAAAAACATAGACTTAAAAAATAGTGGCCATGATACAAGTATAGCACAGCAAAGCAAATTCTTGATCAGATTATGCACTACAGTTTATCTGAAGCTACAAGAACATGCTCTTATTTTTGTTTAAAAGAAGCACCAAATTTTTAAATTAGCACTTCATTAACGCTCTACCTTTAATATGATTTATAAGTACTTGCAGTTGCTGTCTGCGCTTCCTGTTTAAGGTGACTTTTCTATCTTTTCTGTTTGCCATTGGCACATCTCAGAAATAACTCTTTCTTCGCAATTAAATATGTACTTTAAGGGGAATTTAGAGTGCAATAAGGTAATTGGTATGCAGTATGACATATGCAGTAAGAGATAAAGAAAATAAACTAGGGCAAATGTATGCTGTTAATAGTATGCTTACCACTTGCAGCTCAAAGTATACTATGAACAGCAGCATGTGTTTGCTATATATAGTTTATTTTCCTTACAGCTTACCTTAAGGCACTCTGAATCCGCCTTAATACTTTCAATTAATGTCACAAGGCAAACAAAAGAACATTAGGTCATGTGAAACATGTTTTATTTTGGAAACCAATTAAGCCTTCAATCAGTTCTCGACTTTTTTACAATATTTTTCAAATTATTATGTAGTTAAGTTGTCTGTGCTTAGCATCACTGAAACTGCCTAATTAAATAATTTTAAATGTTCAAAGCACACTAAAACAGCTAGGCAGAATCAAAAATATACAAAAACTAATGTCAAATGGCGAGCACAAACAGCAACAGCTATAAATCAAGCTAAATGGTTTACATTAGACTTACATGTGAAATGTTACACCAGTATTTGCATCTTTCCGCTTGCTTGAATAGCAGCCTATGGCTTGACAAGCCATTCTTGTTGCCCTTCTAGCTTCTAGCAGCAAGAAAAACACAAAAATAACTAAAATGTTGGTATCGTCTATAACTTTAAAAGAAAACACACTGGATTAAGTTCACTTTAATCTCACCCTATTAATTCGACGGACAAAAAATTCTGTGGAAAAAACGAGTGCAAAAATCACGATCGTCTCCAAAAAACAGCGAAAAAGTGAGGTTATGTCGAAACGTCAACCACAGAAATTTCGACTTTTCGACATCTGGTTGGCTGAGTTCAACCAAATTTTGATCAATGGTGTCCGCTCATGGCGGCGAGCATCTCGTCGCACCAAAATAGGATGCGCACTCGTCGTTGCGCCTTCTCAGTCTGGTTTATAATTCAATGGTTGTTCTTAACCCTAACAAGCAATATTTCGATTGAAACACATTTTGAAACCCCATAAATAACGTTTTTATTTAGGCCAAAAACCTATTTCTGTAATCCAAAATGGCGAAAATTTCCGACAATTCTATAAAAAAAACAATACAACTATACCACTGTTACCTCGTCAACACTATTTTATGACCCTTTTAAAAAATGATGCTACTTGGAACAAAGGGCTGCAGATGGCGCATTACATAGAAATAGAAGAAGTTGAGAATGGGCAAAGACGACTGCGCATCCAATTTTCGAGGAACGCAAAGGAGTCAGCCATTTTCAACTACACCATAGAACAAAATTGGTCGAATCGCCTATTTTTGCAGTTAGCCACACCGAGTATAACAAACCAATTTTTATACTCTAGTTGAAGTTTGTCATATTTTGACAAACAATCAAATGCTAAAATTATTTTCGCCAAAAAAAGACCACCTTCCGGCTCTAAAAGCCTTCAAAAATAATCTAGGTAAGTCACAGATTACACCGGTGTAGCTACCGTACGGATTTTTGATAAATACCTATCTCAAAACTGATGTTTGTTTACCTCTTTAAAATTAGTTTAAACCTTCTTTATTTCGTATTTAATGTGCTTTTAGGTCAGTACCGAGTGGTAAAAAGGCAGATGCATAGAAATAGAAGAAGTTCCCCCTTTTATTTCTATGGGTAGATGGTTGCCTCACCCAGATTAATAAAGCAAAAACATTCAAAATGTTACCCAATGATGTGGGCAAAACCCAAGTATATAGAGCAGGAAATATTATAAAATTAAAGTGGAAAACAAGCACAAAGACGCAAGACACTCCAAACTTAATCTGGCCGAGCTCTAAGTGAGTGGACAATGCTCCATAAGGAAGTCAAGGACTGTTGACATCCAAACCGATCTAACAGGTGGGTGTTTTGTCAATTGACGACAAAAAGAAAGCCATTTTGTATAATCAATACCATATTAGGGACTTTTTGAAAGGATACAAAAACAACAACTTTTGTGGCTATCATTATTTGACAAACAGTCAACAATAAAGTTATTACGGTTTATTTTCCCAACTGTTTTTATGCTTACCTGTAAAGCAAAATAGCAAAAGACTTTGACATGGATTGACAGAAGTGAATATAAACAAAATAAAGTTAACAACAAAAATTACATGATTTTGCAGCTAATAAGCACCTTGTTTATCTGTTTTTGGCAATTTTTTTCAAAATGTTGTTTAGAATCGTTAGTTTTTGATTGAGGGAGACACTGAATATATTGTTTTATAGGTATACATAGAAATAGCTAGGAAAATAACTGAAATAACTTTATTCCTGATGGCTTGTCAAATAATGATAGCCACAAAAGTTTTTTCGTAAACTGCCCAAATGTTTGTGATAAACTTGCTTCTGTTATTTTTAGAAAATATAAGGAGTCCTTGACTATATACAAGTTCAAGGATGAACAATAGCTAAACTCTTCTATTTCTATGACAACAAAGAACTGGACGGACACCAGTTTCTGTAAGTACCTACACAAGAAAACTAAGTCATTAGGAACTTATTGCTACATAAAGTCGGCATAGCCTGTTTTTAATAAAGAAGGCACTATTTTTGACAATTCCTCACAAAGTTTAAAGGGATTCTGACATTGTTGTTGTCTAAATATGTCATCTTTGCTATCAAAATAATGTCGACTTTCATAGTGTTTGTGACTGCCTTTAATAAAGGATGGCATTCACTTTAATTTGTCAACTTTAAGAAAGGCACTGAGCATGTTTAGATGACAAGTTTACATGACGAAAATGTCAGAAACCTTTCAACCTTCGTGCACAACTGTCAGAAATAGTGCCGAGTCAGGCTATGCCGACTTTATGTACCGATAAGTCCCTAAAATGTATTATTATCTTCTTTATTTTTGGGTTTTCAGAATTGACATGGTTCTTCTAACGAGTTTGAACTTTGAGCTAGGATGACCAACAGTGTCTTAAGTTATATTGTTTTTCTTTGTTTCAGGATACTGCGGAGGCCAGAGCAACCTTTTTGAGATGTGAACAACTTGACTATTGGATAAATTTCCATTTGACTTTGACTGGATAATTAGTTAAATATTAGAAAAAGTTTGACTTCTTATAGTTATTTTCCTAATACATTTTATTTAATATACTTGGTAATTAAATTAAAATGTTTACTAGGAAGATTTCAATGTTGTTTTTGAAATTAACTCTGTGTTTCGGACTTCCATTGTCTATATTTTATTTATACACGACGTTTCGATCAGTACAATCTCTGATCGTTGCACCTGAAGACGATCAGAGATTTTACTGATCGAAATGTCGTGTATAAATAAAATATAGAAAATGGAAGTCCGAGATTTCAATGTTGTTTTATTTGAAATATTTCAGTTTATTTTAAAAGTTTACTAGAATAAAATGCATCCATTTAAAATAATCATGATTTTAGTATAATTTAACAACAATAAAAGGTAAATATTTTGAACAGAGCAATCCCATTCACAAAATGAACTACATACTCTAGTCAAATATAGAACAAAATATTTAAATATAGGAATCTTTTACCTGGGTAACTGCATGGCTTTTGAAAGACTTAAGGCGCGTTTCTGCGAGCTTAACATTTTCAAATAATTTTTAGTTTCATTCAGTTTATTAAAACATCCACAAACTTCTTTTCATTAACGCACTCCAAAATAATACACTTTGTTTAGTTTGGAAAAGAAAATAGAAATATAATTTGATGAACACATCTGTTGCAAATTTAAATTTCCCGCCTGTCAAGAAGGCCTACTCTTGTTTACAAACAAAGTTCAAATATACTTTAACTTTTAAATTAACTACATAAATTAAAGTAAAATTGTCAAATCTAACTTTTAATTAATGATTTAATGATCAAATTACAAAATTTCACCATTTTTATAATAAACACTGTAAAAATTTTAGTTAAAATGGATCATTTGTTTATTCTTAATTTTATTTAAGTTTCGATGTAAACAGTGTAATGCTGCAACAACACATCCAACCAACTGTTTTTCTCTGGTGTAGTTGAAAATGGCTGCCCTCTTTGTTAATTCTTTTGCGGAGGTTAAAGCCCATTCTTTAATCCCTTCTATTTCTATGGCGCAGTATTGAACACTGACGGTCCGTTTCTGCGAGCTGAACATAGTTACCATTGTTCTCTTTTCTAAATGCATTCCTCGAGAGATCCAGCATACTACACATACCAGGAAAAATACCCGCCTCCACACACTTCAAGCCCGCATAACTGTCAGAGGTAACTATCTCAAGTTAGATTGCGGGGTCGAAGGGTGTACAGGCGAGTATTTTCCGGGGTGTTCACATTTGCCGCCGACCAGCAGTATCAGCGTATGCGCTCGACGTTTCACGGTGCGTTTTTGCGACTTTAACACTGTTACTATATTGTTCTCTTTTTCTAAAACACGGTTCCCATCTATGCGTTTCTCATTCGTGGGTCCCCCGAATCAAAACACGTATCACGTGGTCTAAGCGAGATTTGCCTATACAAGTCCATGTCGGACCACGTGATGAGTTTTTTGAGTCAGGGAAACGCTGGTGGGAATCAGGTGTAAAATGCATTCGATCCCGATATCTGTCATCGGTAACTATCTCAAGAAGATTTGGATCTCTTATCTCTCTCAGATTGATGTAATTAAAACAAGATAATAATGGTATGGTATCTCGCAAAAACGCGCCTTTTTATGTCGCAAAAACGCTCCTTTTGATGTCGCAAAAACGCGCCTTTTGATGACACAAAATTAACCTTAAAAAATCTTGTTTGTTTTGTTATTATAATTGCCAAAATAAATTAAAATTGATTTTTTTTGTTCTAAAAACAGTTGTATTATAATCACTATATAAAGAAATTAATAACAACATTATAGAAAAAACCTTATGGACAAAAAAGGTTTATGAATGAGTTCATAAGAATATTACAGACACCAATTTATATAACTATTGTGTGTGAGTTCCCAAGTTTTTATAAGTGTCTCTCGAAATATTTTCAATCTTATCTTATATAAATTTGTTGTTGGTTAATTAAGTTTTATAAGTGGGTTGATAGCAACATTTTAAAAACCAATCTATTATATATCTTTAATTGATAGTTACTTACGGTTTTATAGGTGGGTTGACAGAAAGATTTCAAACACCAATTTATATAACTTTTGTCACTGATGACTTATATTTTTATAAGTATGTTGGTGGAAACATTGTTAACACCAATTTATATAACATTTGTTACCGATGACTTTAATTTTTATAAAGATGTCCGTGGAAATATTGTTAACGCCAGTTTTATGTTACTTTAGGGTACCATCAATTTAGAGCCTTTAATAAAACAAATATACAAACTCAATTCTTGTAGGAAACTTCTAAATACCCTAGGGTATCAATGGAACCCTCTTTATAATTTTTATATAAATATCTGTCACCAGAAGTTTCTGAAAATGCTCATTGGGTATATATATATATATTGCAGATAATAATAATAATGGGTCATTTTGGTTGAATAATATATGAATATGCAGTGAATATAAAAAAACCTACATATAAGTAATATCCAGAGAGTGATACACGCTGCATGTAGTTTGGATATTACAAAAATATATACGTTCATGGATATATATATATATATATATATATATATATATATATATATCCATGGCTTGCTATGTGGGTATTCGAATATTTTGAATCGAAATTGTTTATTTAAATATGAAACAAATAGTTATATTTTATTCCATTATGAGTCTTTTATTATTACTAAGCTGTTTATATACATTTTAAGGTTCTTGATGCTCTACATTTTCTTTAAAATAAGAAATGTAGTGATGTTGAACACAAAAATCTTTACATGTGCTTTTTGAAAGATTACTGATTTTCTCCTAGATGGCTGCAGAGGGTTTAGAATAAAATTATAACATAATATTTATACTCCAGCAAACGAGGAGGTGGCGGTAAACAGTCAGCCGATAAGTTATACCGGCGGATTTCTGACGGGACGTATAGGCACTTGCATTGCATTCCGAGGTTGGTTAAACGCCACCAAAATGCGCTTTTTAACGAGTAGGTGATGCGCTTTTTAACGAGTAGGCGAGTCGCTTCGTAGGCGCCAGCTCTACGCAGCCTTTCTCGCGGCGGGTTCACAACATAGAAATGAATCATATTTCTATGGTTCGGTTGAAGTTAAAAGACAGATTTGATGTAGAAGGCTCGTGGCGTTAGTAGCAGAGTATCAGACTCTCACCTGGGACGCGCAGGTTTGGATCCCGGTTGCGTCCAACACGTTTCCACCCGCCGGTCGGCTGCAACGTGCCCAAATGTAAAAATTGTAAGAGATGCGCTAGCGTCCAGACTACGTTGTGTTTGTTGGGACCCCCTATAGTTGGGTAAAAAAAGATTTTTTTAGTGTCAACTCTCCCTTAAAAGAATTGTAAACTAATTAGTGAAACAAAAAAACATATAGGCACCATTCACCGATCACTACCTGAAAGTTACTTTTCCGCAAGATTTTTCGTTTTGAAATTTGTACTAAGAACAATATTTTAATACAAGATATATCAAATTAGGTACTATGTATGGGTACTATTTTTCATTCAGAAAAAAAGACCTATCAAGCTTATCACAGTATGCCAAAGAAAACAATTTAAAGCTTAATGAAAAAAAATGTTCAATAATGTTCTTTGGGTCTAATAAAAAAGTAAATCTTAAAAATCACTCTTAATGGTCATCAGTTGGAAATAAAAAAATGTGCTCGTAATTTGGGTGTTTTGCTTGATGAACAATTGCGGTTTAAGGAACATGTTTAGTTAGCAATTAAAGAATGCTATTTTGCACCAAAGGGTTTTAACTATAGTAAATTTTAAATTAAGAAAAAAGTTATGTGAAACGTTGATTTTTCCTATCTTAAACTATATCAACATTGTGTACTTTCCCTGCCTTGACTTGATAGCCCGGAATCGACTTCAAAAACTTATTAATACATGTTGTAGATTTCTTTCCAAATTAAAAAAATATGATTGTCGAAAAAGCTAAAACAACTGAAATAGATGAGGGTTAAGGGGACCTACAAGCTATATCTCTCTAATTTTGTTCATAACCTAATAAAAAATTCTTGTCCAGATTACCTACTTCAAAAACTTACTTTCAGAGAGCATACTCATAATCGTGACTTGAGATTTGTGAATAGACTCGTTACTCTAAAATTTAAGACCACCAGATTTAAAAGATCGTTTTCGTACAACGCAACTATTTTTTACAATTTAGCAACATATGAAGTTAAACTCAAGTTCAAGAAAGAAATTAAAAAATTTATTTTTTCATCAATTATGATATTCTCTGGTATGCCTTCCTTTTAATGCTTAAAACACCATTTTAGAAGATATTAATTTATTATTGTTTTTACTGATATTTAATTATATTTATTATAAGTTATCATACTTAATATTATATTTTTTTATTTTTGTTGTTTATATCAACCAGTTCATATTCTCATTTATTGTTTTTAATTTTTTAATCTTATTTACATTGTGAATAGGGTTAAGTAGGGTAAAATCTTAAATTTTAAAATAAAGGCATTTAATAATAATAATATAATATAATATAATATAATATAATATAATATAATATAATATAATATAATATAATATAATATAATATAATATAATATAATATAATATAATATAATATAATATAATATAATATAATATAATATAATATAATATAATATAATATAATATAATATATTATAATATAATAAATGCATTTAAATTTAAGAAAAAAAATGTAACAAAAAATTGTTAACGCACAATTTTCTAAGCAAAGGCGGCATTTATCCCCTATTTGGTCAGCCAACCTTGTGAGATTCACGCACTTAATAATCTTAATCTATGAATTTTTACAAATTTTGATTTTTTGCATAATTGCCCTTAGAATACCTGCCGCAAAGACGTTTTTTTTTTCACATTCAATCCTGACTACTAATTATCAAAATATGATTTGTCCTTTCTCTATAAATGACTTTCAAGATTACTGGGTAAAATTTCTCGGACTTTACCAAACCAAAATTTAAACACGACAATCCCTAGTCGTTAAATTATGGCCAAAAGGGAACTTTCAAAACCGAGTAATCAAATAATTTACTTTAACTTGTCAAGTAAATATCGGAGCACAACAAGTTTAGTCCGATCCCTGTTCCTCTTCGGCCAAGGGAACCGTCGAATTATAATGTTCACCTAATTTGTACAAATGTCTATGGTATGTTAGAACTAGTTCTGGCCCCTCGAAGTTATCTCCTTGGACTGTAGCGGGTCCATTGGCTTGTAGAACCTGTAGAAAAATACAGGGGACATAGTTTAGCGTAAAATATAACAAAACCAGGCAAAAACCAGCCTGTATCGCAGAATCAGACAAATGAGCTTGTTGAAAAGTCATTAAAACCGATTTTTGAGTAAAGTACTAAAAATTACATTTTGTTTTTTTTTTGTTGCACACAGTATATTTTTTACAACAAATTTAATCAAAGATCCTGTCCTGTTTCCCACATTATTATTTTAAACAAAAAAGAAAGGGCTTTTTTCTCTTTAAATTTAAAAAGTATATTTAATAAAAATCTTTTTAGAAAGGTCAAATATCTGCTAGTTTTTTTAAAGGGCCGTTTTTGAGTAAATTCTTTCTATAAAATAAACTAGACATTGCTTTTAGACAAAATAATTCTATTTTGCTAATGACGACACTGTTTTAATAGGGGGTACTAAGTATACGTTATTTAAAACGATTTTGTAAGATATATTGGAATATAAGATAGTTTTAAAAAGTTGAAAAATTAATCTGATCAGCTTGGGGAGGACTTTCTAAGTAAAAACCTATGAGCATAAAAAAGAAACGTTCAAAGTAGTTTGAAATATCCACCTTATTTTCGTACTACCGTAGAAGGATCAACTGCTTTACCGATTCATTGTGGCCGGAATTTAACTAAAGCGATTCACTATATTTAATGTCTACAATAAAGATCAAAAAATACAAAATACTATAAAAACGCTGTAGTGTACGTCTCAACTTGTTTGGTAGCTTCATTATTTACATTCAGCGTGCGCTCGGCTAAATGCGATGGAGCAGAAAAGGTTTGGAATTAAATAGAACAATATTGCGGGCTGGACTAACCATTGCTCCTAAGTCACCTTACTGGGGTCTGATGTTCGAAACTTGTACTTCCATTTCGTCATGTACCTTGCAGAAGGAAAGGAAAAAGACTACACACTACAAGCCGTTAGTTTTTAAAAAATAACCGGTTTTGCGTGCGAAACAGATCGACTGCACTCGAGTCAAATTGACCAAAACCAATCGAATTCGAACGCAGTGAACACATACTAGCTTTTTTTTCGCCTCTCATTACACACGGTATAGAAAGTGACTGACGTAAAAATTGCCTATTATTCATCATACAAAATTACTCGTATGCGGATATTTTCGTACGAGTTCCAAAATAGGTTCAATGCGTTGATATCCCATGTTTTTTTTGAAACCGTAAAGAACAGAAATATCGTTGTGCTTACCCTCCCAAATAAATACGACTTTATTGAGAGACTGCTGCTAAAATACCAACTTGTGCCGGTACTACTTTGTTGATTGATAATGACTATTTCATATTAAGGTTTATGTTTTTTGTTGATACAAGTATTTCATGTTTTAGTTACCTGACATATTTTAATATATTGTCAATGTTAATAATTTAAAGTTAGTCAAATAAAAGTCATTAAAACTGTCACACCTTTGCCTACTTTAGATTAAGATATTCCACACAAAAAGTACACAATTCATTAGGGTATGGGTCCAGCACGCTTGAGGGAGTTGAACTTCTGGATTAGAGTGTAAGTGGGCCATTCGAAATGTCATATCAATAGAAAAGGTATCTACTTATTTTCAAAGATTTTTATACAAAATACAGATATGGATACAATATAAACATCAGGTAAAAGTCGCCGCCAGTGCATATGGGCCACAAAATATCAAATTAGGCAACAAGTTATTTAATATAGCAATATTTTTGGCCAGCATAGCGTAAAATAAATAGTAGCCTAAGCATTGAACATTAAACCGCTAAAAAGTCAGTAAAAGGATTTAGGTACAGAAAGAACCTGACAAAAATGTAAGAAGATCAAAATTAAAAATGAACGAAGAAAACAAAGTAGTTAGTCAAGCTAAGATGTACAGAGCCACAAGGGGGATCTAAAATACAAAAACTAGGTCAAAAGGAGAATCAAGCAATTGAAGTGGACTCGCCGACTAAGACTATTAACAGATCTCCCACTAACAAGACCATAGAAGACAGCGAAAGAGAATCAGACTGCTTTTTTGATACTGAGGCAGGCCAGAAAAGAAAATCGAAAAAAGCCCATTGGATAAGATAGGAAGCCCTTTGGGGAAAAAGAGCTAAGCGGACAAGAAGCTCAGATCCTTAACAGGAAAGCTAAGAGACCTCTCGATTACGCTAACTACACCCAAAAATTTAGCAGAGATGATAAAAAGATACAACATTGAGAAATAAAAAACAGGAAAACCTGACAGGAGAAGATGAATTAGGGAATAAAATCATAGAAGAAAGCAGAAGACAAGAAGAAATAAACAAACTATTAGACAATGAAGATAAAACCAATTAGGTTAGGCGAAACAAGAGAATATTAGCTACTCCAGGAACTGCAGACAACAAGACAGAAAAACAGATAAGCATTTAGAATGGTTACAATGATAATGTATCTAAATGCGTTACATTTCGCTACAACAAAATATAGTTGATACTTGAATAAATTAATAAATAAAAAAGACAATTGAGCTGTATAATTTGTGCTGCGCCTTTGATATCATGAGTATAAGTAAAAGTTAAATCTTTAGGAGTACCTATACATTCAATGGCTCTGGGTGGGGGGACTTGAGCTCCATCCTACCTACGCCACTAAAAAAGACAATACTATAAAATATGAAGTATGTAATGCATTACAAAACGGCAACCCTGAAATTTTTTTTTCAAAACCATCTAAACCAAAACAAAATTATGATTGTTTTCCACAAACCAAAACTACACTTTTTTGCACTCGACGCGCGTTTCATCAGGAGACGATAACAATGTTTATCGTCTCCTGATGATGCTAACGTTGTTAGCGAAACGCGCGTCGAGTGCAAAAAAGTGTAGTTTTGGTTTGTGGAAAACAATCATAATTTTGTTTTAGTGCAACCAAAGGTTCCAAATTTCCAACATACATCTAAACCAAATTTTTTTTGGGTTAGCCAGTCTCCAGACATTACTCATGATTTTGTCTCTGAGTGTTGTAAACAGAAACTTTCGTAACTTCGACAATCACCAGAAATACCTAAAATAAGAAGAATAACTATATTAAGAAAATAAAAATATCTAACGCCTAAATTATGGTCGTTAAGTACTTTCTTTACGAGTATAATTAATTAATTAATTCTATAACCCCTATTTTAAATAAACGCATTTTGAGAATGCAGACGTAAATTAAAAATAAAGCTTATTTACAAGTTGGGTACGCGGTTTAAACATTCCGCCCACCTAAAATACAGGGAATTTTACCCTTCAGGCAACCGGTAAAGCGCAAAGCTTCACCAAAGGTCTCTTTAAGAGGCCTTGAGCAGTGTGAACGGTTGCTACCCTTGAGACACCATCGCCGCCGCCACAAGTTCGTTGTTAATTAAAACTAGAGACCCAATAGAAAGAGTATCACAATCACTGTGCCACTGTTGCCTTTGCTGCAAAGTGTTAAGATGTCACGATGCCACCTTTTTTATTTGATTAACTCCCAATGAAGGAAAATTGCCCATAGGAGGCTGCAGTGTTCGAGGTTTTACCCTTAAACAATTTAAGCATTTGCGTAGGCGACTGATGATGGCCCGCCTCGGAGAGAGAATCCAAAAGTTTTGTACAAGTAGAAATTGCATGGTTTGAGCTCCAGGATGCAAATTGTCTAAATGTATTTCATCTATGATCAAATCAGTCAAACGGTGAATTCGTGGCAGGAGTGTCGGATGTTTGGCTTCGTAACTTAAGCCAGAATAAATAAGCCTACCGCCCACCCTGAGAATACCATGGGGATCGATAAAAGGATTAAGTTTTTGTATGGGTTTTGGAAGAGGCTTCTTGTCCTTAATGTTTTCTAAGATATCGGCTAATGTACTATATTGAACATGTTTGACTAATACTTGTTTTCAAGCTACTTTTATTTTTCAAATTGTATGACCATCGAATACACCTAGCTATGATGCGTTTAATTTTTGTCAAGCTTGAAATATTTTGCATGAAAGTATCTAGATATTCCAAAGAGGAAGTTACAGCAATTAAGGTAACATGTTTTTGTTCTGCTTCGAGAATGACAATGTCCGGGTCGGTCTCAGCAGAAACCGGCCATTGATCAGATGGAAATTGAAGCCAAGATGGCCCCGCCCACCATGGGGTGTAATTTAGCAACTCACGCGGAAGCAAGCCACGCGAAGCGCAATCAGCTGGGTTGTCTTCACTTCGAACGTGAAACCATCGTGCTGGGGGAACCTTATCCTGAATTTGACTAACTCTGTTAGATACAAACGTTTTCTGTATGTGCGGTGAACTTTTGACCCAGGTAACCACCAAAGTAACCATAGAGTCGGAATATGCGAACGTCTGAGAAATATTTATTTTTTGAAAAAAAGTTTCGAGAACGTGCGCAATTAAGTTAGCTAAGAGCAGCGATGCGCAAAGTTCCAATCGGGGTAGAGAGACCCGCTTTAACGGAGCAACTTTGGACTTTGCACCACCTAAAGAAACATTAATTTTATCACCATACATAAATCTTAAATATACCACTGCTGCATAGCCACGTTCGGAGCTATCTCCAAACCCATGAAGCGTCTAGCTTTGCTAGTATCCTTGACTTAGAAATCTAGGAATTTGTAATTCAGAAGCCTTGTACTGAAGCCATTTTAACACTATTTAAGCTGGTACCGTTTCATCCCAGTGTAGACCGAGAAACCACATATGCTGAATTAAATGTTTACCGAAGAAAGTTAATGGTGCTAAAAATCCTAAAGGATCGAAAATTCTGCAAATGTCGCTTAAAATAGCTCTTTTAGTACAAGGTTTTCAACTGAATAAGAGAAGGAATCGGAGATCGAGTTCAATTTAAGTCCCAGAATCTTAACATAAGTCATTATTTTCTTCAGAATTAAATGATAAAGATTGATCGTGACGATGTGCCACAGGGATATTAGCTAGGAGGGCAGGTAAATTACTTATTCACTTCCCGAGTTCGAAGCCTCCTTTTGACAGAAGATTAATAAGGTCTCTTTGTACTTTGATAGCCTCGTCTTGCGTAGCATATCCTGAAACTATATCATCAACATACACGTCCGATAGCAGCACATGCAATGCTTCAGGAAAATTGTCCCTTTCGTCACGAGCCAGCTGAATAAGTGTTCTCTGAGCGAGGAAGGCAGAAGGAGAAATGCCGAAGCTGACAGTCTGTAAAGCATAATCTTGAATGAGATCGTTAGGCGAAAAACGCCATAGAATGCGCTGATAGTCTTTATCAGGATCGGAAATGTTAATTGGGCGGTACATTTGCTTTATGTCGGCAGTAAAGACAAATGGATAAATTCGGAAATTGCAAAGCACATCGAAAATATTTTTCTGCAGTTTGGGACCTGCAAAAAGAGTTTTGTTTAGAGATTTGTTTTGAGAATCAACCGCTGAGGCAGTAGTACTTTCCGGTTTTAGTACAAAGTGATGCGGAATATAATAGAATGGACCCGGGCTAACGGATGGGCCACCATGTGCCCGGAATCTAAGTAATCTTGAAAAAAATCCTTATATGAATTATAAGTATTTGTGTACCTGAGAAGCCTTTTTTCCATTGATAAGAAGCGCCGAAGCGCAATGATTCTTGAATTTTCGAACATAGGAGGCTCCCTTTCAAACGATAAGGCAACTGTGTACCAAAACTTTTTGAGCGTCGAATCTATGTCGGATTCAGAAGAAATGAAAAAAGTGTGAATAGGAGCAGATGATTTGCCATTAACCTGGCTGCTCCAATTCTGAATACCAATTAAAACTGTAGGCATCTCAGAAGCTATTTTCGGAACCACTTCGGCGTCGAATTCAAATGCGGGCGAATGGTACAGTGAACGGTACCGAAAGAAGAAGTTGAGTTTGGCCCTAGACCGAAAATAGTAAACTTTGAATTGGAACATGAAAGCCCCAAGCGGTTTAGGCATTTTTGAGTTATAATATTAACACAGCACAACAGCAGTGCCAAGCAGAGTAGTAGAATTTGAAGGGCTATGAGCAGATCCCAGATGACAATGTGCTGATGTGTTTGAGTTAGAATATGAAGATGTGGACTGTTTATTTTGAATAGAATTGGGATTTGAATTAGAGCTAAATTGATTTAAATTAGAATTGAATTGATTTGAATTAGAGTCGAATTGATTTTAATTTGAACTGAACTGATTTGAGTTTGAATTGATTTGAATTTGATTTGAATTGATTTCAATTTGAACTGAGTTGATTTGAGCTAGGGTTGAACTGATTTGAACCAGAGCTGAATTGGTTTGAATTTAAGTGAAGTGCCCCTGAATTGAAATCATCAGAGTAGGGCCCATAGGTGCTTGAATTTAAATTAAACTGACCCGCAGAAGGATTTTGAGAGTTAAAAGGAACCATGGCTTGAACCGATGAGTTGAATTGACTTGACTTGACCGTGAAATTCTGAATTTAAGAATTGCAGCTGTTTCTATCGTGAGCTGAATGTAAGCAGTTTAAACACCAGTTTTTTTGTTTGACTATGTTGTACCTTTCTAATGGCGACTTAGATAAAAATGCATTACAATGATATATTAAATGGTTTCTATTACAAAACTGACAATTGAACTTTTTATTAGAATCAGAGTTCTGCTTTGCTTGAATTACTGTCCTCTTTAGTAAAAAAGAAGCTTGATGATTTTTATATCGAGAGTTAAAAGAGTTTTTAGCTGCATAATTAGATTTTAGTGCTTGCTTCGAATCGTTCTGACTTGTTGTTAAAGCGACTGACTCAAGCGCAGTGCAGTGTTTTTCAAGAAAAACTTTAATTTTTTCGTATTCAGGAATTTGATTTGAAGCATCAGCTATTTCAAACTGCTTAAGCGTGGTAATGGGTAATTTTGAAATAAGTAAATTAAAAAGCACAAAGCTCCAAGAATCTGTAGGAAGTTGTAAGCTCTTTAAATCGGCAATGTTTTCTTCGAATGTGCTTAATAACTTTCTCAAGCTTTGAGCTTCTTCACTTTGAAGCGAAGGGGTGTTTATCATTTGAGACCAATAAGTGGTAGCTAACATGTGAGTTTTGAAATCTATCAACAAGAGCTTGATAAACAATAGGGTAATTGGAATCTGATACGTTTATGCCTTTTAGCTCAGCTACAACGTCTTTGTGAAGAGATCCAATTAAATGATGAAACTTGTCTATGTTAGGAATATTTTTTCTATGAACCATTGAATTGAAGGAATCAATAAACTGGGGCCAATTCTGATAAGAACCATCAAAAAGTGGTACACTTATTTTCGGTAAATCCGAATAATGTGCGTGAGTCCTACAACCCAAACCACTTTGAGAGTTAACGAAAGATGAATTTGATCTATTTTTTTGAGGAAAAATTTCCCAATAAATTGTTTTTACGGAAATAAATTTTTCTAAAAAATCTGCGCGCGTTTGTTTTTCGGCCTCCATATCCTCAGGTATCTCTTGAGCAGCCAAGTTATTAATAATGTTAGCGTGTTGTTTTTCAAAAACTTTGCAAACATTCTCAATTTCCCGAAAAGCCACCTCAAAACGCGAGTGCAAATTTTTATCGACCTTTGCCTTTTCAGCCAGCGCATACATCGAATAAATTTGATCAATATATAGCTCTCTGATGGGGCGATATTGTTTTATTACTCTTAATGACATTTTGAAAAAAAAATAAAATTAAAATTACCACAAGAAAAATTTGAATGAATATCTGCTTAAGTCTACTAACAGAGCGAAAGAACAAGTACCTTCTTTTTTTTCTGGTGAATTATTTTGTGCTCTGAACAGCAAAAAATACTTAAGGTGAATTTAGCTACTCCGAACAATTTTTAGCATAAAAATACCATAAATTTTGCAATATTATGAACAATTTTGCAAGAAAACCTTAAACGACCTTGTGACTGCGTGATATTGGGAGGGGGCTTAGACGAACTATAATTTTAATTAAATTTTGACGACTGCAAAACACGTCAATTTGCCCAAAAAAATGATTTTAAATTCCATGCATGGCTAGACGAAATTTTGCCGAATTGCAAAATCCCCTGTATATAAAAGCGTTGTACTTCGGCTTTTTTATGCATAGAGAAACGTATTTTGACCAATATATTATTTTATCATTAAACGTTGCACTGGCCAAAAAAAAGCGTGTAAAAATGATTAAGTTGAAATATTTAAGCGATTTTTATGCCTTGTCTGAGAATAAATTTAGAAAATCCGGCTCGAAGAACCAAAAATGTTTTGAACATTCAGGGTAATGAATAATTAATAGGTCGCTAGTTGATTGGAATAGAAAATAATAGTAGATATACGAATCACTTGAGCAGAAGAACTTTTGGATCAGTTATATTTTCATCTAATGTCTATTGGCTGAGATGATTCGGATGAGTTCGATGCGCCGAAACGATCACGAACAGTTTTTTAATAGCACAAGTAAACGAAATATTTGGTCAGAAATCCGCGTAGATCGCACGCGGAGAAAAATAAAACAGCTTCTTGTCGAGCGAAGGTTTTGGAGTGAGTGTTTTTCGTCATATCAGTAAGGACAGTAGGGTGTTTTCGCCGGTTCTGGCTCAAGATTCAAAGATTCGCCCATAAGAATTAACATAGGGATTTTGAGAGCCAAAGATTCACACATGGGGTGGGGGGATCCAAATGTCTTGGGCAATACCTTGAAAAATCTGTTAGAAAGTAGGTGATAAATTGAACCACACCTTTTTGTCTTACAGATGTATTGCAGTAAACTAGGTCACAACTGGTTATTAATGATCATAAATTCAGAGATACAAATTTTGTAAACCGGGTCACAGATGTCTTGGGCAATACCTTGAAGAACCTGTTAGAAAGTAGGTGATAAATTGAACCACACCTTTTGTATTACAAACGCATTGCAAACTGGTTTGGTGACTTGAAGTAAACCAGGTCACACCATTCTTGGTCAATGACTTAGAAAGTAGGAAATAAATTGAACCACACCTTTTGTCTCACAGACGTTTTACAAACTGGTTTGGTCAGTTAAAGTAAACCAGGTCACAGCTGTCTTGGCTTGAAAAACCTGTCTTAATAACAAGTCTTGACTTGTCTCTGGTGTAATAAAAAACCGGTTTATGGTCTCATTCCCACCACTTTATACACAATATAAATTATTTGTTTTGGAAAGTTTTATACAGTCTGAATCAAAATGTCTTCTAATTATTTAGATTCTAATTCCAAAAATGTCTTTTTGGGAGAAAGAAAATTTTATCTTAACAAATCAAAAACAAAGTTTGTTAGTGTGTGTTTAAGCTATAATGGAATTTTCTTTCCATGTGTATTAATTGGTGGAATAAAAAACGATGTTGTCCAGTTCACAGAATTCGATTGGCAAAACTTTTATGGGTATAAAGACATCATAGATGAATCCTTTTTAGCTGTTGATACCACCTTGAGTCTGGATCTTACCAGTTTTTTTATCAATTTTAAACAGATGGATTATGGAAATCTGATTGTGATTAATACAGGCAAAGCTACAGTACGATTAACAAACCCTACACTATCAGAACTGTGGAGAATCTCACCTTTAATAGATGAGCACATTAAAATATTGAAAAATCTTGAATTTAATAGTTGCTTAAAAATTCTTCAAATGGGAATAGAAAACTCTGTTGATGTAACTAACACAGCAATTTTCATTATGGATCCTATCAAAAATATAAATACTTTGACGTATGGATTGGCGATGGAACTTGTTTATTTTTATCCTGAACTACTAAGAGAAGATCATGAATAAATCGTTAACATTTAATGAACAATTTAATAAGGTGAAAATATTATATGTGTAAAGAAGCGAGAAAAAAGCATTGGGAAAACTTAGCAGTGGATCGCATGCATTTCCAAAATAAAATCATCAAAATGGAAATGATATTAAACGCCATTAACTATTTTAATCAAAATATCTAACGTCATTAGTATATTTCTTAAGCTTAAAAATGTTAGTTTAGGTTTTGCTAGTATAAGTAGATTATGTATTCTAAAAATAAAAAACAGAAATATAAAAAAATGGTGTTTTATTTCATAAAAAAGTTATCATAGAGGTAAAATACATTCGATAATGCACAAAAACATGGTGAGTTTGTGTGGTAAAAACACTTTGGGTCTTCTTTGAGCAGTTTTGGGGTCTCTTCAAACTCAATAACTGGTTTTAAGGAGTATCTCCTTAAATATGTAGCTTTTTCCTTTCCTTTGATATAAACTGTATCCACTTTTTCTGTCAAGTTTTGTAAGATTTCGGAAAATTTATGAAGCGGAGTAAAACCTTCATTCCACGATATACAATGATGATTTTCCATCAACCAGTTGGCTTCCTTATGTAACTGTGGTGAAAGATGTTGAATCCCATAGGGTGGTTTAAAAATATAATGGGAAATTCTCGTTCCATCATAAGCGGCCAATTCTTTAGGAACAAATTTGTTGTTTTCCAATTTAAATCCTTGAACATCTATTATTAAATTCATATTGTTAAGTTGGAAAGCTTTTTAAAAATAATTTGTTTTTCACTATATAAACTTATGGCTTCTTTTAGTATTCTTAAATTTTTAAGGTGTAAGCAAATTCTACAAGTGTTTTTTGAACACATTTCTTAAACTGATATCAAAATATGCAATAATTCGATTATATAGAGAAAAAATACTTTTTGAACATGCGCATTAAAACTGTTTCACTGTTTTAGTCAAAGGGTGGTATGAAAAAAGTTTATCATGAAGAATCAAACAGTATGCGGTCGTTTTTTCCGGTACGTCTTCGTGGCATTCAAAAGTGATTCTCATTGAAACATTAGCGCTCTGTGCAGCTTCTTTTTGTTAAGAACAATCAATGTATATTATGGGTGATATCTCTTTATATTCTGAAGGGAGAAACAACGGTTCATTAGGAAGCTGATAGTATGAAGCCCTAAACTTAGAATACATTTCATATAAGGAAGCAAATTTGTTATTTTCTATGTCTACATACAAATCATTGTATGGATATCTTTCGGAATTTAAAAAAACGTTAATATTGCGTATTCTAACATCATCAAATTTACTAATATTTTCATTTAATTTATCATTTTTATTTTTTTGAAAAGCAACTATAACATGTCGTGCAACTTCAGCTTTGGTTGATGTTTTAACTTGCCAATTATGTCTATTTGTTTTAAGCAATTCAGGGTACTCTATTAACTCCCATCTTCTAAAAGCTATTGGTATTTCAACATCTTTGTTAATGAGCTTTGACAAATTCAGTTCAGTAGCGTTACGGTTACGTGAGGCATATTCCATGTTAGTTTTGTGATCGAAATTTTTACTTTTTGACCAAAAATATCATTAAAAACACAATTATTGTCAGAATTGGATCTTATTAAAACAAGTTGTTGTTTTGAGTTTAAGATTATTTTTCTATAGTCTTCAAAGAATCCCATTAAAATTTTGAGTGGAACACATACATTAAAATTACCCTTTTTATCAACCAAAATGCTCGATTTTGAAATATCCAATTTAGGAAACCAACCAGCGTTCTGCAATTTTTTACTTTCACTTTCAGTAAATGATAAATATCCTTTTAAAGTGGAAGTGGTTCCTACATCTCGAACTGAATCTATGGTTACATCGTTTAGATCATAACGAATTTCTTTAAAAAGATAAGCTATGGGATTGTTTGTAAATTTCATACTTGCAGAATAGGTACCATCATTAGTTAACTGTCCCTCAATAAAAAGAAAGCTTTCACATGGTAAAGTATAGGCTTTTAACTTGTTTGGTGAAAAGGGATCATAAGAATACGTTTCATATCTTACTACAGAACTGTCTTCTAAAAGTTTTTCGGTAACGTCTAAAAAACTCATTTTGTATTTACTTTAAATCCAAGTGATTTTAAAAACCTATAATTTGTTGGTGTTAACCGTTTGACAGTTTTCCTCTTACTGCTTAAAAAACTCTCTTTTTTTTTATTATATGATATTAATGGGTTATTGTAACGAAATACCATTATTCAATTTTTTTAATATGCAGTCTGATGGTAATAGTTTCACCACCAAAATTTACAAGATCACCGTCCTGGTCAATAATTTTTAAAAATATACTAGTTATTATTTTAACGTTTACAGGAAAATAAATTAAATTTTCTGGAGCTTCTATTATCTTAAATCCAGGACTAACGCTAGGAAAGAATTGATGAATTACATGTATAGGATTGTTATTTAAATATGATCCATCAGCTATGCTGCAGTCGATTAATATTGCATTTACCTTAATAATTTCAGCAGGTTTTTGTGAAATATGTATTTTGTCAACTGTGTAGAGATCATCTCTAAATCCTAAAATATTTCCTATAGTATCTTTACTAAAACGAATATCCTCACTACATTTTAAATGATAACGTAGAGTATCGTTATTGGCACGTAGTGTTAAGCTAACACCTTCTTTAGAAAGCTGATCTTGTAAATAATCCTCAATATCAGTCAATTCGTAGGCTCCTGATGGAATTTCAATGGTTTTATTACCATAATGAAATTTATTATTTCGTTCATCTATATTGGGTACCGCATTAAAAGTTTCAAAATTCGTAAGACAAACAACATATTCACCGTCATCTAAGTAAATTGGCGGATTAAATGAAGCAGACAACTCAGCCGAATTACCTGACAGAGAAATTGTAAGCGACATTATTGTTTTACAGTTGATGTAATACTAATACAAGTTATAAACTGTTGTTATATAAAAACTCTAAACACAAATGTCCACAGATAACTAAATCTTTTTGTTGATAATTTTTATGATTATACATTATAACATTATGACTACCATCACTTAAAAAATATTTAACAACCTCCAAAGGTGGTTTTAAATTTCCATAGCTATCAAAGTATGAAATTATGTTATTTTTTTTTCACATATCCAGTCCAGTGGGTTCCCTGTTTTTCTTTACTATCTAAATTGATTATACCATTTTCAAATTTTCTAATTTTTTTCGGTAAATCATTACGCATAAAAACACCACGAAAATGTGGGATATTTTTTGAATATTTAAGAAGGTCAATATTTGTTAGAGGTCTGTGAGGTAGTTCTTTTATCAGTTTTTTGTATTTTATTTTAAAAACAGACCACAACCTTGTTTATAAGGTTTTAAATAAAGTCCTTTGCCAATAGAAATTTGTTCCATGGCTTGATTATGTCTTATGTTACTCCAGTTGCTGCTATTTTTTCACCTAAACTTGCGCCAGATGCATTTATTCTCTCAGCTGCTTTTGAAGCAAGAACTTTGTCAGCCTTATGTCTATTTTTAAGATCTAAATTTTTTGAATATGCAATGTCATGTTCTTTGCAAGCCTCATCCAGTTTGTTAATTCCTCGGTCGCCTCTTGCTAATCTCTTTGTTAGGTTAGTTCCCCCCCCCACAGAAATTGTAATTTGGGATGTGTAGTTCGAAAGGTAATTTGTTGATTATTGTATTTAACAAACCCCTTCCTTTCTTTTTAACTGTTGGTTGTCTAATAACCTTATGTTTGTTCCGTACACGCATTATATATATATATACTGACGCATCAAGTATTTTCTCTTACTTATATAGTTAAAATAATCATGCGAATAGTAAAACAAAATTTTTCACTTCCTATTAAAAATCATGATGATCAAAAAATTGATTTTAATAAGCATGGACAACTTTTTGGAGGAACTTGTAAAAGAAAACAATGATGAAAATGAAATTATTTCACCCAGTGAAATAAAGGATAATTCAGTTGTAATATTTGATGATATGGTTTGTGGTAATCAAAGCAAAATACGGGATTATTTTTGTTTTTCTAGACATAAAAGTGCTGACTGTTTTTACCTAAGTCAAACCTATTCCTCAATACCAAAACAGCTTATAAGAGATAATGAAAATTTACTGATCATATTTCAACTAGACAACACTAATTTACATCACATCTATGACGATCATATTAATGTTGATATGTCTTTTCAAAAATTTAAGGAACTTTGCTCATTGTGTTGGAAAGAACAACATGGTTTTATTGTAGTAGATAAAGATCGTAATTTGAAGCATGGTAAATACAGAAAAGGTTTTGACACGTTTATTTACCTATAAATACCATAGAATTAAAAAATTGTATATCACTGCTTATGTTAACGTTCTAAGAAAACATGGATAGAAAAAAAGCAAGCGAATTAGTAAAAACAAGGAATGCCATAAAAAAGAAATTACGAGGCTTGAAATCTGATTTGATTGCATCCCATTCTAAAAGAGAAAAGGAATTGTATCCAATCACGAAACCATTGCAAGAATTTTTATCAAACGTTAAAACTACATCAAACATAAAGCAAGAAATAAAAAGTCCGCCTTTATCACCAAATCAATCTCAAAGATTTAACTCTACTATTTTATCTCCGTCTCAAAAATTACATCCTACTTCATTTCCTAAGAGAAATACCTATCATGAATATTTATCTACCGGTGGTCTTACTTTTTTAGAAGATCAATTCATACATGATAATGATATGAATTCTAGTAATATAAGTGATACTACTATAAACCAGACTGCTAACGAAATAAGAGAGAGTTTTCAAAATTTATCTACCTTACTAGCATACAATGAATATTTAAATTCATTTGACGACCTTCCCAGAACATATATAGATGAATCAATTAGAGACCCTGATGATAAATTTGATCATACTTCTGGGGTTTTTCATAATACAGACGAAGAAAAATTTTATATTGGAGACTCAGAGCTTAAAATTATCGGGAAAGACATTGAAGTAAAAAATATTAAATATTTAGGGACAGTTGGGTTATATGAATTGTTATTTAAAAAACATCCAGTGGGTTTCAAAAAAGAAGACTTGGAAAATTACATGGATATATTAAAAAGAACCAATGGCTACAAAAGAAATAAAGATTCAAAAGAACAAATACAATCAAGCAATACTTTCAAATATATGGATATTATTAGACCATATTTATTAAAAAAGGGTATTTTAAAACAAGACACAAGTCGTGCACGAACAACTTCATTTTCAAAACCTTTACCACCAAGAACAACAAGGTCAAAAACAAATACATTACCGTCAAGCAAAAAAGAGGGAGGTTCTATGATTTTATCCAACAAAAAAATAGAATATGTATATTTTGATGATCCCAATGAATTAGTTCAACGACTAAGACTTTTATTGGCATCGCAGGAAGCGGGAAATACGAGACATAACAACGAAATAATATCAATAATTGAAGAACTTAAAGAGGCTAAAATTATCCTATAAAAGGGTGTCAAAACGGATTACTTATTCATTACAAACAAAACCATGACTGTAGATAAGTTTTGGAAACATATATCCAAGCATAAAAAACCCAAAATTGACTTGTCTGATATTGAAAATAAAGTTTTTTTAAATGTACAAAAACACATTGCACAGTTTGCTCCAACAGGCAATGTTTCACAAATTGAGATTGAAAAGGTGAAAAAAAGGATTAATACAAATGATATTAGTATTGAAAATATAAACAAAAAACTTAAACTTAATGATGATACAATCGAAACCATCAAAACTGATATTCAAAATTGTGTTGACTCATCTTCTTTAAACAGTCTAAAACAAGAAGTCTACAATATAAACAAAAATTTTTTTGTAAAAAAAGACGATTTAACAAAGGAATTAAATGAAACCCATCAACTGTTTAGAAAACAACAGGAAAAATTTTTAAATGAAAGGCTAGGTGACTTACAACAACAACTAAATTTAATTAAGGATGATAAGGATCTAATAATTAAAAATATTAATGAAATTGAAAACATAAACAAATACATTACACTTAATCACACACTTATCAATGATGTAAAAAGTAAGATTGATACCTGTATAGATAACTCCACATTAGAGAGTTTTAAAAAAGAAATCCAAGCAAACACTCCAGATATAAACATTTTGGTAAAAAAAGTTGATTTAGAAAAAGAAATAAAAGAAACTCAACAAAACTTTAAAAACCAACAAGACATTCTTTTAACTGAAAAACTATCAAACTTGGAAAATAAAATTATATCAAACATATCAGAGACTATATTTCCTAAAAACGAAGTAAAGGAAGTAATTGAAAAGATTAATTTAAACCAAGAAATTATAGAAAATTTAAAAAGCAAACTTAAGATTTATGATGAAAGTGTAAATAAAATTGAGGAGATTAAAGAACAAATTCAAAAAAATTTCGAGAATATTTTAAATCTACCTACACAAAGTGATTTAAATAAAGTAGATAATAAATTTCGTGATGAAATAAAAAAAATTAAAGATCTCATGAGCGGTAAAAAAACTGATTCACTAGCAATAGAAAAAAATAGTACAAAGCTATTTGGAAAAAAATCCAATTTTTAATGCTTATTCGGCTATAAAAAGCACAAGTTCTTTAAACACCACTGAAATTGATTCTTTAAAAAAAAATTTAAACAATTTTGTTAAACAAAATGACTTTAAAAATATTCAAGAAAATTTGTTAAAAATCTCAGATATAAATCAACAAATTAAAGATTATAAAAAGAAAGGTGAAGAACATACTACTCAAATACATCATTTAATAGAAAAAAATAATAAACAAAAGTCAGATTTTGAAAAAAAGTTTGAAACGATTCAAAATGATATAAAAGATATAAATGAAAATATGAAAAATGGTTTAACTGAAAACATACTTGAAAAAATTAAAGATTTTAATAAGTTTATTGATGATAAATTTAAACAAGGACAGACATCTTATGAATTACTACAAGAAAAAATTTTAACAATTGGAAGATATTATGAAAACGAATTTTTAAAACTTAAAGTTACTTTTGATGAATTTCAAGATTCCATTCAAAATGAGTTAAATATTATGAAATTATCTTATGATGAAGGTATCAATTCCCTTGGTGATGTTTTAGAAAAAACCAAAACTGTTCTTGATAATGAATTTAAAGATCTTAAAGAATTTACTAAAAAAGAACTAGAATCAGTCAATGAAACTAATCAAAAATTTAAAGAAGAACTGAATAAAGAGCTAATCAAAAACGTTATAAAACTACAAAAATCAATTAATAATTTGGATGATGGATTAAGTCATCTTGATAAAAATATTAATAATTTGCAAGAAAATCTTCGGGACAATATAGCAGCTAAAGAATTACAATTAACACAACATATAGGCAATGTTGAAAACAATTTTAAGCAAGAGTTAATTAAGCTTAAAAATATGCTAAAAGACAATATAACCGAAAACTTTAATATTTTAAAAAATTATATTGATAATCTAGATAAAGCGTTCATTGAGGTGGATAAAAAATTGGTTTCTTTTCAAGAAGACATTCAAAAAAATGTAGAAAATATTACTAGGGTTGAAACAAATTTTAACCAGGAGCTAGTTACTGTTCAAAGTGGATTAAACAATTCTTTGATATCTGTTGAAAAAAGAGTTAGTGATAATGAAAAAAAAACAAAAAACCACACCAGCAAACTTAAATCATTAGAACAAAAGGTAAATTTATTTAAAAAACCAGATTCTTTTTATGGTTATTTACCATTAACATTTTTTGGAAAATACTCAGAAAATATACGAAAATTTTTTATAGAATCAAACAATTCAAGTCAATATATATTTCCATTGAAGACTGGAATAATAGAATCAGCAAATTTTCAACCCAGAGATTTAATAATGGTTGTAAAAAATGAAGGTGGTTTTAAATCATACGACCTTGAAAAGGTTTTAAATGTTGAGTTAAAGAAAAATGATTTAATTTCTTTTGAAAGATTAATTAATAGTGACACCACTAATTTTCATGCAACGCTTTTACTTAAATATCAATTAAATTCGTAAGACATATCAGTACTACTCAAATATGGATCTAAAAAAGTCTGTTGTTGATGAGTTACATAAACCGGCAAGAAAAAAGTATCCCCGAAGAAAAGTCATTATTAAATCACTAAATGACCTTTGGCAAGCTGATTTAGTTTCAATGATTCCATATGCTCGATATAATAGAGGAAATAAATATATTTTGATTGTAATAAATGCGTTTTCTAAATATGTTTGGGCAAGACCTGTTAAAACTAAAGGAGCTGAACACGTAACAAATGCTATGAAATCAATTTTGGAAGATGCTAAAATTGCTCCAAAAAATTTGCAAACTGATTTAGGAACTGAGTTTCCAAATGCTCGGTTTAAAAAACTTATGAACGATTTCAACGTAAATCATTATAGTACTTTTTCAAATTTAAAAGCTAGTATAGTGGAAAGGGTAAACAGAACTTTAAAAAATACAATGTGGAAAAAATTTAGCATGCGTGGATCTTACAATTGGATTGAGATTCTCAACGAAATTGTTAATGACTATAACCAAACAATACATTCTACAATTGGAATAAAACCAATCAATGTTTCTAAAAAAAATGAAAACGAATTACTTAAAAAAGTATATCGTCATACAAAAATAATAGATCCACTAAAATCAAAACTTAAAACAGGAGATTCTGTGCGTATTTCAAAATATATAACATTTTTCAAAAGGATACACACCTAATTGGTCAAATGAAATATTTCTTGTGAAGAAAATACAAATGACCAATCCGATGACTTATTTGCTTGAAGATCAAAATAGGAAAGAAATTCAAGGAGGTTTCTACAAAGAAGAATTGCAAAAAGTAAAATAACCAGATGTTTATCTTGTTGAAAAAGTTTTGAGAAGAAAAGGAAACAAGGTTTTCGTAAAATGGTTAGGATTAAATAAAACTCACAATTCTTGGATTAATAAAAATAATGTATTGTAAATTTATTTCTAACAAATAAAGAATAATATTTTTTAATCATAGTTTTTTATTTAATGTTTGTAAATAACATATACCTTAAAACTACTTAATATTTTTATGACCCCAGGCTAATGTTTTAAAAGTTCCAGGAACAACACATCGCTTGTCATCTTGAGGTGATAGTGCCACTTTATTTTTTAGTTGTGTGTAAATATCATGAAGAATGGAACGGAAGCAATTCATTTTTCTGTATTTTGTTTCAGCATTTTCAACAACGTCTTGATAATCTTCTTTAGTAATGTTGTTTTGAATAACATACTTTTTCACTCCCTTTGCTTTTTTTTTCAGTTCTAGTTGCTAACTCAACACAATAGGCCTTAGCACCTGTGCCATAAAAGCTTACTATAGGTTGACCTGCAAATTCGTCTTTCATACGACCCACTATAGATTGGTTTCTGGTAATGTTATGTAAATTGTCTTCGCTGTAATTTGATGTGTCAAACCTCTCCAGGTTTTCTTGAATATCTGAATAAAAGTTATGGGTTTTAATTTCTAGTATTAAACAATCAGTATCTGTGTAGAGCAAAATTGCTTTTTCTCCATATTTGTTTTTTATATATTCATAATAAAAATCATACATTACTGTCTTGGATAATTCCAAGACTGAAAATCCAATATAAACGGGTTTATTGTATGTGACTTTTACTCGTTCCATTTGAATGGCAACCAAGTTTTCAGTAAAAATTGATGAGTTTTTAAAATTTGGTTTAGCAATTAATGTTTGAGCTCCTTGCTTTTTTCCAATATTTTGCCAATATGTAATTAATTTGATATCTTCTCTTTTGTCAACGTTTTCCAGTGATTTACCATAAATTGCGTTATTGAGTAACTTAAAGAAATCTTTTTCAAACTGATTTTTAGAATTGTTTCGCAATTTAGTGTTTAAATCTATGTAAGATTTTAGGAAAGGTGACTGCTTAAATCTTATTGCTCTATGAATTTGAACCAAGTGTAGTCCGTTTCGAATAGCCTGTTGAAGATTTTTGTAATGCAAAACATAATTCTTTTTGTGATCCAAATTACTTATAATAAATAATATTAACTTGTTATTTTTTGATTCACTCAAAAATGGAAATTCATTATGTTTCTCATGGAGGTGCTCTGGATAATCAATATCTGCTTCAAAAACATAGCCGTATTCCGAATTATCTGCTATTGATTGTAGATCTATTGCTTCAATTTCAGATTTAGTCACCCAAGTAAAATCGCCAATAGGCAAATACTGACTCATACTGTGACCGTAGAGATTTGTAGCATCTAAATACATTATAAATGTTTTTGGATTTTCACTATTATAATTTGGAACCAGTTCATTATTGGCTTCAGCTTTTCGCACACTACAATGACATATACCACCTCGAATATTATTTTTTTAAAAATGCAACATATCTATATCGGTAACTAATTCTAATTTAACTTCTGTACTTTTTAACATTGCATCCCAACTGAAACCAGGAGATGTATAGTAGTGGGCTGGATCTAACTTGTAAGTATTTAGAGATACATTTCTAAATGACTCATAAAAGTCTGCTAAAATCAAGACGTCAGAAAATAAGTAAATTTTTGTAAAGTCCAATAAAGTTTCACAATTAAACAAGTTCCAAACGTGAAGAGCTCTGTTATAATCCGTAAGGCTTAATGGTTCTTCTTTTAACTTATCATAAAAGTTCTCAATAGTTGCCAGTTTTTTTTCATACAACTTATCGAAAGAATCCATATATGAATAGGGATAAATACCTTTTTTTCGTATCTCATTGAATTGATCAGAATTTTTAAAATGTTTTTTAATTTCGATACATTGAGAGGTGTCTAAACTTTCACCTAACTTTTCCAATGATGTTGATGCAAAACGAAATGAGTCGAGAAATCTAATTTTCATGTAAATATTTTTAGTTTTTCCAAACTCTTCTTTTTTGTCTACCAAAATTACTTTGGAAAATGAGATGTACTTTTCTTTAGTTTGTCCTAAAACATCAATTTGATCTTTTTCACAACATAATTGCTTTATAAATAAATGACTATCATAATGTGTCAAATTATGGAAGAACACTGGAATAAAATTTGGTATTTTGTAATTTAGATTACAAATACTGTGAGCTGCACCTCTATATTTTCCTGTTAGGTGATCATGATCTCTCACAATTTCATCTTCATTTTTAAAATTTTTGGAACATATGTGACATACTTTTGCTGATTTAAAATCAATGTTTTCATCACATGTTAATGGAGACATGGGTACAACATGTTTAAGATGCTCGTGGTAAATTCTTCTAACATGATTTTCAATTCTTTTGCAAAATTCCTCAGCAGCATCTTTACCAAAGTAGTATTCTATGGTAGATAAGGATTCATCATAAGAACATTTAATGAAAAAACAAAAAGCAAATGGTTCATGTTTAAATGTATTTTTTGTGTATGAAGTAAAATTATTATCTGGATCTACATAAGTCAGTGGTTTAAGGACGCACTCAAAATCAGCATAAATAACAAAAGGAACTTTAAGTTGCTTTTGAAAATTTTCAAACTGAAGTATATTTTCTGGAATATTTTCTCCATATTTGTTAGTTTTAATGTTGCTTGTGGGTAATGATGTTACTGTTTGGTTGCAATCATGTAATTGATGTTTTTGTAATTTTTCTTCAGATGTAAAATAAATTAGACATCCATCACAAAAGTACTTTTTATGATCTTCTCTATTAATCTGAGAGGATACTAACCTGGACATATCCTTTATCCAACAATAATGTTTGTTTTCATCATTACTTATCAATAACAAATTAATATGAGTAGGTAGTTTCTTCTTTGTGTAGTGCAAGGGGCCGACAACTTCATTCATTACTTTATCATTTTTGTAAATGCTTTCCAAACCGTACACATTTATAGATATTTGGTTAAGTTCTTCAAATTTTCTAATGTCTTTTAACTTGACAGGAAATTCAATACCGTCAAAATTTAAAATGTTATGAAAGTCAGGATAAGAACTGGTTCGATCACTATTAGTTTGAGATGGATATAAGGCACTAATAACACTCCACGCAAAACAACACTGATCATTATTTTTTAGGTTGATCACAGCTTTTTTTTCAAAATATTTTTTGGCAACACAATGTAAGATGATGCATGTAATGGATTGTATTTGTTAATATTAACTTCTAAATATAAGAGTTCTTTTAACGCCCATCCGGATCCGTTTTCAGTAAACGTTGACATCTTCTCTTTGATTATTGATGCAAATTCACCAAAAATGTCTTTAACATTGGTTGTTTCTGTTACAACCTTATTTCGAGTATTAAATGATTTTGTTTCTAATATTTCCTTACTTGGTAAAACAAAACTTCCAAACACCTCTACATTTAACTTAATAATGGTCTGCTTTTTCACTTGTTCCATAACCAGTCTAAAAAATTTTTGTTTAACTTCATCAAAAAATTCATCAATATCAATAATTTTTCTTGATGGATACAGTATAAATGAAACTATCCTCTTTTTAAATGCTGCTGTTTTAATTCTTACGTATTCATCGTTATTTTGTTCCAATATTTTTCTTTTATGAAGGTTTGATCGTAAATGTCCACTAAGTTTATTTTTGATGTACCACTCCTCACATTCTTTACATTTTTTTAAAATTAATTTAGGTAGTATTTCACTATTTTTTGTTTTTAATTTTTCACAACTAACTTTTCTTTTCTTGGAAGCAGGTTCCGAGCAAGATGGTTTGTACAAACACGATTCCCGTTTATGTCTGTAAAGGTTTGATTTATATTTAAAATCTTTATTGCAATCGGAACATGAATTCATGATAGTACATAAATAAACTAAACTGGTAAAAGAAATAATTCCTTTTATATGATAAATAAACTGGTTAAAGGGGGGGTATTTGGGTGGCAAGTCAAAATTTGTTATTATTCATGATTTATTCTATGGTTTGTAATATAGGTTTTTGTTCCTCCAAGACAAACTAAGCATGTTTCCGGATAAATTAATTGATACAATTTTTCTTCACATATAGCACACTTTAAATGATTACAATTCATTTTGTCCGTATAATGTAAATTGACATGCTTATTCTCACCCATAGGAGTATTAATTCCGTGATTGTAATAACAGTTGCAACACAACGCAAAAAAAATGTTTTCTCCTCCTTTGATGGCCACATATGATTGCATAACACACATCGATTTTTCCAGGTATCCCCGCTTTACAGTTTTATCTGATTTAATCATCCGAGTCCTTACGAGACCTGATCTTGCACATGTTCCCTGCTCTTGGTTCATTTCGAAACCTTCTTCTTTCTCGGGATTTATTGAACTATTTACGTCCATGTCCATAACCATCTCCTCCCTGCAGCTAACCAAATCTTCATACTTCTTCGTAAAAAACATGAAAACACCAGAAATCATTTGAATAAAACCAAACATTTTATTTTTTTAACAAAATATAAATCTCTATAACAAAATTTGAAACTATAAAGAATTTTCTACCAACTAAGACTTATATAAGTGACACCACCTCACCAAAAATAATAAGAAAGTATAAGAAAAAAGTGTAGTTTAATAAAGACAAAACCGGTTTTGTTCAAGCCAGTTACACCGGTTACACAGCTAATTTATTGTTACGGGTATTAAAAACCGGTCATGCCAGCTTTCTACCTTTAATTTTTATGTTGCTGTAACAGTTGGTAATTATTACTAGTTTAACCGGTAACATCGGTTGTCAGGTGTAAGCTAAGAAAGTGTTGAAAACCGGTTACGCAGGTGTGATTTAATCCCACCCAGAATTATATTGACTATAAGAGAACAAGACAATTTGGTTTTTAAGTCAAAAGAACTCTTAAACCATTTAAATATCTAAATCTAAAAATTATGAATTTTGAAGAAACCTTATCTGATATAAGTATCGACTCATTCGAAATTATTGAGATGTTTGATTTTGAAGAAACATCCAGTAATGGAAGTTCGATGGATAGTTTGTCATCGAATGAAGCCATCCTGAGTGATAACATCTTAATGGATATCAAATAAAAAATCAGAGAAACAGTAAATATTGACAATTGGTTAAAAATTGAAGCGAAAATAGGAACATGTTGTGTTACTGAAAACTACTATGAACTGGATACCAGAAAATATTGTGTTTCCTGCTTCTACGATACGGTGCCAACAATCACAGCAAAATTTTGTGAAGTAATTTCAACCCATTTTAGCGGGAATATCGTTAATTTAATATTTCCACATTGTTTTATTTGTAGTAACAATTTGTTTTCAGTAAATTTAACAATTTATTGTAGTATTTGTAGAAATTCTCAAATTTAACGAAAATAAATAATAGCAAAAAATGTTTGCCTGTATTTTTTTTTATTTTATAGCGTTAAACTTACAATACTTAATTAAACAAAAGGTAAATAATAAAATACATAAAAAACCTATAATAATGTAAAAATAAACGTAACTGCAATTTAACTCTGGTTTTTCTCTAGGTATAATTAACCAATCCGAATATTCAGTATAATTTTTTCCTTCGTATTTTATTTTGTAAAAATAATCACCATCCTTTAAAAGTTTTTTGTCAATGTAATAGGTTAAGTAACGTACCCCGTAGTTTTTCTCATATAGTTTGTTTAAAGATTTGTAGCACCCATTAAAATCGTTCTTGTTTGAACTCAAACATATTTGAGCTGTTGGAAAGTTATAATCATACTCAATAAATAATGTATTGCCTATAAAGGCGCTTAGAATAACTAATGACGAAGCCTCCATTCCTATATAACAACTAAATTAAAATTAAACAAAGTGTTACTTTATAATAAATACTAGCAGTCTAAAAACCATTTTGATTTGCAGCCGTCATTGAGTGAAATGGTAAATAAAAAGTGGTCTTTATTCCCACCAAGTTTCATCCAAATAAGATTCGTTGTTTTTGTGTAATTGAGGTAAAAACTTTCGCTTTTATATTAGTAGGATTCGTAGTTTTTTACACTGTGTAGCATAACACGCTTCCTTGCTTCCGTACTACAACATTTTATGATATTTCTCCGTTTTGTCACCCATACTAATTTGAAACAACTTTACCAAGCATGCGCTTATACCAAATGGGCTCCGAGAACATTTTTCGGCGGTACTGCGTAGGTTAAAGAACTTTCGCATTGCTGAAAGAATACAGCATCAAAGAGAATTCGTTGAAATTATAGTGCCGGGACTCTTTGTGATTAAAATAGCACTTGCAACACAACGCAAAAAATGTTTTTTTCTCCTTTAATAGCCAATAAGTTTTGTGTGATTTTGTGGTACCTACCGTACCGGACTTCTGATATCCAGTAGGTAATTACACTAGTTGTTAATTTTATTTAAGTTATTGGTATTTACCTTACCGCTATTTACCTAGATAATAGCAAGACATAAAGAAGTTTTACAAAGATTGTATAAACTAAAGTGTAATAAGGTGGATTCTTGACTTTTTGGTTTGATACAAAAAACACCTGTTTAATTTTGTTAAATAAAAATTTTAAAGGCTTCCTCTTCCCCTAGATCCAGCTCCATGCACACAGCTGGTTTATTAGCCATCTATACATAGCATTGAGGCTATTAGGATCGTCAAAAAAGTTTTTTATTTTTAATCAAAATAAGTTATTTGGGTCAAAAAAAGACTTAAATACAAAATTTTGTCATAATGTCTGTCTGTCCGTTTGTCTGTCTGTCTGTCCGTCTGTCTGTAACACGATTACTCAAAAAGTGCTAAACCGATTCATATCAAATTTCGCACAGAAATTCTCTGGCAGCAGGCAATGAGCTGATTAGTTTTTTTTGGTTGGGTGGGGGGTTGTCAAGAGGGTAGGAGGGTTGATTAAACTTTTTAAAAAAATTGTATTTCACAAACCTTAGCAGCTAGCGATATGCGGTTTTCACAATAAGATAGATAATTGCATTTTCAATAGAAAATAAAAAAAAAATTATAAGATTTTAAAAAAAACTTGATTTTTTAAGGGTTCAGTTACTCAAGTTTTAATGCACAATGGATAATTTTGACTTCTGTCTCTACTTTTTGAAGAGAAATTGACAGAAATAGAAATAAAAAATTAAGTATTGTACATTAACACTTGAGTAACTGATTCCTAAGATTTTATGGATGGTTATACCTGCCTGCTGACGTCATTTCTTTTTTGATAACGTTAAATGAAAGTTATGTTGCGTTATATTAAGATATATAATAAGACTAGGTATAAATATATAATAAGACCAGGTAGAAACTTGTTGGAATATTTTTATTTGGGATTAATTCACGAATTTTTCACATAAAATCAAATCTTTTTCTAAAATGGCCAATGCTTCTTTACTTTTTTCGAATTTTTTTTTATATTTTTTAATTTTTTTTAAAATTTCTTTTTTTTTATTAATTTTCTCCTGCCTAAATTTACACGATATTTGTAAAAAGGTATTAACCTCCTTTTGGTATTGTTTCGTTTTTCTTTTTTCTTCTTCAACGTCTATAATAATCGTTAAGTTGTTTTCACTTTCTTCTTCATCTTCCTGTTCTTCCTGTTCTTCTTCTTCTTGCTGTTCATCTTCTTCCTGCATTTCTTCCTGTTCATCTTTTTGTTCATTTCCCTGGTCTTCTTCCTGTTCTTCCTGTTCTTCTTCTTCTTGCTGTTCATCTTCTTCCTGTTCTTCTTCTTCCTGCATTTCTTCCTGTTCATCTTTTTGTTCATTTCCCTGGTCTTCTTCCGGTTCTTCTTGTTCCTGTTTTACAGGCGTTGAGGTCCAGAGAGGGTTGAAACTTTAGTCTGACGTTTTGAAGTATTTTTACTTTTTTGGTATTGTTTGTCCCCCACCATATCGGTTTCACTTTTGAAAAACTCCCATCAAGGACCTCAACGTCCGAATCTTCTTCTGGCTGTAGAACTTTCTTCATCAGCTTCATATTTTTTTTTGCCAATGGCAGACTTAAATTTAATTTTGGTACTTTCATTTTGCACTTCTTAGTAAACTAAAGTTATTTCTTAAACTGAAGCTATTTAAAGCAACTTTCTTGATCCCCTCTTCTTACATTTTATCTGTGCTTCCATGTAATTTGGTAGATGTTTTTCTTAATTCGCAAATAACGGTTTATATGCAATTTAAAAACTTGACAGAGGTACTAAATAACAGTTAAAATAAATGATGACCATAAAAATCGAGAAAGGTATTACATTTATTCATCAGATAATAAATGACCGGTATAAAATTCGTAAATGGACTCTTGAGTAACGGTATATGCAATTTTAAAACTTGACCCGCTTTTCGAGATCGTATAGGTACCATAAAAACTCGAGCAGGACCTTACATTTATCAGATAATTAAGGTATATACCGTAATTTCATGAGAAATTTTGCAGCTGTGTCCACCAAAATAATTGCAGAATGCACCGCACCTGTAAATTCCGTTACAGATATTTTTTGCAAACCCATCTCAAGACACTAAAAATAAAATGAAACGAAATATATTTTTATAAATGTGATTTTATTTCCATAAATTATACAATATCAAAGCATTTATAACACTTATTATTGAAAACCACTTTTGAATTTTCTTTTCATAATTTTGTTTGTGTTTCAATTCCCTATTCTGCCACATCATTTTACCATATTCACAATTTGGTGATAGTTTTACATGTTCAAAAAAAGGACAGTCTGTTTTTACAAAATTGTATATCTGCACGTCACAATAGTGGCACTCTACTATGTCCTCTTCATTTTTATAGAAAAATCCAGACAAACTCAAATCTTCGGGTTTTAATACGCCTGGCCAATTTCTAAATGTGCTTAATCTATTTTCATTTGATTTCATTTGTTGTGTGTTGGGTACATCATAACTTTCAAGACACATTGCTAAATAAAAGCAAAGTAGATGACTGATAAAAATTTAATTTTTTATCACTTATAAAGTTTTAGACTTTCCCCTCCCAAAGAAATTTGACCCCACCCCAAACGTAGCCGACTCTCTGGATTACCTAATAATTTTTTGAAACCTCTGAATTTATGTAATAACTATAGCTGTGACCTAGTTTACTGCAATACATCTGTAAGACAAAAAGGTGTGGTTCAATTTATCACCTACTTTCTAACAGGTTTTTCAAGGTATTGCCCAAGACATTTGGATCCCCCCACCCCATGTGTGAATCTTTGCCTCTCAAAATCCCTATGTTAATTCTTATGGGCGAATCTTTGAATCTTGAGCCAGAACCGGCGAAAACACCCTACTAAGGACTTTTTCCAACCGCTCAAGCAATAGAAAAAACGCGATACTTTTGAGTTTTTTTTTATGAAGTTTAGCACAAATAAATCCACAGGCAATAAAGAAAACAAAAATAAAAATTCTATAACCCCAATTTTAAATAAACGCATTTTGAGAATGCAGACGTAAATTAAAAATAAGGCTTATTTACAAGTTGGGTACGCGGCTTAAACAACTTAAATATTGGCAAATCAAAATTATGATTATAGCCAAATTTAATTTTTTCAAAATTTCAAATTTTATTCAAATGAATTTCCTTTCTCAAATTTAATATACTCCGACTGCCTGAAAGTAGTTGGTTGTAATTTTTATTTTGTAACTTTTGTAAAGCACTATGCTTGCAGTCTCCAAACGGAGTCAATATTCATTCATTAAATTTAAATAATAGTTTAATTGGCTACTTTTGTTAAAATTTTGTAACAATCCATTTTGCGCTAACATGGCAAACGTATTACAATATCTGATTTACTATATTCCTGATACGGTGGGGCCTAGTAATACCCACGTCCCGTTAAGGTAACACATTCTCTTATCAAACCAATGAAGATAATGTTTTTTCCACGGCTTTAATTATACTCTTAAAGTAAGTACTCAGCTACCATAATTTATACCTTAGATATTTTTATATTTTTATATTCTTCTTATTTTGGGTATTTGTGATGATTGTCGAAGTTACGAATGTTTCTGGGTAGAACTCCCAGAGACAAAAACGTAAGTATGAGCTTTTTTAATCGGTAGAACGACTTGGCTAATTCAAAAAAAATATTTACATTTGGTTTAGATGGATTTGAAAAAAAAATTCCAAGGTTGCCGTTTTGTAGTGCATTATATACTTCATATTTTATAGCATTGTCTGTTTTAGTGGCGTAGGTAGGGCGGAGCTCAACCCCCTCCCCCCAAAGCCATTGAATATATAGATACTCCTAAAAATTTAACTTTCCTAAAAAAATAATAATAAGATGATTATCTGAGACTATGTTACTCAACCCCCCCCCACCCAGAAAATCTCTGCGGAATCTACTGTATTTGCAACATTCTTAAAATTACCTATAATACTGTACTAATCATATCAAAAGCGCAGCACAAATTATACAGCTCAATTGTCTAGCACTTATGTAATGAATTCTTTCTGCAAATTTGGTAATTTTTGGGTCATATCTTGGATACCCCGTGACTTATCAAAAGCAATTAAACTTATTTTTAATTCACTTCAATTGTTTAATTTTTTTAAATTCAAAATGTGTTTTTTTTATATATATATTTCAGTGCCCAAACGTTATTTTTTAAACTAAACGTAGGTAGAATCTTTTATGTAGAAAGAATATACTAATCGAAGCGTTTATAGTATAGGAGATAGTGAACTCAGGTGGCACCCTCATTTTTTTCTGTTTATAATAATTGCTTAAATAGTTTAAAGAATAAAAACAAAATTTATTGCAATCGTTGTTCCCTAGGCGTCGTTCTAAAAATGACGAAAAAAATGGTCCTTCGTGTTTTTTGGATGACATATTTCAATTGTTTTTAGGTGACATAGGACAATTTTCCGTTTAAAGGGGCCAGTTTTAGCTTAAATACCAAAAAAATTTTTTTCAAGTAGGGGGTTTTGAAATAAAAATTGAAATTTAAAGATGTAATGTTTAAAATGTTGCCATATTGTAGTGCTCCACTTTATAGGTGGCAATTTAGTATTTTTGATGATGAATTTATGATGAAAATATTAAAATGTTAGCCCATTTATTTTGTGAGGTCCTATATTTTAAGGTCTGGCACTTAGACTAAACCAAAGAAGTCAAGGCAAGAACTACAGCATATCAAAGGCGCAGCGAATTCCCATCGTGTGCGTCGCATTTTTAAGAATAGGTTTTATATTGGTTAATTAAAAAGGGGAAAGAACATTTCGGCACTGGTTCTTTTATCCCTTTTTAATACGTATAATGAAAGCAGCTCAATTTTTGCAGTGAGTTTAAAACGATAAAAATAAATTTGATAAATAATATGGGTAAAATCCCGGATCGATATAAAATTCCCGATATTTTACTAAGTAATATAGTGGGCTTAAAAATACGTACAAGAGTAGCCAAATGTTGCGAGTATTCACATTGCTAATGAGAAACACAGACAAAAACATGCCAATTCTAAAATCTTTACGACTCCATAGCTTGTGGCAAATCGGAGGGCAAAATACGTCATAGGTAAGAATTTATATATTGGGTGGGCCCAAAAATCGAGAGTTTCTGCCTCCTAGTAACATTTAACCAATTTCTTTGTTTCAGGTTTTTGTTAAGGTAAAAATCTATGTTGTTTGAAGTTGACAGGCAATGTTGAACTTACATTGTCTTAATTTTTTACTTTTTCACAACGTTTCGATTGTTTATGTATCTGCAATCGTCATCAGGTGAATACTAACAAAAACTAAGGCTACCTAAGGAGGAAGATCTTAGAGAAAGCCAGCACAGTCAAATCAGTTACCACAGATGGAAATAAGACACCACACCGTCGCCGAGAACTATGAAGCTATCCTCCAAAAAATTGAGAAACGCTATGATAAGTCCTTAGAAGGACATCAAACGACACATGACAAGAAATGGAAAAACATAGTTCAAAACAAACAAGAATAAATTAGCAACACCAATACACAGACTGAATCATCGTACCCAACACCATACCAGCAGTCAACACAAAGAGATCTTAAATCATATCAGTCGATCAAAATTCTTTCTGCAGACAAAGGAAATGCAACTGTAGTAATGGCCGACACCACCTATGACCAGAAAATTGAAGAGGTTCTACAAAAAAGGAAATTACAGAGAAATTACTCAGAACCCAACCACCACCATAGAAATAAAAATCTACCAAACTGTCTACCAACACAGAAGATACTTTAACGAAATTAAAAGGAGCAAAATCACTCCACACTACAGCAAAACACCGCATATGTATGGACTGCCGAAAATTCCTAAGGACAACATGCCTCTTCGACCGATAACCAGTTCTCGCAATTCTTCGACTTATAATCTTGCTAAATATCTTCTACTCATTATCCAGCATCTTCAAGGAAAGTCACCATCATTCGTCAAAAATTCAAAGCACTTCGTGGACCTCCTTAGAGACATTAACCCTCAACCTGACGACCAGTTTGTTATTTTTGACGTCGAAAGTTTGTACACGAACGTACCACTCCAAATCATTGAATATAAGCTACTCAAGGACAAACACCCCTCTGATAGAACCAATCTATCAATCAATGCCATTATGGATTTGTTGAAATTCTTACTTCCAGGAAAAGGACAGGTATTTTCGACAGGAAGATGGCCTACCCATGGGATCTCCACTTTCGCTGGTAGTGGCCCAAATTATGGCTAAGCTACATGGGCGACAAATTTAACATCTGGAAAACGGACAATACACTAGAACAATTCTTTAATCATGTCAACAGCATAAGAAACTGTTAACTCTGGAAAAATAAGAAAATTGTCAGCTCCCTTTTCTCGATGTTTTAGTCACCAAAAAGAATTCAACCATAACCACTTCCGTATATCGCAAACCAACTCATACTGGACAATATCTAAACTTCAAATCGGACCACTCCACATCAACTAAACTGGGAACTCTTATAGATCGAGTCACCTACATCTGCAATACAGAAGTTTTAAATAAAGAAAAGGCAAAAATTCGATCCGATCTGCGAAGAAACGGTTTCTCCAACTACACGATCAATAAAACTCTGCAGACCACAACCACACAAAGGACGACAGACGTAAATACTTACTAAGAAAAGATAAGAACAGGCAAGCAATACCATATTCGGACTGTCTTCAAAACGACTACAACAGTAAGAAGTCAATTAACAAAAACTAAACCATATCGCCACAACACCAAGACCTGCATCTAACAACTACAATGCGAGTGTGGGGATATCTACATCGGAGAAACCAGTCGATGGAGGTTCGCTTTAGAGAACACAAACGCAAAAGGGACACAACTGAATCAAAAATGGGAAAATCAATATCATATGGAACGGAAAGAGGCAAAGATCGTCGCCAGGGAGGAAAATCTATTCAAACGGAATTTCAAAGAAACAGCGTTTACACCTAGGAACCGGAATATATTTTCTCAACAGAGTGTCACCATCAAGGATATTTGGAAACCCATACCTTTCAGAGGTAACAGATTTTAACTGTAAAAGGGCAGAGCCAACTAACACTGAACACATGCTAGTATATAAGATTAGGTAGTCTTAGTTTTGCTTAGTATTCACCTGATGACGATTGCAGATACATAAACAACCTAAACGTTGTGCGGAGTAAATTACTACAATGGCGTAAGGAAAGAAACGTTATAAAGTACCCCCATTTTTTCTTACTATAATTTTACCCTTCTTGATTTAGTTAGCAGCACATTACAAAATGAAAACACCAACCCAAAAGATCATTTAACTTCAAGATACATTGATTCATTAATATTTTCAATAGCCCTTGATAAATCCTTGCACTTAATATATTCTATAAACTACTTACAGAATATAAAAAATATAAATCTGTTGACAGCCTTAAAAATGCTACTTGATCAGTTGTAATTCTGAACAGTAAATTTTTCAAAAAAGAACATAAAATTTAAGAGGAATTACTGAGGTCGTACACACCTCAAAGAAATAAATAAATGCACATACCTTTATAGGACTCTTTACTACATTCGAAAGTGCTTTAAGTTCCAGTTGACCTCCCCAGTATGTAGATTTTTCAATATTTTTACAATATTTTTCAAACTTTTCATCAGTAATATCTTCCTCATTCTCCTCATCGTACATAAATGGCAAAAAATCATCTTTGTATTTTCTAATATGATCTGCAGTTTTTTTCCTGTAAATAAAGCAGTTTATCAAACTGTGGTAAACCCAACTCAGGCATGGTTCCGAATTTTAAATAATTTATAAGATGTTAAATAGAGTCTGATATGTAGACGTAGAATGACCACAAAATATGAACGCAAACATAAACAAAGCTTAAAAAAGTAAATTTCGCGTCCGCAATGAAAATAATAAATTTAAGTAAAAAATGTTAAAACAACCTTTCATAAAAGGCACTAAATGTGAACGCCAACATAAACAAATTAACTCTATATTTCGGACTTCCATTGTCTATATTTTATTTATACACGACGTTTCGATCAGTACAATCTCTGATCGTCTTCAGGTGCAAACTACAATCTATTCCTAAGGCTATATACTATCGGAAATCACTCAACCATGAAGTTTAAGAAGTTGGCTCCGCCCAAGGGGGGGCTTCCAAATATTTGGAATTTCAACACTTGGTTTACTAAAAATACCCTGATTCTGCCCAATAAAGGCAGTTTCAAGGAATTTTCGTTCCTTCCAGTGTGACTACTTGTGCAAAACCTTTGCTTCTGTTCACTTCATTCGGTGTTGTTTTGACCATGCGTGTTCGGCGATTCCTGATTTCGTTGTTTCACCTCTTTGAGCGTCTGATGTTTCTTAAGCCTAACAAATAGCGGTCTTCTTGTTTCACCACTCACAAGGAACTTGGTAAATGCATTTCTTATTGATATGTTTAGAAGATTATAGAACCCTGCACAAATTACATTGGAAATGGCTTTCGGCTAAATGTCACAATTTTTTTATATGTTGGAGTACTTAATCATTACCGCCAAAATAAAATGATTCGTTTCTCTTTGTCTTAAATGTCCTAATATCCGTGTAAAAATGTTTCTATATGGGTTCTTTGGTACCACCAGATAAATCACGGATTTGTAAGTTTTAAAAAAGAAAGAAAACGACCAGATTTTAATAGTCTTTATATTGGTTAATAAGAATAATATCAGTAAGATAAAAATATATTTTTAGCTTATGTGGTACCATTAATTACAAAAATGGTAGGTATCTTTAATGCTTTTATTAATTTTGAAATATTGGTGAAATACGCAGTGATTTAAAATAACTTATGGGTAGGTTATACAAACTTTTTCTGAACAAATAAAATTTAAAAGCTTAATACCGATAGGTATTCATTGGTACCTGTATATGACCAATCAAATTGCTCGTGTGGTATATGCTTTTAGGCTAACTTGTGTTTGCCGGTAACGAACATGACAACATTGATTTAAAAAAATACAAAGCCACTGCATGACGCCATATTAAACTTATCTTAAACGTTGTAACTTGCACGAGTAAAAACCATTTTCTGCACTACACAGGTAAGGAAAACACTTTACCGTATTCTCCTAGAAAAACAGTAATAATCACCGGAAAAATGTTATAAAATTCGTTACCGGCGACCCCAATTTAGTTTAAGATTCGTCAAATACGGGTACCAATGGGTACTAATTAGTACCAACATATTGGTTTTAAGCTTTTGGATTATATTTGTACATAAAAAGTTTGTATAACCTACCTATAAGTTATTTAAAATTACTTTTCGTATTTCTCCAATATTTCAAAAATATTAAAAACCATTAAAGGTGCCTACCATTTTCGAAATTCATGGTACCACTCAAGATTCCCTCAAAAGTCTATCACCCTATCACTATCTATTTCTTAAACGATTTAAAGTAATGATATTTTATGGTTATTCCTAAACAAGATGCATTAACAGTTTTGGTTTACATAGATAATAGAATTTTGTAAAATGAAAAACCAAACTGCATTAACAGTTTTGTAGTATATATGGTTGGAAAAAAAAGTTAGTAACAAAACCCCAATAAAATTTATTTCTCTCAAAATAATTTTGTAAAATGAAAAAAAAAATATTTCTTAAACAATTTAAAGTAATGATATTTTAGGATTATTTGCAACCAAAATGCATAAGCAGTTTTGGTGTATATATGGTTGGTAAAAAAGATAGTAACATAACCCCAATAAAATTGATTTCCCACAGAAGAATTTTGTAAAATGAAAAAAAAAATATTTCTTAAACAATTTAAAGTAATGATATTTTAGGGTTATCCCCAAACAAAATGTATTAACCGCAGGGTTCATACGCAAGACCGACCTTCAATGCACGAAGGCGTTTTCTAGATCACTCTTTAACAATTTTCCGGGTTAAAAAAAAATAATTAAAAAAAAAGGTGGAACGGCGAAACCAGAAAAAAAGTAAAATAGTAATTAATCTAAAAAAAATAAAGGCAATAATAATATCAATGCTTTGTAACCGATGCAAAAAAAAATTTTTTGTTTAGGCACGCAGGCGCCAAAGTGTCCAAAAACGTAGCACCGTCTTTTTAGGTTTTTAAACTTTTTTTCTAAGCAGAGGGAGCGCGAATCCTCGGGTGTATCTAATCTTAATTTTAGATTTGATGCCATATGCAGAACTTAAATGCGCCGCAGGTGAACATTTAAAAAAAAAGTCTATTAAAAATGTCATTTTATACCAGCTTTAAGTGTGGTTAACAGAAAATAAACGATTTTATAGATTTTTTTCCTTGCATTTTAAGTTTTTAAAAAAAAAACAAAATATGTATTAGGTTTGCTGTCAAGGAGCGCTGTGTTGTCATAGATACGCCGCAGGCGAAAACTTTGAGAAAATTACAATGAAAATGTCATATTTTACAGGTTTGCAATGCTGGTTGACAAAACCTTAAAATGAATCAATGAAGTTCTAGCGCCGCAAGCAAAAATTTTGACCGTTTCAATGTTTTTTTCTTTTTAAATATGATTGATATTTCTAAACTGAAGCAATAAGGAAAAAAAATATATTAAATGTTTTAAGATAAAATATTCATCCAAATAATTTTTCCAGGTGATGATGTCACATAATGATAGTTTTCCAGGTTTTTCCACATTTTTCGGCATTTTCCAGGTTTTCAAGGTTTTCCAATAGCGTACGAACACTGTAACAGTTTTGGTTTAGATATGGTTCGTAAAAAAAAGTTAGTAACACAACCATGATAAAATTTATTTATCAAAAGAAATTTTGTGAAAGTTTTTTTATAGATTTGAACTTTTTTATTTTAAAGATATTTTTTAAAAAAAGGATATTATTCCCCTAAGTTACTCCGAAAAACTTTCAAAATATATGATATGATACCTCATGACACCAAATAATCTCTTTGGCATGACCCTCTCAACAACTTGAAAAATTATAGGACGACAGGAAACCCCCCGCCCCTTACTTCCATAAAAAAAGCAATAAAAAACAGGGTACCTGCAAACAAAGTCCGCAAAAAAAATACCTCAAAACCAAAAGGACCAATAGGAAAGTGCACCTACCTTTTACAAATGCAAAAGTAGCATTCCACCACGCATAAACATCTCTATGACCAAGAGCCCAAAACAAAAATACTTTCTCTAAAAAAAACAAGCCATTTTACCCGTTTGTTGCGCAAGTGAAACGGTAACCTCACAACCCCATAGGAACATAAAAAAACCACGTTGGTGCGCCAGTGAAACGTTACCGCTCCCTTAAAGCTTGATAAGTTTTTATTTTCAAGCATAGTGCATACCAAAGTTTCACATACCAAATTATATTTCCAAAAGAAAACCGCATAAACAGGGTTAGTATCTTAAGCTACACGAGTCTAAAAATAAATACAAATAAATAATATTGTATCACATTATTTTCTTAAGTAGGGAAATTGAGGGGCGACCTTCCTATTTGTACAGTGAATGTTTATCTTTAAATGCTTTATTATGGCCAACCAAAAACTGTAATATTTATTATCCCTGTTACAAAAAACCGCAACAAATCCTTTAGAAAAAAGGTTGACGAGATTTTACAATGTTTTACCAGGTTTTATATGTTTTTCATGCGGTATATGAAAACTGTAGAAACCAAGCCAAATCTCATAAAATAAAGATTCCTTCTACCAGTTTTCACGAGGAAGACACCCTAGCTCGTAGAATCCTATAAAACCCTGTGAAACACTGTAAAAACTCAAAAGATTCACAAGAACCTATGCGGGTTTGTTGTTTTCTTTTACATGCGAAGCGATGAAAAAATGTAAATGGAAAGCTAATATTTTTAAATTTAATTAAAGTGCAGGGACAAAAAGATTAAAAGTTGAAAATGGTGTTGTTTTAGAAAAATGGTTACGTAGGTCGAACTAAATGTAGAACTGTTTTTTATTTGTGTAATTTTGATATTAGAGGAGGTTTGTTAATATTGTTTTTTAAATTGGGTTAAAGTGAAAATAAAGTTAGAGGAAAAAAAAAGATCCTTGCGGTGCAGAGTTCATCCATGTTGTTCCCCACTCAGTTTGAACATACATAGGCTCGTTTTCGCCACCATATTACATACATACATCAGAATTGTCGAAAGACTAGATAAAGACTAGAAAGTCCTTGGATCACTGTCTCCCAAAGTCCTGGGTCCCGCACTATCTCTAAGGAAATCACACCACTAGTACTTTTTATTATAAAACAATTCTCGGGTATTAATCAGCTTAACTTTTATTTTCACCCGTGAACTTTTTTAGGTGGGGTACGCCGTGAGATTTCTTGAACCAGTGCCTTCCCGTAAAACTGAAAAGCCACGCCAACCTTAGCGTCACCCGCAAATCTCCGGGGATCCAACCAATCAGACCCACGGATTGTCTTCATCACCTTATTTGGGCACGATTTTTCATTACCAAAAAAAAACTCGACAAAAACAACTCCCAAAATAATAGGATGCATCGACACGCCAAAATTCTACAAGTGTTGTTCGTTTATTAAATCTGTAAGTGATCCCTGGCGTTTATCACGCGAGCTTCGATCATTAGTTACATAGTAGACGCATATGACCAGATCATCCCAGAGCAACCGGCTGTAATTACTGACACGGCCCATTCGTTTCACATCAGAATTTAAGCCAATTTCAAACACCCATCTCCCAAAAGAGAGGGAGGTATATGATGAAGATGGTGGAGAGAGAGACACAACCCGACCAGTAACCCAATGTTAAGGAGGCAATGAGAGGTCACCTGTAACAGCCATCTGTTGTTAGGTGTCAAAACTATTTCCAGCAAGAAAACCATGGAAAAATAGGCTGAACTACGCAGGTAACTAGAAAAAGCATTCCTAATCGATATTCGCCCACTATGTTCAAAATATTAGGATACGTTGTCCAGGGTGGGTACATGAGAAATCTGTGACCTGAAATTGCATTTTTTAGGGTACAAAACGAAAGAGAATGAACCAGCCAGTGTTTCTTAAAGCCACTGGAGGTCACAGAATCACTCAGCTACTCGGATTGACCCAGAATATGGTGTCCTCCAAACAGAATATGGACATGTAATATTTGGCCCCGCCGAACCCAGGAAACAGTCCTCAAGCTGCAGTAACAGCGCCCAAGGGACAAAGAAAACAGACGTAGAGACCCAATCAGGATAGACTCAAATAAGACCGGTTGGTACTCACCTCACTTGTTCGATAAAAGTGAAGCTAAATACGGGGGGTAACTCACGGAAGATGGTAAAAGTGCGAGCTACTCTTATTTCCGCGAAAACGCATGAAAGTACTTTTATGACTAATAAGGGATATTGCTAATTATCGATTAATCTATGTTTTGTTTATCTTTTCTTTTGCAGGAGCTGCACAGAGACCTATCGTTAAAGTGAGAAACCATAGTCAACTTCCCAACTCCCAAATGACAGAGGTATTTTATAGGGTACGAATAATTACCTTAACTGTAATTATTAAGCATATTTGTCATAAAACAACTGACAGTAAATTATTATTAATTATTTGTCAGTGTTAGGATCAAAGTAAATGGTATGTTGTTCCTTACAAAAAGAGATGTTAGGTTTTTGAGTTACGGGGGAACAATGACATTAACTGTAATTGTTAAGTGTATTCGTCAAATAACCTAACGGATAGTAAATTATTATTAATTAATATTTGAATTATTATTTAATTATTTATTTACAAACAGATTTTAATAAAGCAGTCAACTTTATGGCATTATTTTATTATGATTGAGCTCAATTATTTTTTTCCTTTTTAAATAAAAATCAACTTTTAAGTTGTGTAGAAAGAAGCCTTAATAATATTCCATAATTTGTAGTTGTGAACTAAGAAAGTTAGAAAATGTCACCATACCCACAAAATTTGCGAGCCCAATCGGATTAACTTCAAAAGTTAAATTTATCCTTTTATCAAGTGGGTTTACTTTAATTTCGATAGAGGGCGTTAGTATTAAAGAAAGGATCGTAAAATAGCACTTCATGAGCATGTTTAAGATTTCTCTTAAATAACTGTAACACCCATCTCCCAAAAGAGAGGGAGGTATATGATGAAGATGGTGGAGAGAGAGACACAACCCGACCAGTAACCCAATGTTAAGGAGGCAATGAGAGGTCACCTGTAACAGCCATCTGTTGTTAGGTGTCAAAACTATTTCCAGCAAGAAAACCATGGAAAAATAGGCTGAACTACGCAGGTAACTAGAAAAAGCATTCCTAATCGATATTCGCCCACTATGTTCAAAATATTAGGATACGTTGTCCAGGGTGGGTACATGAGAAATCTGTGACCTGAAATTGCATTTTTTAGGGTACAAAACGAAAGAGAATGAACCAGCCAGTGTTTCTTAAAGCCACTGGAGGTCACAGAATCACTCAGCTACTCGGATTGACCCAGAATATGGTGTCCTCCAAACAGAATATGGACATGTAATATTTGGCCCCGCCGAACCCAGGAAACAGTCCTCAAGCTGCAGTAACAGCGCCCAAGGGACAAAGAAAACAGACGTAGAGACCCAATCAGGATAGACTCAAATAAGACCGGTTGGTACTCACCTCACTTGTTCGATAAAAGTGAAGCTAAATACGGGGGGTAACTCACGGAAGATGGTAAAAGTGCGAGCTACTCTTATTTCCGCGAAAACGCATGAAAGTACTTTTATGACTAATAAGGGATATTGCTAATTATCGATTAATCTATGTTTTGTTTATCTTTTCTTTTGCAGGAGCTGCACAGAGACCTATCGTTAAAGTGAGAAACCATAGTCAACTTCCCAACTCCCAAATGACAGAGGTATTTTATAGGGTACGAATAATTACCTTAACTGTAATTATTAAGCATATTTGTCATAAAACAACTGACAGTAAATTATTATTAATTATTTGTCAGTGTTAGGATCAAAGTAAATGGTATGTTGTTCCTTACAAAAAGAGATGTTAGGTTTTTGAGTTACGGGGGAACAATGACATTAACTGTAATTGTTAAGTGTATTCGTCAAATAACCTAACGGATAGTAAATTATTATTAATTAATATTTGAATTATTATTTAATTATTTATTTACAAACAGATTTTAATAAAGCAGTCAACTTTATGGCATTATTTTATTATGATTGAGCTCAATTATTTTTTTCCTTTTTAAATAAAAATCAACTTTTAAGTTGTGTAGAAAGAAGCCTTAATAATATTCCATAATTTGTAGTTGTGAACTAAGAAAGTTAGAAAATGTCACCATACCCACAAAATTTGCGAGCCCAATCGGATTAACTTCAAAAGTTAAATTTATCCTTTTATCAAGTGGGTTTACTTTAATTTCGATAGAGGGCGTTAGTATTAAAGAAAGGATCGTAAAATAGCACTTCATGAGCATGTTTAAGATTTCTCTTAAATAACTGTCGGGGTGATTTTTGGAACTGTTACAAACCCCTCTTGTCGCGTTTATGTTACAAAAAGACTCGACTATCGATACCCGACTGTCTGTCAGATACTTTCGGCAATTTTCATGCCGATAGATCGGGTCATTTGTGTATCGTACATCACAAGATTTAATTTGCTACCTTACTTGTACTGCTCTTTCTCTAAATAATAATATATAATCCACAACACGGGACTTCAAAGAATTTTACCGACTTTCAGTCCAGGGTTCTTACCAAATTCTGATTTCAAAATTCCCTGACTTTTCCAGGTTGTTCCTGACCATTTTTTTAAAAATTCCAGGTATTTCTTGGATATAAATTCCTTGTCTACGTAGATACCAGGTAAATGTAGACTTTTACCATCTCTAAAATTTAACAGGTATTTATATTATCGAGATACAAGAGGAGAAACTTTGTTCGAAACTTTATTTAAAAACAAAAACCATAGGGACCGAATCCGTTAAATCCTAAAAACAAATCAGGTACTGAACAAAAAAATACGAATATTTTACTCCTAAATTCAGAGAAAAAAATTATGAAATTTAAACAAAATAATCACGTAACTTTTCTTCGATTAATGATATCTAACCACTGTTCAAATCTTTTTAGGGAATTTTGAATCACCCTGTATAAGCACTTGTGCACATGCATACGAAAAAGAAGACCAGCATAACCTTGAATACGCAAAAACTCAAGACAGAACAAACAGAGGAAATATACTAGAAACCAATTACTGAAGAAAAGAACGAGCTCTGGAAGAATATCCAAGAAATATTAACTAGCGTGGCTCGTAGTCAAGGACTCGACAAAAAGAAACACTGCATAGGGCCATCCATAAGCCACCGAATTGCTACCGGATCCGGATAAAAAGGAGATAAAAGAAATGCTTAAGTTATCGTGGAATAACTCTGCTTAATACATGCTATAAGGTCCTCTCCAGTATCCTGCGAGAAAGAATTGAACCATATAAGGAAGAGAGTAACAGTGCGGGTTTAGCCTAATAGGCCCACTATAGACCAGATTTTGACCGTTAAAAAATACTGGGAATTTGACAGAGAACTTTACCAAATGTTTATTGATTTCAGACAGGCATTTGAGAGATTATGAAGAGCAAAGTTGTGGAAAGCAATGCCAGAACTGGGCTTTCCAAAAAAGCTGATATCACTGGTAAAAATGGGTACGGAGGATACAAGGTCCAAGATAAGGGTGCGACAGAGCTACTCTGATTTCTTTCGTATTAACAATGGGCTTAAGCAGGGTGACTCTCTTTCACCCCACCTCTTCAACATAGCATTAGAATATGCAGGAAAGCCAAGAATGAGACACCAACGGCTATATTCCACCAAGAAGGTCCCAACCTAATATTAGCCTTCGCAGATGATGTGGACATAATTGGCAACAGCAGGATTAATCTTAAAGACTCCTTGCACCACAATATTTCTGCAGCCATAACTAATTGCTTAATAATAAAAGGTTACAAAAAAGGAGTAGAACCCTTTTTGGCAGTGGAAGAAGTTGGTGTGGAGGTTCCTTCACTTCCAGTAGTTGGTGCAGATGTTCGACATTTTGGATTCTTGCTCTTAAAAAATTGAAACTTCGTAATCTCGTATCGCAGTTGCACACCAAATTATTTTAAGGTTAGGAATAAATATATTACATGGTGAATATTGTCGGATTAGGAAAAACGCACTTAACTACGCTTGAAAGTTGTACAAGGAGAAATAATACCAGGTGAAATTTATTATTTCGAAACGAAAACCAAATATGTTCAATAAACACAATCTGTCACCCTGGGAGATGATGCGGTTCTTGTCCTACACGTTTTAAAAAGCCTCTCTTTTTTCTCTGGCTCTTGGATTTTAGGTGGACTAGAACTGATTGAGCGCGAGACAGATGTTACACGAGGTGAGCAGAGAACTCACATAATATTTTTTACAAAGTTGGTTTAAAAAATAGGTTAAGAGAAATTCCAGGTTTTGTTTGACAATTCCATGACTTTTGCGGATTTTTTGGTCATTCCCTAACTTTTTCAGGTAGCTCTCAAAATTCCCTGACTTTTCCCGATTTTCCAGGTCAGTGGGAACCCTGCAGTCGCTGTAGCTCAGAGACTGTTTAATTAATTTATAATAATATCTACAACTTTCATATTTCATGTTTTTTTTTAAATTGCTTTTTATTGGTCAAAATACTTTAAAAATGATTTTTTGTAACTTTGGCGACCCATATAAAATCATGGGTTCCGTGTGCACGTATGTTTAGACGCATTGTGGCATACTTTTTAATTTCCATGGTAGAGTAACGACATTTTGTGCGAAGGTTGTCTATGACAAATTAATGGTGTTAAAATGGGTTTTTGGCGATAACTCCGCACTTGTATAATTTACAGACACCAGACTTGGCACCGCTTTACTAGATACATTGAAGAAAAAGTATATGAAGTTTCAGAATAATGCGTCTCATTTTGTTAAAACCAGAGACAAATTCAAGAAATACTTGAAAAAAAATTTTGGGACATATTATTTTTAGACCTTTCTGACTGACAGCCGCGCTGAGATATGTCAACATTATTTACGTTTTTGCATTAAAATTACTTCCAAATTTAAGAATTTCTGGAGTTACGTACGTTGAAAAAATCTTCTATGATTTAATTTATTAATCGATTTATTTTATTATCTACTCGCCGAAATGACAACATTTGCTACAGTTTTACTAGAGAGACCAGAGATACTTCGTTAAAAGTGTTATTAAAAATCTCTTATTATTTTTATGAATAAACTTTTTCCCTTATATAGTGTTGAAATGGTCAATACAAAATCTGATGCCAAAGAACACTGCACAAATTACGTTGGAAATGGCTTTCGGCTAAATGTCATAATTTAGTTATATATTGTAGTATTCGATCAACAAAGCACAAAAATAAGAAAACGAGATAGGAAACAGGATTACTTTCTGTTTCTATATTTTTGGTTACGTTCCAAGTTTTTTCCACAACTTTGTTAATAACCGCCGAAATAAAATCTCTATAAAAAAAAAATCTACATATAAAAATGTTTTTATATGGTTTCCTTGGTACCACCCGAAAAGTCACTGATTTGTAAGTTTTAAAAAAGAAAGAAAACAACCATTTTTTTTAAAAATTACAATTCTCATTTTCTTTAAAACGAACGGCCAGATTTGAAAAATTTTCACATATGTTATGAATGCCACTTGGATAAAGAAAAAAATTTTAGCTTGAGTAGTACCATAAATTTCAAAAATGGTGGGCACCTTTAATGTTTTTTAATATTTTTGATATTGGAGAAATACGAAATGTGATTTTAAATATATTATAAAAACTTTTTATGGACAAATCCAATCCAAAAGCTTAATACCAATATGTTGGTACCAATTGGTACGTGTATTTGACCAATCAAATTGCTCGTGTGGTATATGCTTTTAGGCTAACTTGAGGTCGCGGGTAACCAATTTGATAACATATTCTTATCAAGCTTTTAAATTGAATTTGTCCAGAAAAAGTTTGTATAATCTACACATAAGTTATTTTAAATCACTTTTCGTATTTCACCAATATTTCAAAAATATTAAAAAGCATTAAAAGGACCGACCATTTTCCCAATTAATGGTACCACTCAAGCAAAAATATATTTTTTTAGCTTATTAGCATTATTAATATTAAAATATGTAAAACCTATTAAAATCTGGACGTTCGTTTTAAAGAAAATTAAAATTGTCATTTTTTAAAAAACGGTTATTTTCTTTCGTTTTTAAAATTTACAAACCAGTGACTTTTCTGGTGGTACCAAAGAACCATTACAGAAATATTTTTACATGTATGAAAAGGATGTTTCATTCAGGAGAAATAGAGAAACGAATTGTTTTATTTTGGCGGTAATCAACAAAGTTGTGGGAAAAAAAACTTCGACCATGTCCAAAAATAAAGCCTTAAAACACGTCAACTTTAAAGCTCCATATCTCAGAAAGTAATCCTGCTCCCTATCTCGTTTTTTTTATTTTTGTGCTTTGTTGATCGAGTACTGCAATATATAAAGAAATTATGACATTTAGCCGAAAGCCATACCCAATGTAATTTGTGCAGGGTTCTTTGCTCAAATAAAATCTAATGGCCAAATTTATAGATGAAATCTGACGGACAGAGTATTGGTCATTTTATAACTTTTTTTTATCATAAACATGTCATAAGTTAGATTAAGTTAAAAAAAAGTAAAATGAATCTAGCTCTTTTTGGTAATGACTCCACTGCAAAAGTTTAGAACCTTTTATCGGAGTTTAATTCAGTGATATGTTCTGGAATCCGATATTTATGATAAAGCGTCAATAAAGTTGTTATGTTTTATTAATTTTTTGTAAGTCGTTGAGGCGGTCAGTAGGATCTGATCAGGATGGATACAGGGGACCTCTCTGAGTCGATAGAGTGGTCGGATGAATGGCAATCTATCCTTTGAGGCGCTGGGAACTTAGAACACTCTCTATCAACCGCCAACGACAAGCATATTTAACAAAAAGGGAGCAAACGACCTCAGTAACTAAAACAAGTTTTTTTTGTGCATTTAAGCTCATAAGAATAAAATTACGAGATAATATAGGCTAGCCAAATTTTTGTCAAAAATACTGTAGAAATTATGTTAGCATATGGTCGGCGTTTTTTATGTAAACCTTATTTTACTACACAGTAAAAGGTATTCTCCGCTTTAAAAGCAAAATTTAATCTTGACGTCAGTTTTATTTCTCCTTATAGTCGGTTAGGTAGGTAAATAAAGTTGGAAAGAATGTTTATATGAATAGCTACGGTATAACTACTAACACCTCATTAATCCAACATCAACTATCTGAGTACAAAAATACCCAATCAGGCAGATAGGAACCAGGAATATATTAAAATAAAATTAAAAAACTATATTCTGACTCCACTGGTATTGACAGTTTTGATATCTTTCCAAAAATTTAAATCTGATTTTTACTTTTTACAATCGCTGTCGGTTAGCGATTTTTAAAAATATATTGTAAGGGATATTACATTTAAAATAGGTTTGTGTAATTACTACGCCCCTGGTAGTAATAATATACATTTATATTTTGTTAACCCACTATAAAAATCTTAAAATGTGGATTCTATCCGTGTACAAAAATACCAATCGTGCAGACTTCTGTCAAAAATACGTCGAACAGGATTAATTTTTAATAGAATTTTTAAGAAAATTTTTAAAATTAGAATGCCGCTCTCCATATGATCTTGCCATTCCACCATATTTTTTTTATTTAGGAATACTTTAAATGCAAAAATGCCAACCGTGCAAACAAAAAATTAAATGTGTAAATTCTAACGCCACGTTAATATATTTCCGCGTCACCATATTAATTATTTTATTTGTCCTAATTCAATAGTATCAATCTGGTTGACATATTATGTCAAAACCGCTGTCATCCAGGGGTATTTGAAAAAGGATAGGTACATGTTAAACAAATATTCCCATAAATTCCTACGCCGTTGGTACGAATAATTTGTGACCCAACTACAGAAATTTTTATATTTGAATCTAAAAAGGTCAATCGTGGAGACATCTGTTAAAACTCGTCAAGCAGAAATATTTTGAAATAAAGCCCAAGTAACATTTTAGGGCATATTGGGAAGTTGGAAGGTTAAGATAACCAATCATACGTCAGAACAACCCACTTTTTCCTTCAGAAAATTACTTTGTAGTTTTGAGGTTTGAAAATAAGTTTTAAATTGGAACAAATAACCTTAAGAAGAAAGAAGAAACGGTCATTATATACACGACATTTTAAAGGTTTTCTTTTAGGATATTTTTCGAATTATTTTCCTCGTATCATGGTAAACTTGACTTGAGATTCTACTCTGAGGTCCCCGCTTTGTTTGGACATTTCTTGGTAAACATTGCTTGTCAAAAGTTTTTAATAATGTCCTGAAGAAATCCCTCAATGTTAAGAACTTTTTTGGTTTAAAACTGAACTCAAAGTTACTTATTTTTGACCTACAGTTATTCCTCAAAGTTAGGGTTTTTTTTGGAATAAGTTTTAGGACAAAAATTTGGTTTTTTGACCAAATAAGTACAACCTAAAAATATGTTCGAACTTTATGGAAAATTATTCTATTTTATTTATCCATATGGAATATTAAGATTTGATTAGCTTAAAACTTCAGTTTTGTTTTTCTTGATGGGAAGAAAGTAGTTCTGGTAGAAAATAAGAAAACTCCTTTGCGTCACGTGTCCTCTAAAGAACGGTCATGATCAGCTGTTTAGATTAATCAATAATCATAACTTAAATAATATTGTATCTTCAACCCTTGTTTGGATTTTGCGATATTAGATACCTACCCTCCTATCATCAAAAGGGATAGGGAAAACCAGATGGAAGTTCAAAATTCAAATAAAGAAAGTAGATGTTTAGGTAAAATTTGGGTTTAAGGAAGAGAGGGCATTCATGTTTTGATCGTCAAAAAGGATACTCTGTGTTAAAGTACCTACCTAGTAATGGAGATCCTGACAGTTTTGTGTTTAAACATACATATACTGCAGAACTAATTATTACGACGAGTGAAAAGGGGGCGGTAAAAAATGTTATTTTTATGTACGTATTGCCAATTAGGCGCATCCACACCAATAAAAACTACTTACCTGCTCAAAAATTAATAAAAAACAAAAGAGGCAATGGTTTTTTAAGTAAAATTGGACGACTTGTAAAAATAATCTATGTTTAACAGCTCACAGACAAAAATCCTGAAGGCGTCCAAGATTCAAGTTTAGTTTTTTTAAAAGGGCATTGCCTTCAAGTAGCTGTAAAAATTTCAGGAATACCCTGAAAAAATTTCTAAACACACGAAAAAATATGAAGCATGACATAATTTTTGTTATTTTTGACGGTTTTAGCAAAGCTTTTTTTATGTCTGTTGTTTAATTTTATTAAAACATGCGGCCCATCATGTCTTGTTACATTTAATATTCTAGCCTATCATATAGCCTTTTAAAAAAATTGTGGATTGAAAAAATTGGAAGTTAAACACCCGGGGTCAAAAGATGAGATTTTGTAAATTTTCTGAACATGCGTTAATTTTAGATTTTTTTGAAATTTTCCCGTGACATAAATTTGCACTTTTTTCATATTGGCGAATACTTAGGACCTTTTTATAACAATTTTAAAATGAATTATCATAATCCGTTTTATAAATGGGGAATAGGATTTTTTTTGTAAATAATTAAAAAGAAATACATTATTTTTTATATTTCGTATTGAAAAAAAAAACGTGCTTTGCATACCATATCAAAGGCCATTTCATAAAGTTTTAAGCTGTTTAACCGGTTTTAAAATATTAATACTTGACCGAGATCCGTCTGTTAAAGTGACCCTGCATTAAGATTATTTCTCAAGATTTTTGTTTCGTTCGAACTATCTGACAGTATTACATTAAATTGAGTTGTTAAAGATGAGATCTTGTGTTTGTTTTTATCCTCACATTTTTAAATTTCCTCTTTTAAATCGTAGATAAGTTTTTTGTGTATTTCTTCTAATCCTGCTTGTATGTTCATCTTTATGAAATATTATTTGTTTATATTTCTCAATCTCTATAATTTTTACAATTCAGTTCATCTAGTTGTATATATAGTTCCTGCATTAGATTATTCTTTTATCTGCATTAATTCTCTAAGCTGTCAATGCCCATTAAAGCTTCTTGTACTTTAAAGCTCAATTCACCACTCTCACTTCAGTTTTTTAATTGTCGATACCACTTCCTTTTGTTCCCATTGGCATTCATCAAAATAAAAAGTCAAACACTTCCTCTAATCCTCATCTTTATTCTAAGTGAATATACTCAATCAGATGAAATTCGTAATTAAACATGCTTTAAAATAACTTTCAACATATTTTCTTTCCATTTTGCGAATCTACTTTACTTGTATAAAAATTAAATTGTTCTTCTGAGACAGTAAATAATGCGTTTTATCTCGGTCCTGCCATTTTATCTAAATCATTGGTTCTAAATTATTTTGAATTAGTAATTTGGGTACGGTTCAAATTGTAATTAATTACAAGACCTATCTAGTGATGTGCAGTTTAATAACTTAACACATAACGTCATATAAGTGCAAAATAGTGTTTTTAAATACCGAGACGCACCAGTTCAAAAAAAAAAACGATACTGATAAGAAATTGGATTCACGGCAAACCCGGAACAATAATTAACATAAAAAACCGTAAGTTTGCATTTTATTTATATTATCATTAACAAACACTAAATATGAATATTTTTTTCAAATAAAAGAAATGTGGCGCCTCAACTGCGCAGAGCACTAACCACATTACACAACAGTCTTAAGATATACATTTTACACTACTAGTTAATCTGTTAAAACTGCCATGAAGACGCGAAGACAAGAGGCAATTCAGAACCTCATAGAAAGTATTAAACGGCGTAGTTCATCCCAAAATACTCCAAACCCCAATTACAATAGTTATACAAAAATTGTAGACAATACTGACGAAGATAATGATTCTAGATTGAAAAGCGAAAAATATATACTTGCGGACTTACGAGATAAATTATCCGATGCTCAACAAGAAGCTAGCAATGCAAACCTTAAAAATATTCAACTTTGTAACCATATCGAAAAGTTAGTAAACAAAATTAAAATTCTTGAAAAAGAAGTCGACTATAATATCCAAGGGACAAAAAAACAAACTGATAGCCAAGGATAAGACAAAAGTATTAAAATTCAGGATCTTCAAATGATAATAAGGGAGAATAATAAAAAAATAAAAAACTTGAAAAAAAGGTTCAAAAACTTGAAAACTTCAAAAAAAAATTATAAATATAAGAAAAACTGGACATGTAGGAGATGCAAGATCAGCTTGCTGATGCAATTGAAATATTTACAAATCAGAAACAATTTTGTAGTGAAGAACTACAAGTGGTTAAAAAAGGCTAGTTAACTTGGAGATGGCCCTATACTTAGATAAACAAAAAACTAAGGATAAATAAATAGAGATAATTATGGAAAATAAAGAAAGACAAACAAATGGGAAATAACAGTATAAAGCACAAATTCAGAACAATCAACAAACAATTCATAAAGCCCAGCAGAAATGCAAAAAAAATATTCCTTAAACAAATGTGTATAATGTATTGTAAATATATATATAGATGTCCAGGTAGATCTAAAGAATCCTTTTTTGACTCTCTTATTCAAGTTTTTACTTTAAAAAAATATTAAAACATCATCCCATGTGGAGACCAAAATATTCGAAAAGATGTTTACTCTGATTTCTCTCCTTTGCGTGATGTAATTTAGAGTCATAACCTTAAATCTCTAAATACAGATACTAGAATAAAAAAAATACAAATTATACTAGTAGCACCAGCATATATTACATAATTTCCAATCTTTCAGATTATAAAGTTAACAATTTTAACCCAAGAATTTCAAACCCAAAACACTTTGGTCGCTCGTAAATAAAATATTAAAAGGTAAAAATAGTGAAAAAAACATCGAACCAATTGAATATAGCAACTAAATTTTAACTATGTTGGGAATTTGGAACCTTTGGTTGCACTGTAACAAAGTTATGATTGTTTTCCACAAACCAAAACTACACTTTTTTGCACTCGACGCTCGTTTCGCTACCAACATTAGATGATTGTTTATCGTCTCCTGATGATGCTAACGTTGTTAGCGAAAAAGTGTAGTTTTGTTTTGTGGAAAATCATCATAACTTTGTTAACCAAATTTTAACTAACCAACAAGATATTGCAGATGCTTTTGGCGATTATTTTTCAGAGGTAGTGAATGACAAATTGTTAAATCATTTTCAAAACCAGCTCTCTGATTCATGTACAACCTCAGCTGATGTAAATGCTACTATTTTTCTAACACCGGTATCTACAGATACCGTTCAAAATGTAATACGTAATATAAAAAATAAAAAATCAAGGGGTCTAGAAAACATTCCAATTAAATTGATCAAAGAGTGGATCCGTTAACAATATTAACAAATGCCTCGAAACCGGATCTTTTCCTGACGACCTGAAAATTACCTCGGTTGTTCCAGTCTTCAAGAAAGGAGAGAAAAAGTGTATGGAAAACTACAGACCAATTTCTGTCTTAAGTACATAAATTTAGAAGTTTTAAAAATAACTGCTTAGTTTCCATATACATTGACCTAACGCGGGCCTTTGACACAATCAATTTAGACTTTATTTTTTTTTTTTAAATTGAAAAATTGGGTTTTTGAGGTATTTCAAATAAAAAATGTCATTCTTAACTAAACGGAACAGTTTGTGCAGAATCTTTCAATACTCATCGATCATCTCACAACTTTTAATGACATCACCATTGAGACAAAAAATGACTCAAAATTCCGAGGCGTCTACATTGATCGAAACTTGTCATTTGCAATACACATTGATCATGTATGCAACAAACTAAGTAGGGCTTATTATGCACTATCTGTTGAAAAAAGTTCATTAGACAAGACTACTTTAAGAAAAACTTATTTTGCTCTAGCACAGTCGTGTGAAGTAGTTAATAAGGTTTTCGTTCTCCAGAAAATAATAAGATTGTTGTTTAACCTACCATACCTGCATTCATGTAGGGAAGCTTTTAGACAACACAAAATATTATTTACTAAAGTTGCTCATTTATATACATAAAAACAAAAAAGTGTATCAAAAAGAAAATCAACATTACAACACAAGAAAAAAAAATGATCTACAATTACAAAAACATAATCATACATTCTTTAAAAAATCACCAATATATGCTGGATGCTTTTTATAAAATATTCTTCCAGAAATATATAACGAGATTACACCACAAAACAAATTTAAAAAATTATTTAAGAGCTTATGAGTATATAAATTTTGGGCATGTTTAGTTTTGTCTTTCTTTTTAAACATGAGCATTGCGTTTTATATTTTTATTTTTTTTGTTATTCTTGTTATTTGTTGTTCTTATAGCTTTTATTTTTATACGAGAACTTTAACTTAGGTTAAATGCCTCTATATTGATTACCACTATCACTACTACTGCTACTACTACTTAAAGTTTAGTGTGAACTAATTTTCACTATTTCATTTGATTTTTTTAGGCACGAAAATAGGATGTTTTGATCTAAACACAAATTAACTGAAACTTAGCTTCACAGTTAAATGTTGAAATAACAAAGCTCTGTTTTGATTAAGCTACAGCTGCGTTTTCGACGCAGTGTTGCTCTTACTCAGACTGGTCAGGATTCAGTTAAGAAAAAATGTTGACCCCCTTATCATGTTACTTTGATATTTTTTCCCATCAAAAAACGAAGAAATTTTTAATTTTTTTATCACAATTATTTTGACTACACAGTATTTAAAAATAGGACTCTTAAAAGTAAAAAATAGTACTTACTCAAATCCTATTTTTATAAACTTGAAAGTAGATTATTTAATATTAGACACTTTAAGTTAGTCATGACACGTACGAGGTGCCTAGCGGTATGCGTAAAATTTTCGGGCTCGTATGTTTTTGTCTTTTACATTTTATTACCATGTATTTCTATCTTGCTTTCTTTGGTTCGGCCGCTCGTCTATTGATTTTTGGCTCCCGTCGGCATAACTTGCTTCATATTTGATGATATATTCACGTTAGCAACATGCCGCAAACGAAGCTTGGCGTCACACATGTATGAACGTCATACATGCAAATGACGTGACCTTGATGAAAAAGCTCAACGATAGACCGCAGAGATTGGACTTTGATATCTGTATTCGAGCGGAAGTCTTTGCTTTTGTACAGATAAAAGTATATAGTATAATCCACGTTTGCGTACCAACTTAAAAAGCCTATTAGATGTTCTAAGTATACAACACACGGAGGCGTACTAACTACCAGGCAAGCAGGTTTTTGCTACAAGTAGCAAGTTCAGTTTAAGTAATTTAGTAATTATACATTTACCTACCTAAGTTGGTTAACATTAGAAGTTGGCTTTCCTACAATTTGAAGTTGGTGGTTGATAGCTAGGTATAAGCAGTTGCCGTCAGCTGGAATACTGTGGATTGCTAAGTGACTTTCGTTAAGTAAGCTCTTTATTGCCTCCATTTCCATTTGCCTTGGTCCTAAAAAAATTTGTACAGCTATGAAAACTGGTAAATTCCACATATATACGGTGTGGCGTATTTTTCAGAACGTAATGACTTTTTTCCATAAACATAGTATTGTGCGCAGCAACCGGACAAGAACTCTCCTCTCTTTTGCAATATCGTTTGAAAAATAGTTATTTTTCGAACTATTTTTATTGGAAAACCGGATTCTAAATAATTGGGCTAACCTTGTGACACTTTTCTGCAGATTGATAGAAACTTGTTTTTTTTTCGATATTTTGTAAAATGGCTACAACATCGAAAAGAGAGTTAAGCAAATTAAATGCAAAAAAGTAAAAATGGTTTGCTATTAGACACTTTAAGTTGGTCATGAAACGTACGAGGTGCCCAGCGGGATACGCGAAATTTTCCGGCTAGGATGTTTCTGTCTTTTACATTTTATTACCATATACTACTACGTAAGTTAGCGTCATGTCTGAACTTAAAAGCTCAACGATAGACCGCAGAGATTGAACTTTGATATCTGTATTTGAGCGGAAGTCTTTGCTTTTGTACAGATAAAAGAAAGACAGAATATTGCGCTATATTCCACATTTGCGCGTACATAATATGACCAACTTTAAGTGTCTAATTTGTTTTTTTTCGATACTTTGTAAAATGGCTACAACATCGAAAAGGGAGTTAAGCAAATTGAATGCAAAAAAGGCAAATTGGTTTGTAATTTTTCAAAGACTATATGATTTAAGTAGACTTCAACTGAAACAGAAAAAAATTAATTTTTTACTTTAATAGTGACTTATGAAGAAACAAAATCTAACGTTTATTTGGTATTGGATGAAATAAATACTGTTCAGTCTGGAATAAAAGAGGAACACAAACCGGATTATAAAGTCATACAAATCATTGATGAACTTTGTTGTTATATCCAGCGGAAAAAAAAATAAATTACCTGCACAAAATTTATCAAATAGTGGTATATCAGGCTGCTGCACCTCCTTTGTGTGGTTTTTTAAAAGTACCGAATCCCTCGCTACCGGAATTTCACGGGGAAATTTGACAGGCGGTAACAACAGTTCGATTCATTTAAACCAAAATTAAACAGATCTGCATGAGGTGCATCTTTTGGTCAGGTGCCTAAAGGGCCCACTTCACTCAGAGCGTGTATGCGGGTATTTCCATTGTACCGGATAATTATAACATAATTTATAAGGCTAACACTTATTTACAACAAATTTAAATCAATAAATGCGGAGTAGAAAAAAAACATTTTCAGAACGTTTTGACACTTGCGGATTTGTGGTTTGGCGCGCCTTCATTAAATTCCGCGTCAATTTCCGTCAATGGCCTGCCTCGTTCAGATTTCTTTTCCTCTGCGAAATTCTTTCAGTACTGGACTTCCTTCCAGGTTTTCAATTTATTTCAAATAATACTATATTTAAAGCAAACAAATGAACCTGATGGTTTGTGTAGATATGCCGTAAAACTTAAACTGTTATTTTTTATTTTGTGGGATTTACTAAAAAAGTTTAGTCTATTTTAGAACGGTTCTATGTTTAAGTGAAATTTTTGGTTTTAATCATTTCAAAGCAACCCTCCTTGAGTTTTGGACATAGTAAAGAAGAATTTTAATGAATTTGTTTATTGAATAATCATCTTTACAAAATCTTTCGTTGGATTTAAGAAGAAAGTTTCTATTTAGAAGAAAAGAAATTAAAAAATTTAAACCGACTCGGGTTTTAAATGGTAAACACTCTATAGAACAAATTAAAATTGGGGTTATATGTCACTCTTAAAACTTACCCTTGTTAATTAATTTTTCCAATTAATACTTGATGACACATACCGATTTAGATGGGTAATAATAAAATAAGGAGTATATTCTTTTTGTATCTATTTAAAAGGTTTTTTTTATCTATGAAACGCATTAAAAAACTTAAATGCATGTTTTGTTTACATTTCTGTCACTGTCGAAATGTCAGTCAACAGCGAGTTCGGATCTCTTAATTACCTCTGCTTGTACCTTGGATTGCACCAACATCTACTGATGAAAGCTACAGCTTTGAAATGGGTTGGCTTTGAGTAAGGAAAGTTTTCTTGACTGCGCTTTTAGATAACCTCAATGTTTTTATTTCAGTTAGTAAATAAATTAATATATACAGTTGTTTTGAGTTATTTTGTTTGGTATATTTTTCGTGCATAATCAATTCCATTCTGTGCTGAAAACGGGTTCAAAATATGGCGATTTTCTGGACAAAATTAGAGGTGTTTTATTGGGTAATGAACAACTTTGGATATTAAATAAGGTAAATTAATCCTTGTAAAAACGGTTACTTAGGGAAATTATAAACGAACTTATTACCAATTGCCACAAAAAATCCTTTCTGGGGGCTATAAATTTAAACCACCCCCCCAGAGGTGGTCTAAAAAAATCACCAACTTTATAACCTTAAACACAGATAATGAAGCTATTATGTGCCAAACTTTTGGCGTATTCACCATTTGCGATTTTGAAGTCTGTAAAAAAAATTAGTTTTAGGGCATTTTCTCCTAAAATATGGTATATTTTTAGAAAAAAAAAACAGTTTTTCAGTGGTATTTTGCAATAACAATAAAAAATAATCAATAACTTTGTGTCTTTTCTGTATGGGTAAGTGTTTTCCGAAAATTGGTTTTAAAATTTAGTACCCCCACAGGTGTAAATATTTAGACCTGTGGAGGGTACTATTTTAGATCCCACTGTTAATGTTTAAATTTGGTTGAGTATTTCGATATTTGGGGAGAAAGAAATTTCGAGTGGTTATTTCGCCCATATTCAGCAAATTAGTTTTATTCACCGATATTGGTTTTAGAGTCATAACCTTAAACCAATATCAAGCAAGTATTCATTGACATGAAATTTTAACCTTAAATTTGTCATTTATGGTTTACAAAAATTTTGGGTAAACACACCGCCATTTTTTTGAAAATTTAACCGCCTTACTGCCCTTCTAACGACCTAAGATAGACCCTCGAAGACAAAAATCCCTTTCTTTTAAAACTAGTTAGAAGTGGAAAAGATAGTACTGTTTAAATATTTATTTTTTTTAGCTGCACGTGGAATTTAGGAGTATTGGTTGAAGCTTTACGAGATTCAAAAAGTGATACTTAAAAAAAATTGCGCATGTTACCAATACTGTGTTACTGTGTGAATATTTTAACCAAACTTTCGATAAACTATAGTCCTTAGTAAATACCGCCCAAAAAGTTGGTTGTAGGAGAGAAAGTTTCACAAAGCGTACTTGTCCAAGTTACGGTCCGGGAAACGAGAATCGGCGAGCAAAATTGGTCAGTATGCAAGACAATTACAGCTAGATTGGACCGAACCAAAGAAATTTAAATAAAATAGAAACCGTATAAACATCTTGAGGCAAATCACACATCTCGGCGCAAATTCCGGAAATCTAGACCACGGTTGCCATAATTATCCCTTATTTTATTTTCTATAATTATGTAATATATCAATAACTAAATACAAGATATTATTCTGATAAAGTAGGTATACTACCGAAGAAGTTCCGTTTAAAATGCATGAGTACAATTACTTAATATAATGTGCTGTTTTACCTATTTTAGAAACCAATATTGAAATCCTAGTTAGGACAATCTGACAACCAGGACAAAAAAGTTATTGAATTATTGTGGCAAGGTTTGCCATCTTAGGTCCGACCGATCCGACGGGTTTTTGTTTGTTTTTTGTGTTTTAGGAAATTGTTATTTACTATACTTATATATGTTTATTTTAAGACTTATACAAATGCATAAGAAGTGTGTTAGGTGAAAAAAGTACTGAAAATTCGCCGCAACTATCTTTTCACGATAAACACATCTCTATTAAACCGCCACATTTTAAATATTGCTTTAGAACTAATCAGAACGCGGCTCTACAATGTTGCCATGAACAGTCCTCTGCAATTTCCTTAGATTTGGTTACTGATTTGATTTTAATATATGGAGTACGACTTCTAGTTTATTTGAATTTCTTTGGATCGAACTAAAGATAAAGTATATTTTTGACTATATTCTTGAACACGCAGAGAGATGAGAGACCGTATATAGAGGTTGACATTTTAAGTGACACGTTTCTAGGATTGCTTGATTCCGGAGCTCCTAGTACTTTTATTGGTAAACAAGGTGTCACACTTCTTCGTTGATTTAAATATTTAAATAAAAAAAAAAAACAACCACCAAGACGCTATATTTCGGGTCCTTGTCAACTTGAGTAAGCATATGGCTGTAGGCACTCAGCAATGAAACACCAGATTATTCAATCTTTTAATGTATTGCTCCAAATAGGTATAATTTCCAAAAGTTGATTAGTAGATGCAGGCATAAAGTTTTAAGGAGTTTTTATGGAATCTTCTTTGAGTTTAGCCGGGGACAAGGCTAAACAGCACTGGACTAGGAATATAGAACCATGACTGGACTACGCTGCTTAGGCCAGGGCCAAGCAGCACTCTAAATCGGAATCGAAACTCAATCAATCATGGACAGAATCAATCATGGTATTGTCACTGGACAGTCTGCGTTAGAACCACCCACTGCTGGGCGCCGGAACCAAGCACCGTAGGCAGATATAAAAGCAAGCTTCTGAAATAAAGGAAGAACACCGTATATGTATATCTAATTTATAATAAATGACATGTATTTGACACAGGGAAACATAAGAAGTAAAGCAGTAAGACTAAAAAACTACTGGGCATGCCTGAGCAGCATTTCTGGCCACATAAACCAATGCATTTAGTAAAAATACCCTGGTTTGGTCAATTCCTGTTCTTTTAAACCCACTAAATGTCATTAAATATCAAAATGACCATAAAGACACCTATTTGTATCAGAAAACAGAAATACTGACCTAGGAAGTTTATCTGCTAGGAAAAATTTCTCAAAAGCTAAAGAGCAAGGCAAAAACTAGAGAATTAGTTCATTTCGTAGGACTTCCGGGTTCAAGATATTATGTAGGAAAAATAACAGGACATTTTCTGGACTATACTACTTTAATTATGCCTTTGGTTACAATCGAAATTTTTGATGCTCAGTTGCAGTTCAAATTTCGAAATTTTAACCTTAAATTTGTCATTTATGGTTTACAAAAATTTTGGGTAAACACACCGCCATTTTTTTGAAAATTTAACCGCCTTACTGCCCTTCTAACGACCTAAGATAGACCCTCGAAGACAAAAATCCCTTTCTTTTAAACCTGGAAGAAAGTTATCTTAAATTGTTGGTTAAACTGTCAAGTGCTTTTGCCCTCCAAGTATAAAAATCCTTGGAGATCTTTTTGTAGGACTTGTATTCATGGGACGTTTAGAAATGGTCTAATTACATAATCTTAAATGTATTTTTCTAGTTTTGTGTTGTCGTGCTATTAAAAGAAAGTGGCAAAAATGCCCAAAAGCAAAAGTATAACCAAAATTCGGTCGTATCGATACACTTCCCAATATTATTGAACCAAAAAAGCTTTGAGGTAGTCAACGGAAAATGATTTTCTTTATAATATAATTTATCTATTGAGAATCACAGTTTCTCACTACAGGGGCCCCTCCAGCGCAGTTCTCCCTTCCCATTTGTGACGTCACAATGGGCAAATTGCCTATTTTTGCAGTTAGCCACGAAGCCACGTCAGTTTTCTACGATTGACGCCGAGTATAACAAACCAATTTTTATACTCTAGTTGAAGTTTGTTCTTGAAAAACAATCAAATGCCAAAACAAATTCCATCATTTTCGCCAAGCAAAAGCCACCTTCCTACCCTAAAAGACTTAAAAAATAATATAGGTAAGTCGTGGATTACACTGGTGTAGCTATCGTACGGATCCTTGACAAATACCTATCTCAACATTGATGTTTGTTTACTTTTTTGGAACGAATTGAAACCTGCTTCATTTCGTATTTCTTGTGCTTTTAGGTCAGTTCCAATTGGTAAGAAGGCAGATGGTTGCCTCACCCAGATAAACAAAGTAAAGAACATTCAAAATGTTACCCAATGACGTGGGCACAATCTGTGTATAAAGTGCAGGAAATATCAAACTTAAGTAAAAACAAGCATATAAAGACAGGCGAGACGCACCAAACTTAATCTAACCCAGCTCTAACTGAGTGGACAAGGCTCCTTGAGGAAGTCGAGGACTGTTGACCTCCAAACCGAACTAACAGGTGGGTGTTTTGCCAACTGACGACAAAGGTAGAGGAATTTTGTATATTCAATGTCATATGATTTGTGATTAACTTGCTTCTGTTATTTTTAGGAAATATAAGGAGCCCTTTGTTAAAATTTAATAAAACACAGTAACGTTGGGTGATAATTTGTTATGATTTAACTTTTAAATTATATTAAGATGTTATTTTGCTCAATTAGATTTTAGTTTTCTCAGGGTTCGTAGGTTTCGCTAAATTAAGGAGACAAATTCCACTTACCTATTTTGATGTTCTTTGTTGTTCTAATTCTTTTCACTTTAAAAACACCACACTATTTGTTATTGCAAAATTGCAACAACTGTTTCACAAATAGGGTGTAAAAAAAATGTGTGGATTCAAAATAAAAGATTTTTGTTTTAGAGAATACAAAGTAATGTATTAAAAGGATTGGTTCTAATACAATAAAATTAAATTTCATTTTTTTCTTCGGTTTCCTTTATCTTGGTAACAAGTTTACAAGACAGCGCTGTTCAACCGCAGTCTCCCAGCTACCGTCTTTCTCTGACTGTACTTGCTTATAGAAGCCTATCCCTGGTGTTCGTCCTGGCGTAACGTTACCTCAGGTTGTTGACGAGGGTGTACCGAAAATAAACCAAATTAAAAGGAATTAGAATTACCAAAAAACAAATTGTTTTATTTCTAAGAAATCTAAAAGGGATTTTAGATCAAGGTTTAATTTCAAATTGAAGTCCAATTTCATTAAAAAGGAAAATCAAATTTACAAATCACAAGAAATTAATCTAAAAAAAAAACTTAACAAAAATCTAGAAAAAATCTAGAAGAAAAAAATTACTAAAAATCAGTAAAAATCCCCTTTACAAAACCTAGCATTCAAAATATATTGAATAACTAAGTTGAAAGCTTAAGAAAAGAATGAACCTTTTATCAAAAAGTTATTCAATTTATTTATACAAATTTTTTTCATTAATTTATTAAGTGCCTCCTTTTCATAAAATGTTAGCACATTAAACGAAATAAAAGAAAAATAAATACCTAATTCAAAAATAGGTGCTCTTTTACTCTATTCGAAAGAGACATGTAAGTAGGTAGGTACGTGCAAGAAAAATCAAGAAAAAGTGTCAGGAAAATATTTTTTAGATAAAAGGAAAGGTAGGTAAAATTTTTGAAAATTTTTAATAGCATAAAAAGATATACTAGCAAATTAAGTGCAATAGGCAGGTTCGCAAAAACACATTAACCTGAAAATCTGAAAATTTACACGAGTCATGCAAAAATGCACAATGATAAAAATTATCATATAAAATTTCCAGTTTCCCTGGTAAGAGTTCTGACCGAAACACTACTAAAACACTAAAAATTTGCTAATAGTTTGGTCATCTTAAAATCGTCACACGACAAAAATAAATGGTTGTCTAAAACTGTCTAACCCAGAGTTCCAAAATAAATGTGCTTTAGTAAGTGAAAATCTAAAATACAGCCATAAAGCCAGAGCCCTTAAATGAGCATGGTTTCAAATACCAGCTTAGAATTTTAAAGAAAACTACGCAGATCCAGTTTGTCGACTAACCAATTTTAATTAGGAAATGACTTTTCATCATCTCCAAAAGATAACTGCATATTAAATATGCAAAATCAATAAAATAGCATACTAAATATGCAAAAACAATGACCAAAATATGTAGCTAAACTACAAAAGACAAAAAGATATTGCTATTAAAAATGTAGGTACTTAGTTGCTCCAAAGAAACATGTTTTTGGACAGCAAACAAACAAAAAAAAAATATGAAAAAAATATATCAAAATATTTCCCTACGCATTGCTAATAATTCCAAATAATTCGTAGGCGAATTAATTTACAGGATACCCTGGAAATCCTGGAACAAGAAATAGAGAGAAGCGATATACGAAAAATGGTGCTAGTCGGTGATCTCAATATCAACATTTTGGATAACAATAATATAACTCAAAACTACAGAAACATGTGTATATCTAACGGTTTTCAATTTGTAATTGAAACTGTTCCGACCCGAAATAACCAAAGTCTACTCGATCATGTACTTATCACTTATAATAGCCCTGTGTCCCTTTCCATAATAGAACATGACATCAGTGATCATGATTTGCAGTTATTTTTAAGTTGTGAGGAATCGGTAATCACAGACACGAAAGTCATAGAAAAACAGTACATAGATTACAATATGATCAAAAACTCTCTAGTGGCCTTTAACAGCCTGCACTTTGAGGATGATGATGTCAATACTGTTTATGATCGCATTGTGGAATGCTTTAAAAGCAATACAACCTTTGAAAATAAAACTGTACGATCAAAAAACACATACAACCCCTGGTGGACAAACCGAATGACCGATCTCATCAATCAACGAAACTATTACTACTAAAAAACAAAACAACTGCCTCACAATCTTCACATGCAAACAAGATACAAAGATACAGTCAAACTTGTAAAATCATGTGTAAAAAACTTGAAAAAAGCCTATTATGACAGATTGTTTACACAGGTTAAATCAGACCCAAGAAAAACATGGAATCTTATTAACTCTGTTATATCCAACACTAAACCAGAAGAACGAAATAACACAGAAATATTATCCCTACAAATCAATGGAGCTGAAATAAAAGATAAAGCTAAAATCAGCGACAGCTTTAACATTTAATTTACTAGTGTGGGACCTGAACTTGCTGAAAATTTGCCTCAGGAGCCAATTGATATGCCAATAGAAAAAAAAAACATGCAATACAATGTTTCTAAATCCAACCACAAACCAAGAAGTTGCAACATTAATTAAAAAGCTGGATCCAAATAAAGCTACAGGATGGGATGGAATTGATGTTAGAACAGTAAAAATATGTGAACCAGAAATTACACCAGTGTTTAGTAGGTTTATGAACATGTGTTTCTTACAAGGGGTGATACCAGATAGATGTAAAATTGCAAGAGTCATACCCCTAGACAAGGCTGATGATAGACAGAAACCTAGTAATTACCGACCTCTCTCAGTGTTGTCACTGCTTTCTAAGTTATTAGAAAAGCTAATAAACATAAGACTTGTAAGCTACCTTAATAAAATTAATTTTTTTGTTCTGGTCAATATGGTTTTCGGGGATCTAGTGACACTTGCTCTGCTACAGTAGATACAGTTACATTTCTACAAGAAAAACTTGATGAAGGCTTTAAATGTGGCTTACAGTTAACCATATAATACTTTTAAATAAGATGGAAAATATTGGGATAAGGCTGTTATAGGCTTTTTTTCAAGTTATATGTCGCATAGGAGGCAGAGTGTCTATCAGAAAGAGAAGTAATATGCGGTGTCCCACAGGGGTCAATTTTAGGACCTACATTATTTTTAATTTATGTCAATTCCATAGCAGATTTGCCTCTTACTGGAAAGATCAAGCTCTACGCAGACGACACTCTACCTGTCTACTTTGCTAAATCTTACAATGAGATAAAAAATAATATTAGGGACAACTTGCATATCTTGATAAAATGGCTTAATGCTCATAAACTTACCTTAAACCTCGAAAAGTCAAACTTCATGCTAATAGGCAAAAGTACAAAAGATTTTCAATTATTTAACAATCCTATCCAAGTGGGAAACTTTAGCTTACAATACGCTGGGGTTACTAAGTATCTGGGGTTATACATTGATGAAACTTTATCTTGGGAAGCTCACGTAAAGAAAGTTGTCAAATCGATAGTGGCACCTGTAGGAATTCTTAATAGATTAAGTTATTGTTTACCTAAATACTTAATAAGACAAGTCTACTTTAGTCTTATACATAGCAAAATGCAATATTTAATATTAGTATGGTTTCCTGCATGTAAAAAATACTTGAAACCTGTAATAACCTTGCAAAAGAAAAAAAAATATATATACTCTCTGACTCTCTGGATCAGAGATACTCAAGTGATTCTCTCTACAGGAATGTTAAAACTCCTAGTTTGGAAGTAACATATAAAAACCAAACATGTAATTTCATACATCAAGTCTTCAACCAGGGAAGACACTCGAATATTTTTTTTTAACAAGAAATCAAATTCATACACATTTCACTATGTCAAACAATAACATAAATCTGCCATTAATAAGAACAAACCAACTCTACCACTCAATTGTCCATAATGGAGTCGTGTTATATAACAAGCTGCCTCAAAATATTAAAGCAATAACTAGACAAAAAAGTTTTAAGGCGAAATTAAAAAGATATTTTTATTTAGTTAAATGTTAAACACTCGGTTAAACACTTGTGAATGCATTCATTCTTCTTTTTTAAGTATTAAATTTTTATTAAATAAGATTTTTGTTAAAACCTTTAAATATATGTTAGTATATTTATAAGCTAAAACTTTATAAGACATAATTAAATAGTAGTGGAGAGACCTAATTTGAATTATTGTAAAATTCTAGTGGTTCAATAAAAAAGTTCAAAGTAAAAAAAAAGAATTAAATTAAAAATAAAGGTAAAATTTGAAATATTAAAACATAGTTAAGAAACTACTTGCCTCTTCGAATGCTCGGTGGTAAAAGAGACAGATTCTAGTCAGTAACGGTGGGACCTTGTTTCCTAAAAAAAAAAAATGCTTAACCAATCACAATACAGAGTTTTTTCCTCAATTTTTTTAGGTTACCCTGCTGTTGGGAACAAAATAAAATAAATTCACTTTAACTGGGACACTGACACAGGTGACTTTAGTCAACTACTCTTAAAATTGAATTTATCAAGTTTCTGAATTTGTTCTCTAAAATTAACCAAAAAAATAACCACAATGAAAGGGATTTGTAGCTTACAGCAGTGGTAGTGGTTAATTACCATAACCACTACAAAGTGTCAAATATAAGCGTTCCAAAATTTAAAGTAGAGAAACTTATCGAGAGATTCTGCAATCAGACACGATCGATTTCTGATTAGCTCACAGATTCTGAACTTTTAAATTCAATTTTACGTTTATTTTCCATATTTTTTTTGCAAAAATAGTGATTCTGGGCAAATGACTTCAGCCTAGCACTCATCGATTTTATTGAGAAAATAATACTTATTTTTCTAAGATTTTCTTAATATGTGTACACTCATGAAAGGGTCGAAAGGAAGATAGACTGTTAAATTTTCTTCCACGAAAAAATAAATAAAACTTTAACTTTGTTCTCTCTCAGATTATTGGAAATAATTTGAGACAGAAAATCCCGCGTTCAGATTTATTTTTCTACAAAATAAATTGTTGTAAATAGTACTCATTTTTCTAAGATTTTCTTAGAATGTGTACACTCAGTAAAGGGTCAAAAGGAAGATAGACTGTTAAATTTTCTTCCATGAAAAAGTAAAATAAATTTGATTCTAGTTCTAGTAAAGAGGTATACCGTTTGAATTAAACGATTATTTTATTGTATCTAGGCGTTACAATAGGCTTTATAGCTTAAATTTTGGGGTTGTTGTAAAATTAAACAGTACGAGATTTTTTTTGTAAAGAAAACCAGGGAATAAAGTAAATTGAAAATTGTATAAATTTAGGAAGATTTTTTTTTGTAGAGAAAACCAGGGAATAAACTAAATTGGAATTTGTATAAATTTTGACGCAGTCTTAGGCTGTTCATTTTTAAAAACGAATGTGATTTGTCAGATATATTTTGAAAGTTATGAGAGGGTCAGAATTTGTAATTTAGATTCCGTTAGAGCTTTCTGCTGAGCTTGTCAGAAAACAAATCACGGGATTTTTCACAAATAAATCCTTACGGTTGCTTAAGCATCAACTTTTGTTTTTTCGGTATTCGTCAACCTGTGAGCCTGCCAAAGAGTCAAACTGAGAGTTGTCAAACAGAACAAAATCCTCCACATTCCAGATGATGGCTAGAATAACAAACCCTGTCTAATAGTTCCCGTCCTACTGAGGTGAAGAGTCTTAGTCGACCTCCAGTTCCGCATTTTGGTGAAGGTGTCACGAGTTACAGAGTTGATGATGATGGACCTAGATGGTTGATGGGCTTGTTGAAGGATTTGTGAACCGGTGATGTTTTATTTTTAATTTTATTAATCAGACAAACAAAGGTCAGGAAGTTCTAAAATTCTCGAATGTTTCAATTTTGGTTCTTTTGCATGTTTGATAAATTTACTATTGTAGAAAAAAGGAAATTCCTGTGACCAAATTTAAACTCATTGATTTCTCATTAAACTTGTGAAATTTAACTTCAATCTTTAATTTATTCTCCACTCGCTGGCAAGGGAACATTATTATAAGAACTTTCCTTTAGAGTCAATCTTCGATTTTTCTATTTTTAAACTTCAGTATTCGTTTCCTATTATAATTTACAGTTCTTAAGATAGTGTTCATGGCACCTCTACCCTAATGAGTTAAGTAGAATGACAAATCAATAAAAAGGCGAAAAAACCTACGCCTTGAGATTTAAAAAAAAAGGAAAAAAAAGGAAAAAATATAAACAAAAGATAAAGATCATAGAAAAATGTTGAGCTCGCGAAATAACGATTTAAACATGAGTCTTATGCCACAAATGGCTTCTAATGCTGTTTAACTGCCACAAATGGCGCCACGTGTTTCTTTTTACTGATTTTTTTCCTACTGATTGATTGTAAAATCATAATAAACTTGTTTACGAGTGGACCTAACTTTAAAATTTAAAATTGACTTATAAATTTAAAAAGTTGTAAACTTTCTGCCTTCCTTTACTAACACTATTTCCTACAGGTACACAATACAATACAATAATTTATTCTCTAAAATTTCACCTTTGATTTTTTAACAAAAACATTTAAAAATGGATGTCAATAACTTAAAAACCAATGAACTCACGTATGAATGTGAACTTAGACAAATTCCTAATGCTGCTACTTTAACTGCTAATGTTAAAAAGAGCCTTCTAAAGGGTTGGTTCAGACAGCAAGAAGGAAATCAAAGTTTTATTGAACCTATAAATAAAAAACCTTTTGACGCTGATGTCAAAGAAGTTAAAGAAACTCTAACTGATTTATCTTCCCAAATTGATAGATTTTCTGGTCAAAAAAGATTGAATCGCGTTTAGCGGATGTCTCGGGTAGAATCCAGAATCTTTTAACTACTGAGGAGGCGCATAGGGAAACAAAAACCCAGTTAAATGTTGAACTTTAAAACTTGAGGGAGACTTGCCTATTAACTCGAAATAGATAAACCTATAGGTACGTCTTCAACAACCTCATTCCTCTACAATGTTTCCTTTTGCGAATTTTCAACCCACCTCTTTAAATAATTCTCTACCTCCATATATGTCCAGATCTAGCTTACTCAAATAAAAACTATGACTTTTCCTTTCATAAAAATAATTCAAGTGAGACCAGGTTTTCTAATCATTCTTCCTCAAGTAGATTTTCAAATGAAGTTCAAATTTTAATAAAAATACCTCAAATTAAAATAAAAGCTTCTCTAATCAAAATTTTAATAAATCAAACATTGCTCCCATAGATAATCAAAACAATAATTCCCCTATTTGCTTTAACTGTGACAAAGTTGGTCATACGTACATGGTCTGTAGAAGTCCTAGAAGGAATATTTTTTGTTTTGGTTGTGGTTTAAAACAGGTTACAAAAAGTACTTGTTTTAGGTGCTCAAAAAACCAAGATCGAAGCGGCAGGAACCAGAGCCTTGGATCTATCGCCAGTGCACAATTTTTAACCACCACTCCCACCCAAAAAATTAACACTTCAAGCGACACTACACCAACTTCTCAAGAACACCAGAAAGCCTCTACCTCAAAGAAACAAAACAAACGCCAATAACTACCGATATGGAAGATTGGAAACTTTGGTTATCTGTCGTAAGGAGTTTTTTCTCTTCCAACATTTCCATAAGCCCTATATTTACAAAAAAAATCAACGATAACCGTCCATTTTTTATTTTAAAATTTTAGCACTGATTGATTCAGGTGCCAATAACTGCATTTTAGGAGCTAGTTGTTTTGATCTTTTAAAAAAACTAAATCTTAAATTTTTTTGTGATTCAAATCTAAATGTAACTACTGCAGATGGCAAGTTCCAAGACTGCCTTGGTTATGTTTATCTGCCTATAACTTTAAACAAAATATCTCGTAAATTAAAGGTTTTGGTGATACCAAGTATTTGACTCTTAGCTTTCCTCTCTCTGTACAATAAATACAATTAAATCTGTTCATGATCTTTCTAAAAATCAAAAACAGGAATTAGAGAAAGTTGTTGAATTATTTGAATCCATAGACTCTAAGGATAAATTGGGTTTAACAAATGTTATCACTCACCACATTAATACAGGAGATGCTTTACCTATTAAACAACGCCAGTACGCTCTTTCACCCGTCATGCTCTTTGGCTAGTTGAGAAAAAGTTTGGAGAGTTCAGAGTAATGCTAGACTCGAGAAAACAATAAAATACACATATCCTTTACCTAGAATTGACATGATACTTCAAAAATTACGTGACGCGTCATTTTTATCGTCAAATGATCTTAGACAAGCGTTTCACCAAATTCCATTGGCTAATGATAGCAAAATAAAATGCAGTTTTGCAGTATATGGTATGGGTACATTTTCATACAAAGTTCTTCCTATGGGTTTATGTAATAGTAGTGCAACTATGCAACGTGCCATGGATATGGTACTCGGCCCCTCATTAGAACCTTATTGCTTTACTTATTGCGATGATATTATTGCCGTAACGTCCTCATTTTCTGAACATATATCAATTTTGAAAGAGATCTTTTGTAGGCTAAAAAAGGCTAATTTAACTATTAATTTAGACAAATGTTTTTTGTCGTCCCTCTTTAAATTACCTGGGTTTCGTAATTGATCAAAACGGGCTAAGAACTAGCACAGAAAAAGTTAAAACTATACTTGATTTTCCTATTCCGAAAACTACCACCGAAATTAAACGTTTAACTGGTCTTATAAGCTGGTACCGTCGATTTTTAAGAGACTTTGCCTCTGTTTGTTCTCCAATCAAGGATTTGCTAAAAGGTCGGGAAAAAGGACAATCAATACCTTCTGCTCCAGTTTGGCAAGTCCAGACTTTACTAAACATTTCTATATTAAAACTGATGCAAGCAACACAATATTGTTCATAGGAAAGGTTTTTTAAATGTCGTGGACGATGCTCTATCCAGAGCTATCCCTGAAAATAATTTACACAATAAGGAAGACGCGGAAAATATCAAAAGTTTATTTACTTCCAATATTTCAGTTATTGACTTTTCTACTTTAAAACCTGACAAATGGTATATATCAATGTTGTTTAGTAAAAACAAAAAACATCGTCTGTCAGAATTGTCAGTCAGACATCAAAAATATTTATCATAAACTTTTATATATTTTAACCTTTTACACAATTTTACAAATAATATACCACCAATCAGTCCAAGTTTGAGGAAATAGTCATCTGGAAATTATATGGTCAAACGCCCACCGCACCAAAATTTATCAAAATTTGGAAATGAAATACGTAAACTTAAACAAATAATAGGAAAATATGAAATTATAGAAAATATTCCCGATGGAAACTGTTTATTTCGATGCGTAATATAGATATTGGCATATCTATTCAATAATGAGTCTCATCATCTGGATCTAAGGAAAGGCGCTATAGAATACATTTACAAAAACTGGAACCGTATTAAAGACTTTACATGTCCACCTCATAATTCCCTCAACAGAGATGAATACTAAAACTTCCGCAGAATGCTTAGCCCTTTTCGAGGTACATAAATTAAGTTTTGAAATTTTTTATTTGACAACCTTTGACAACATCCAAGAAATTCAAGATTCTCCAACTACAATTGCTAAACAAAATAATTATCCTTCTATCCGAATCCTTTTTTCTGGCAATCCAAGCTCAGGACATTTTCGCTTACTATGCTTTAACAAAGAATTTAATAAAAGTGCGAATGATGATAATGAAATTTCCTGTGAAATTTGTTCTAAGAAATACTCGTCCTCAAAAGGACTTAAGATCCATACTTCAAAAACACACAATAACCATGTTCAAGATACCCTATTTTTCTCTTCAATTAATGATTCCAACATTTGGTTTCAAAATTTATCGCAACCAGATCCTGTAACTTTTAATGAGAAAATTTGCTGTGATATTTGTAAAAAATCATATAAAGGAACACGAGGTCTCAAACAACATAAGAAAATCAAACACAAATGATTGCATTTAGAAAAAGATTTGGATAAAGACAATAATTCTCATTTAAAGACAGTAGAAATTAAATCAAACCATGATATTTGTAGCTTGGTTAAGTATTTTTCAACTATTAAATGTTTGACTACAATACTCAACATCATTCCAAAAGGAGTTAGAAATACAATTGCAGCAAAATGTGTTACAAAAAATGATTATCATTCATGGGTTTGTCTCTTTCTCTCTCCGTATGTTGTTTTACTCAAAAACTAAAAAAAAAATCGTAAAGTCACTTTAACAACTTTAGAAGAAGAAATAACCTAATTTTGTGGCAAAGAAACAAATATCTAACTACGTTTGAGCTCTTATCCCAATATAAACCAAGAAACAACAAAACTGGAATTGGAAAAAGGAGATGTTAAAAATGCTATAAGGATTTTAACATCAAATGATACACTTGCAGAAAGAAATGAAGAAGTAGTAAAATTTTAAAATCAAAACATCCAGAACGAGATAAAGATGAAAATTTTCAAGATGAATTTGAGTTTGAATCAGAATTTAACAATGTTTCTACAGATGAAATAAAAAATGCAATTTTTCCTTGAAGCCTGGCTCTTCAGGGGGTATTGACTCGCTCAGACCGCAACATTTAAAGGATCTGGTGGGTGATGGTCTAAGTATTTTTTCTTCAAAATTATCAGTATCTTTTTCAGCTTTTATAACTCATATTATATCGGGCTTTGTTCCTAAATTCTTCCTATATTATTTGGAGCAAATTTATGTGCCTTCAACAAAAAAGATGGTGGAATACGCCCCATTGCTGTGGGTCTATGTCTCCGCTGCCTAACTGCCAAAATAGTTTGCAAAAGAATTTCCAATTCACTAGGCGCATGTTTCGTCCCCACCAACTACGTTTTGGTACAAAATGAGACGTTTTCTTAATTTTTCTGAAGAAAAAGATAAAGCCATTTTAAAAATCGACTATAAAAATGCTTTTAATATGGTTAATAGAAGTAAAATATTATCAAGTGTAAAACAATACATCCCAGAATACTTTAAGTACATATCACAATGCTATAGATATAATTCAATACTTTCTTTCGGTAACCAAGAAATTTTGTCACAAAGGGGAGTTCAGCAAGGGGATCCCCTTGGGCCTCCCCTTTTTTGTCTAGCCCTTCAACCCATAGTAAATCTTATGAAATCTGAAATGAATTTATGGTAACTTGATGATGGACTAATTGCGGGAGATCCAAATACCGTTTTAGAGGATTTTAAAAAGATAGTCAACTACAGTAAAAAAAACGGTTTAGATCTAAATTTTCAAAAATGTGAACTTGCAATTATTTCAGAAAATCCATCAAAAATTACATCTAAATTTTTAAATTTCGCTCCAGAACTGCTACAAACTCCTTTAGAAGAGTTTAGTTATCTAGGCTGTTCATTTTTTTCAAAACAAATTGCATCAGAAACTGAAAAAAAATTAATTTTATAAAAATACTATCAGAAAATCTTAAATTCTTAGACTCACATATAGCTTACTATTTACTTAAAAAATCTTTTGGCATTCCTAGAGTTTCTTACACATTGCGATGTGTCCCTTGCTGGAAATACCTTGAAAGTATGGAAAAATATGACAACCTTTTAAAAAACAGTATTCAAGAAATTAGTAATTGTGATATAAATTTGAAATCTTGGCTACAGAGCACCTTACCAGTTAAATTGGGTGGTTTAGGAATAAGGGCTTTATGTACTCTATCAGTGTCAGCTTTTTTGAGTTCGGTGAATGATATAACATCACTGGCTAATATTGTTCTTCCGAACTATATCTCAACTTTAACTGATTCAGATTTTAATTAATGTTCATGGCTTAATCTTTGTAATTTACCAGAAAATACATTTAAAAGTTTTTGTTCTCTCAAACAACATGATTTGGATTTAGAAATATGCAAACTTCGTTACGTTAATTTATTCAATAGTTGTGACTCAGTACACCACAAAGCGCGTTTTTTAGCTCTCCAAGCCCCCGAGAGTAGCTCCTGGATAAGTGCTCTTCCAGCCACAACTGTCGAAAACCTTTTAAATAACAACGTTTTTAAAATTTCCATAGCTCTGAGACTTGGTCTTCCTGTGTGTGTGGAACACACCTGCGCTTGCGGCGAAATAGCAGATGCTTACGGCTCACATGGGCTAAGCTGCAAAAAAAGCGCAAGTCGTGTTTCGAGACACAGGGAGATTAATGACATCATTAAGCGAGCTCTAATTTCAGCCGAATTCCCGGCTGTATTGGAGACGCTTGGTGTTTCTAGGAGCGATGGAAAGCGAGTGGATGGAATGACACTCGTCCCATGGAAAATGGGCAGAGAGCTGCTCTGGGACGCCACATGCAGTCACTCGTTAACTCCTTCATACTTAGAAAAAACATCTCAAAATGCAGGAGGGGCTGCATATTGAAGACAAAAAAAATAACAAATACAAAGACCTAAAGGACAGATACATTTTTGTTCCATTTGCTATGGAGACTTTTAGCCCTTGGGGTGATGAAGCTAAGAGCCTGGTCGCTGAAATAGGCGCAAAATTACCGGATAAAAGGGCTTGGAGTTTCATCACCTAGAAGGTCGGAATTGCCATACAGCGTGGAAATGCTGCGTCTGTGCTTGGAACGATCCCAGAAGAGTTAGGTTTGGAAGATTTTTTCTTATTATATAGATAAAGTTATGAAAGTAGAGTGGGTGTGTGCGAGCCGAGTTTGTTTATTTTATTTTGTGTTGTTTTATGTACGTTAAATTTTATATACTTTACCATTTTACAATAAACCACTAGCTAAATAAAAAAGTAAAAATAATATTTTATATAAACACATTCTTCAAAATCATGGAATAGTCAGTAATCTCGTTGAATGGAAAATTGTCATACCTACAAAAAATAGAAATTACATTTTAAAATTTTGTCATAACAATGAAACAGCTTCTCATTTTGGTATTTCTAAAACCCTTAGCCGTATTTTGGAACTTTATTACTGGCCGAACATCAGGAAAGATGTCTACAAATATGTAAGGAGATGTTCTGTTTGTATGGCATGTAAAAGTCCTAACTCTGTTACTCCTGGTCTTTTGGGCGTTTATAAAGACATAAGGTTTCCTTTTCAAATGCTATCTTGCAGATCTAATTGATCCCTATAATAGATCTTCCTATGGGAATAAGTTTGCTTTAGTAATTTCCGATTATTTTACAAAATATACTTTTATACATCCTCTCACAAATGTAACTTCAAAAGCAATTATTAAATATTTAGAAAATAATATATTCTCATGTGCGACAATGCTTCTTATTTTAAAAGTCGTGAATTTTATTAATTCATATAAAATTCAAAAACTAATTTACACTTTGTTATACCATCCTCAATCAAATCACGTAGAAAGAGTAAATAGAGTAATTGTCACAGCAATACGTTCATATATTTCTGACAACCAAAAATCTTGGGATAATTGTATTCATAAAATTTGTTTAGCTATAAATACAGCAAAACACGAATCAACTAATTATAGCCCTAGTTTTCTGGCCTTTGGCAGGAATATTCCCTGCACAGGAGAATACAATGGCAAATTGGAGGTAAAAGACCAACATTTTGAAATTATTAAAGATAAAAATTCCAGAGTTGACGATTTACAGGAACTTCCTAAACTTTTTATAGATATTCGTAAACGTTTACTCAATTGCTATACAAAAAATGCATAGCGTTACAATTTAAGAAAAAGAACTTTACAATTTCACGTTGGAGATAGAGTATGGAAAAAAAGTTATTCTCTTTCTGATGCCTCAAAAAATTATACGGCTAAATTAGGACCAAAATGCATTATCAACAAAGTTTTATCAATATATCTTATAATTTAGAAGATTTAGATTAGATTAGAAATAATTTAGGTAATTATCACATAAGCGACTTGAAAGCTGATGTTTCTCCAAAAATGTTGGACAATGACTCTCCAGAAAATAGTGATTATAACTCTGCTCTTTCTGAACAGGAAGACAATTAACTGACTATTTCATAATTTAAAAAAAAAAAACATTTTACACTTATTTATACCTACAATTATCTTCACACATCCCTAAAATGACTTTACCTGATAATGTTTCGATTTCAATCCCTGACAGCTTAGTATTGTTTCAAATGAATTATGGTGCACTCCTCGAGTATTGATTAGGTTTCCTTTATCATTTAAATTAAATTGAAGTCAAGTAAATTTATAATAAAAATTTTGCTCACAAGCTCACATAATTTTATGGGGGAAAGGAGGATTTGTAACGTTTATATCGTTACATGTTTCAAATATACCTAATTCAAATAATATTAAATTCTTTAAAAAACAAACACAGTGTATAAAATTCACCTTATGGAACTGTATTTTCAATATTTATATAGCTATGCCTTCTTCGGAGCTCGCGATAAGCATTTATTGTTCATATTGTTCTCTTTTCAATAGGTGAGAGTGCACTGGAAATGGAACAACGGGGTTGCGGCGGGATCAAATGTCTCTCTTACGCTTGGCAGACTTCCTATACGGAAAGCTATCGGCGTGTAATCGATTACATTTTTTCCGAGATAGAACATGATTTTTTGTGAAAAAGTCTACCCATGCAAATGGGAAGTTTGAAGAAATTTAGTGCCTGGCTGACGTCCGATACTAAACACGAAGTTTTATCTGGTCAGTGACGTCCGATATTAAACACGAAGTTTTATCTGGTCAGTATCTCTGTTTTTGCGAAAAATAAGCCTTTGGGCCTTAATTATCTTAAATTTTACATATTAAACTTAATTTCCTAAATGATTTCCCTCTGAAAGATTTTCTTTTAGGAGTTTTCTAAGTTTTTCTCTCTAGGATTTCTGGAGGCTGCGACGTTATGATCATTTTTATCTAAAAAAATTATTTTCTTTAGGGACGAGTATCCTTAAACCCTGGTGAGGTTGAAATGAAGTTTTTGTGAGTTTTCTGGTTGTTTTCTGTAACTGTGTAACTTTTAGGTAATTCGACGTTGATGATTCCAAGTGCTTCTAAATGGTCAAAGCAGAAATCAAATTTTGTCAAATTAGTGGAGCCTGGAGCATCAATAGTCTGACCAGATGACCCCATCACATTTCGGCGTGCCTGACTGTGGATATTAGATTCCCAGATTTTCTCGGTAAGTTTTCTTTTGCTTAATTATCATTTTTATGAATCGTCTTTATGACAGATTTGTTTAAGTAGAGAAACTTATCGAGAGATTCTGCAGTCAGACACGATCGATTTCTGATTGGTTAGCTCACAGATTCTGAAATGTTAAACTCAGTTTTACGTTTATTTTCCATATATTTTTTCGCAAAAATAGTGATTCCTATGCCTTTAAAAGTATTTTTAAAAGGACTTCCTGAATTTTGCAAAACTTTGACTTAAATTTCATTCAAGATTTTCCTGGAAAATCGAATAATTTTCTTCCATGAAAATATAACTAAAATTCTAGCTTTCTTCTCTTCAGATTTATTTTTCTATAAATTAAATTGCTGTAAGTAACACTTATTTTTATAAAATGTGTACACTCATGAAAGAGTCGAAAGGAAGATAAGACTGTTAAATTTTCTTCCACGAAAAAATAAATAAAACTTTAACTTTGTTCTCTCTCAGATTATTGGACATAATTTGAGACAGAAAATCCCGGGTTCAGATTTATTTTTCTACAAAATAAATTGTTGTAAATAGTACTTATTTTTCTAAGATTTTCTTAGAATTTGCACACTCAGGAAAGGGTCGAAAGGAAGATAGACTGTTAAATTGTCTTCCATGAAAGAGTAAAATAAATTTGATTCTAGTTCTAGTAAAAAGGTATACCGTTTGAATTAAACGATTATTTTATTGTATCTAGGCGTTATAATAGGCTTTATAGCTTAAATTTTGGGGTTGTTGTAAAATTAATACGAATATACGATACGAAATTTTTTTTGTAAAGAAAACCAGAGAATAAAGTAAATTGAAAATTGTATAAATTTAGAAAGATTTTTTTTGTTTTGTAGAGAAAACCAGGGAATAAACTAAATTGGAATTTGTATAAATTTAGACGTAGTCTTGGGCTCTTCGTTTTTAAAAAAGAATGTGATTTGTCAGATATATTTTGAAAGTTATGAGAGGGTCAGAATTTGTAATTTAGGTTCAGTTAATTTTCTGCTGAGCTTGTCAGAAAACAAATCATGGGATTTTTCACAAATAAATCCTTACGGTCGCTTAAGCATCAACTTTTGTTTTTTCGGTATTCGTCAACCTGTCAGCCTGCCAAAGAGTCAAACTGAGAGTTGTCAAATAGAACAAAAACCTCCACATTCCAGATGATCGCTAGAATAACAAACCCTGTCTAGTAGTTCCCGTCCTACTGAGGTGAAGAGTCTTAGTCGACCTCCAGTTCCGCATTTTGGTGAGTTGATGATGATGGACCTAGATGGTTGATGGGCTTGTTAAAGGATTTGTGAGCCGGTGATTATTTCTTTTTAATTTTATTAATCAGACAAAGAAAGGTCAGGAAGTTCTAAAATTCTCGAATGTTTCAATTTTGGTTCTTTTTCATGTTTGATAAATTTAATATTGTAGAAAAAAGGAAATTCCTGTGACCAAATTTAAACTCATTGATTTTTCTCATTAAACTTGTGAAATGTAACTTCAATCTTTAATTTATCCTCCACTCGCTGGCTAGGGAACATTATTATAAGAATTTTCCTTTAGAGTCAATCTTCGATTTTTCTATGTTTAAACTTCAGTATTCATTTCTTATTACAATTTAAAGTGCTTAAGAAAGTGTTCATGGCGCCTCTACCCTAATGAGTTAAGTAGAATGACAAATCATTAAAAAGGCGAAAAAACCTACGCCTCGAGATTAAAAAAAAAAAAAAGGAAAAAATAGAAACAAAAGAAAATGATCATAGAAAAATATTGAGCTAGCGAAATAACGATTTAAACATGAGTCTTATGCCACAAATGACTTCTAATGCTGTTTGACTGCCACAATCTTCAAAAATATTAAAGTAAAATCAGATAGTCCGCGCAGATTTCAAGTTACGGTGAAGGTGCCTATCGTTATGTCACTGTTTTCAAGACAGACAAGGTCAAACTTCGAAATCCGCGCGGAAAAAAGCTTATGGAAGTCCAGCCGTAACCTCGCAAAACCACGCTTTTTAGCGAATTGACGTAAACCATGGCAGAGTGTGAGAACTTCAGAAGAAGAGCTGTTATAATTTTTCTAACCATATTTTAGTTTTTACGTTTGATATAATAGTATAATATTTAAAGAAATTTTTTGGAAATATTTCCTTCCAAATATGAGAGAAATTTTAACCTGGCCCCTAGATGTCAAATCCTTCGAGGTTCATTATGGAAAAGGAAATATGTAACTTTGGGGGCCACAGGGCCTCCATCCCTATTGTTACAGCCATTTTATTTTTGGCGTCATAAACAGGTTTGTAAATAAAAGTATTTGATCTTCAATTTAAGTGGTTTGAAGAGTTTTAAAAAGCAAAACGCGGCCTTTTTATGTTTTAACAAGCACTTTTAGAGATATTTTGAGCATTTACAAGATTTTTTTTTAACCTAACCTAAAACATTTATACTTAAATAATATTTGATTTTTTTTAAAAGTAAGAATTCTGCAACATCAAAAGCCCTCTATATCAAATTGTAGTAGGGCAGAATTTGAGATCTCTCGTAGAATCTCGTGGTGACTAAAATTCCTTTTAACCCCACATATATACATACATAAACTATGTTTCAAACGCCAATTTTTTTGTTGGCAGACCCGCGTAGTGAGGTAGGCGAGGTAGGTGGATTAATAAAATTTTGTCAGGTAGCTGGCAAATATTTTATTTTTTAAAAAGTACCTTATCGATTTACATCAAAATGGTGTCATTTTAAAGAAAATGCTCTTTGCTTTTACCAAAAAAAAAAAACACATATTTTATTTACCATTGCAACTTTCTTAAATTGTATTTAAATTTAAAATAATGATAAATATGTAAAAATGAGTTTTTCTAAATTTTTCAAAACTGGTCTACCTTAGCTATATATTTTTTAAAACTACCAAGCTTACT